>CARXXK010000001.1:21260096-21838222 GCA_949089665.1 Macrosiphum euphorbiae
AAAACAGAAGTTGTATCTCACCAGGAAACTTTATAAATATAGTACAAAAAATTAGATTTTAAATAACTGTATTATTGAAGAAAAAAGGGGGTGAGCATGCTTGGTGCACCCTGTTTGGCTGTTTAAGATATAATCATATATTTACATTTTACAGTAAACAAAACTGTAAAAGTTCATATTTCACAATATTATAAATTTATTTACTCATCAACTAAGGCGGCGGCGGGTCTTCCTTCCAGTTATACACAATTCAAAGATATAGACACTATAATAATATTATAATAAAGTAACCATAATTCGTCTACTTTTATTTCTAATATTTTATACTAAATTAGTTTCATACTTAAATGTCATCATTAGCAGGCTAACTAGTAATTTCCTTCATATAAACAAGTAGGTATACACTTTTAAATGCACTTCTTTCCAAAAGAAAGATATATCCTTTATTTTGTGTATTATAATATTATAAATACATAAATTTAATTTGTAACCAATATAAAACGTGAAATTTGAAGTTTGAAATGTATATGCACAGGCGAGAAACCTTACGTTTGTTCAGTGAACGGATGCAACAAGGCATACTCCAATACGAGCGATCGTTTCAAGCACACCCGAACGCACTTCATCGAAAAACCATACGCTTGTCGAGTGGAAAGCTGTCTGAAAAGGTATACGGACCCCAGCTCTTTGCGAAAACATGCAAAAAGTCATAATCATCAAGTAAAGGTGATATTGAGTACGTATACATTACTAGTTACTATAATTAATAATGTTCGGTTATCATAATATTCATCTATCAGTTTACAAAACTTTAAAAAGTACTTTAATAATACAATTTACTATACGACCGCATCGTTTTAAATTAAAAATCGTTAGATAATTAGGTACTTCCAATCTAAGTACGTATATATTACTATATTAGTAACTTATTATGAATAATGAATGTATCAGTAATGTAAGACTTATTTGACAGCCGTCAGCATTCAGCAATTGGCATTTGAAGGGTTAAAAGACGAAGGGAAATTTAAGATCTCAAGTGTACCAGTATTGCACTAAATATTAATATATTATAATGATGTTACCTATGCCATTGAACTCGTATTAAAATTATTGTGAACCATATAATAACATATAATACATATATAATTATAGCGTAAATATCTCAAACTAATTTTGTTTGGATTTTACATATTATACACTAAAAGGCTATGTAAAATATTGCTTTTACTTAGATTCTGAGTGAAGTGATAGCCAATTACTTTAATTATTTTATTGTTATTCAAAAAATATTAACTGTATAAACTTGAAAGTTAAAACATCCGACTATTACGAAAATTATAATTATTAATTTTCTTTACACAGTTACATTTTTAAAATTAGATACCACCACACGGCCTTCCGAGTATCGCAACATTTTTGAGGTGATTGAAATTAAGGTTTAGAGGTTCCATCTAAAAATGCCTACATATGTTTGTACCTTGAGGCATGAACCTATTCATACCGTTGTACCTCTACGATACGTCGGTATATTGTCATTTCACATTTGACTTATAAGCCTCCTACCTAATAACAATAAAATATGAGTTGTTTTTTGGTAAAAATTAGTTCACCTTCAATCTATGGTTTAAGTAACAATATATCTATAATTAAATAAATTATAAAATATCCTTAGAAATAAAGGCTGACATCGTTTCTGATCAGATACGTTTTTCGTATGCAAGATTTATAATTGAATTCAAATTAAACACATCCATTACAGTGATCTACTCAATGACCAAACTCGAAAAGTCTAAGCCTATTATACAGCAGAGTAACTTCTTTGTTTTATTTATTATTTGTTATTTGTTATTATTAGTTATTACACTTCATCATTCATAGTATTTTGATGATAATATAATTTAGAGGATCGTATAATATAATATTTATGTAAATATTTTGTTATGTTATCCAATTATTAATGATTAAAGGGACAAATAATTAATATTATACATTAATACCTTAACTTATAACGTTATAAGTAATACTACAGTAATACTATTAAATATTATTATGTCACCTCAGTCGTGAATTATTAACAGTACCTATAAGTAAAATTTTGTGATAGTGAAACTAATCTTTTAATTTTTTTTTTTTTTTAATATTTTTTATAAATAAAATGTTAGTTACGTATAATTAATACAATATATACATACCTATATTATACTGATTATTTGTATAATTATGTAAGTCATATTTAATAATTAGTGTGAAACAGTAGTCACCGTAAATATTATGATTAAAATACATGTATATATAGTTTATAGGTACGTATCAAATATAAATTAACATACATTTTATGATTAATTTTCAGCACAAGATACGAATCCATGTTGTTCTTCGTCGGTCTTCATAACATCAACTTGTTCTGCGTATTCCATTCCCAACGTTATTGACCAACCATTAGATTTATCAATTCGTTGGAAAAAATAAAAATTTAACTTAAAAGTTAAAAGTAGTATTCAATAAAAGTGCGAATGACAATATTATTCAATATTGTTTATGAATTTATTATAATAAATGTACATACTTTTACTTATATAATATTTTTTTTTTTATTATTGTACATTGATGTTTAAAATTATCGATTTGAATAAAAGTTTTAAGATCATTTCCCTCAGTTTTATTATAATTACCTACCTATGTATAATAATAATACTATATTATAATCTATAGCAGTGTTGCAATAGTATCATAAATATTCGATTACAAATGAATACTAAGTATATAACTATAATAGTAGAGTAATGTTGCGGTACCTATTTTATGTGTTACAAATTAGAATACATAATTTAAGAATCTTATTTACAATACTCAATCAATTTTTTTGGATGTACGACATTCAACCAATGTATGACCTACAAATGTAGTGATCTTTATAGTGTTGTCCTCCGGGTCACTATAAAGATGCGACCTACTACTGCTATACCGATACCCATATTATAAATAGACACTTTTTTTTATGATTTTTATGTTAACCTTAGTTTAAATATGCTTTAACATATTATCATTTATCATCACATGTTTTTGACTACATAAATTCAGATATGCCTTCATTTTCTGTAAGTTAGTATAATATATTTAGTATTTACTATAAATTAGTATTTTAAAAAGTCAACATTAACTTATATCTATATATATATATAGGTAGGTAATCAATTGTCGGATAATGCAGTAGATATCATGGTAGATATATAATGACTATAGTAACAATATTTCGTAATCAAAAGACTTAAATATAAATTTGATACAAACATAATTATTCGAATATAATGTTTATCTAATCATTTAAATGAATTAAACACTTGTATTTTAATAAGGTAATTTTAATAAGGTACTCACATTTACATGATTCAAGTACCTGTCTACTATTAATTATTAAATAGGTACAAATGTATTCCTTCGATGATCTTCTCATATTTTATAATTTTTTATGCCGAGTTGCATAAACAATCACTAAACATTCAATGAATCAAGCTAGGTAATGGTCAGACGGTCAGTGAACTATTAAATTAATCAATTTTTTTTATGCAATTCAGCATTAATGTATTATGTTTTTACTCTAAGCATTTCGTTTGTACTTCCGTAGTTCCATCCAGTATCTTGTTATTGTATGTGCCTAATCTATCATATACCTATTGTATTGGATAGATACTTATATATTCCTTTGAACCATACCCTAAAGGAGTAATAATTAATTCCTAGCTTATAAATGAGAATTTGTTTAAGGCCAATTCAGTGGCATGTATCATAAAAAAAATTGGTGTTGCTCAAATAATTTTAGGTGACCTACCCATGATACTGTTATACCTACCTATAAAATTTCCTATTTTTCTTCTATCAATATCCACCCACCCATTTTTAAGATGTTGCCTGAGCAACACTTTGGACCCCATGTTACACGCCACTGAAGTAATTTTGTTTTACATTTTTAAGTATATAAAGGCCCCCATAAGTATCAATAGTACCTATCATCCGTGTAAAGTAGTTACCTATCTAAGTAGTAAGTACAAATGGCTTGAAACACTTTTTAAATACATGGCTGGTTACTTATGGTTATAGTGCTGCAAATGTACGACTGTACTAGTACTTGTAACATTATTGAAATATGTAACCATAAACAATAATTGTAGATTTCAATATTAAAATTAAATAGAAGTAAGCAAGCATGTTAGTTTCTAACTAATTGATAAATTATATTTTTATAGTAGCTATAATCATTAAGCGAATAAATACGACAATATTAAATATAGGTACCTGTAGATTTTACGTGATAAGCATACAATTTATATAATAAAATTATATCAATATGTTTTTTTTTTTAATTTAAAAACAATAAAGAAAACGATTAAATGATTTTAAGAAAAACATTCGTCACTAATACCTACATTTTTTTTTTATTATTATTGAATGTTATTACTTATTAATATTTAATATGAGTAATGGGTTTGGGTACACCTACTTCAATTACATATTTTTTATGCGTTGGCATAAATTATATTACCAAGTATTTTAAAACTATAACCCAATAATAAGTACTTCATAACTTTTTTTTAATTTTATCTCACGTTTATCAAAACAAAGAAACATCATTAGTGATAGACGATTCAGCGTGTAACAAAAAAAAAAAAAAAATATAATAATTATATCATGTAAATAATTTCAAAACTGCTAAATAAAATATTTATTATTATTAAAAAAAAAACTAATAACAAAGTAAATAGTTAGGTATTTATTTGGTGTAGGTACCTATACCTATACTGCCCTCCTACTGGGAAAAGCAGTAACTACAAAAATCATTTTTTGGGGAAATTGAACTTTTGTGTTTTCATTATTTTTGTAATTAATTTTAAGATTTTAAGTATATCTTTAGACTGAAACAGATGGACATTTGTGCTGGAAATTCAAAAATGCTATTCATTTTGTGATTAATAAATTATTTTTGACAGTTTTCACATAATAATGCAGTTACTGCGTTTCACGTTAGCATTACCCACATAATATCATATAGTGGTACAATTTATAAAATACAGTATTTTACCAATATCATATTATAACTGCTAGTAGAAAATGCAGTTACTACAACAAATTAACACCAATAATAAAGATACTTCTTTATCACAAAGTTTAAAACTTTTTGTTTAATAAATTGAATGAATATAATATATTTTTATAATAAAATTATTTTTAAAAAAAATATAACTTAATTTTTATAGTTATTAAAACAAAAGAAAACATAATATAAATACCTATTAATTATACAAAACCAATACAAAATACAAAATAAATAAAATACTATTTAATTGTTATAATAATAGAAAACAATATGAAAAATAACAAATCACAGTAAAAACTTAATTAAGTTACGGCAGTTGCGCGGCAAATGATAACAACAAAGTGCTTGCGATACTAGAAGAAAACGCAGTAAAAGCATTTAATGTTTTTGTCCTAGCGGTAAATGCAGTAACTACAGTGTACATACTGCTTTTAATTGTAGGAATTGTTAATTACTGCGTTTTAGTCTAGGAAAGGTATGATTATTGTAAACATACTGTAGTTACGACATTTGCAGATTGAGTTTTAAGCCACTAGATGTCGTATATTCTGTATTAAACCTTAATAAAACTATACTCAGAATAATCTCATTAATAATATAACATCAAAACCTCATTTTTGAAATTTTTGTAGTTACTGCTTTTCCCAGTAGGAGGGCAGTATAGGGGACCCTTAGATTATATTCATATACTATATATGATCCAAGAGGGTACCATGATAATATTAATGTACTATTTTGTTATAGTTAGCCACGGGGTACCTATGGATGTTATTGATCTCCTTTTCATGATTTGCACTCAATCCCATTTATTTTTTAACCAAATGTTGATAAATTTGTTTTATGTTTTTATCTGAGTTAGCATTCCAGAAGTAGAGTTATTCTTAATTGTTGGCATTTCTTTTGGAAAGTATGTACGCGTCAAATCTTTCATTTTCGATTATATAAACAAATTATTAGGTATCGTGTATTTGTATATTGTATGGATTTATTCAAATAAAATATTATTTTATAAAACTATAAAAGTAAATCAAAATTGTAAGTAGTGAAATTTTAAATTTGAAACCCTGTTAAGATTATCTCGTATAGCGACGTAGCATACATATCTTACGTCATGGCATTATCGCATAATAATGGGTCCCTACATAGGTATTTTAGTTTGAGCTGTTTTATTTTTTTAGCTGGAAAAATATTTAACTGACAATTCCCCGTTTGTATCCTATATCCATTATTTTATTAATTTAGAGAATATATGATTCTTAGACGATTTATTCATAGACTTGGTCCTAGCAAAAACATAATATTATGAAATGAATATGAATTTTGCCTTTTGAATTGGTACCTATGCAAACTTACACATTTTAATATATGATGATATACAGATAGATACAATAGAACGAAGGTATAGATTTTTAATCAGAATTTTTCCAAGTCAAATGTAAGTAGGTACATTTATATAAAAATTTGCATTTGCATATAAATCCAACTATCCAAGCCCTAATCATAATCATCCTCTCTAAAAAATGATAAGTTACACTGACTACAACTTTCAGTGGACAGTGACTAGCAATTCTAAGAACTTTTCTTTTTCTCTTTTTTTCTTTAAATTACCAATCTGTAATCATTGTCACATTATATTACATATTTTTAATCGGTTCTTAATCAGTAATAATAACAATGTGGACATGTGGTATGTATACACAATTCCCAGCTAATATTCGTTTGTTGAATTACTTGAATTAATAAAAATGTATTCATACCAGTTAAATTCGATTAAAATATGGTTATATTTATTTATATAAACGAAGTATATTGCGCTTAAACATTTTATTTTAAAACCTTGCGCAACTGAACATAATATACCATGGTTTATTTTATTATTTTATGTTTTTGTGAGTAAGCTTTGTACGCACGCCGAAGGATTTTTATTCAGAATTCACAAATTGTAACCTCTCTCGCGGGTAGGCACGCACATGAAGTAAAATTTTTTTTTATAGAATCACCTATATTTATTGTTACCAATTACCATAATTTAATTTATTTCTATGATTAATAAGTAATTACCTATATAGGGATACAATATCATAAATTGTATTAAATTCTTGTTCTAGGCAGTAATGATTGTAGTTGTATTATAGCTATACATAATATAATATATGTATATAATATACATACCAAATTAAAAAAATATACCTAATAAAAATACTTAAAAGAGTTATGAAATTAAAACCATTGTTTTGTACATGCACAATTTATTGGTAACAATAAAATACCAAGAAAAAGCTATTTTCTTATACTGAGAAATATTATATTTCTTATTGATAAGGTAAAAATAAATCGTATTTAAGAAGTGTGCATTACGAGATGGGAACACATTGTTTTTTCTAATTCATGAAACAGTTGAAGAAATCCAAGCTAACCAATATTTATATCTACGTTTCTTAACTACTCTTATTTCATCAAAGGTTAGTCAACATTTAATAAATATTGGTTCACTTACGAATAATATTCTATTAACTTTTTATAATTTACTATTTTATTTAACTCAATCTTATATACTATTGATCTTGACTTGACTTAAATATTTATACGAAAATCTACTTTTGATTTTCAATGTCAAACTATCTGCTTTGTACTTGTCTTGTAATTTCTCTGAATAATAAGCTCCAAAATTGAATTTCTCAGCTAATTACATATGTATTTGTATTTTTTTTTTTTTAACAGAAATGAATAATGGTATGTGTTTACTTCTATTTCTTTTGACCGTCAAGGCATATTCACAGTCTACGTTAGCATCAGGATTCGTCATCAGACAGTATAGAAATAATGATTCCATGGTAGTAGCCACTACAGATGTTACAAACAAAACATCTAAACCAAAATTATCGCGTTTAATGAGAAGATTTTGTAAATTATATCCAGATCACGGATTTTGTCGACCCAATGACCATCCTAACACAACGGATTACACCGACGACGCGGTAAGTACTCCTACAACTCCGGAATCAACTACAAACTACGAGCCCAATAGCACAGCGTCTACCACTACTAATGTTTTGAACAACGTGACCCTCATTGGGACAACAACGTCAGTTCCTACAAATTATACCAATTCTGCGAGCACCTCCAATGAGTTTGTAACCACTACTGAAGTTTTGAACAACGTGACCCTCGTTGGGACAACGACGGCAGTTCCTACGCGTCATACTTATTATCCGGACACCTCTACTGGATTTTCAACCACTGATGAAGTTGTGGATAATGTGACCCTTATTGAGACAACAACGTCAGTTCCTACAAATTATACCAATTCTGCGAGCACCTCCAATGAGTTTGTAACCACTACTGAAGTTTTGAACAACGTGACCCTCGTTGGGACAACGACGGCAGTTCCTACGCGTCATACTTATTATCCGGACACCTCTACTGGATTTTCAACTACTGATGAAGTTGTGGATAATGTGACCCTTATTGAGACAACAACGTCAGTTCCTACAAATTATACCAATTCTGCGAGCACCCCCAATGAGTTTGTAACCACTACTGAAGTTTTGAACAACGTGACCCTCGTTGGGACAACGACGGCAGTTCCTACGCGTCATACTTATTATCCGGACACCTCTACTGGATTTTCAACTACTGATGAAGTTGTGGATAATGTGATCCTTATTGAGACAACAACGTCAGTTCCTACAAATTATACCAATTCTGCAAGCACCTCCAATGAGTTTGTAACCACTACTGAAGTTTTGAACAACGTGACCCTCGTTGGGACAACGACGGCAGTTCCTACGCGTCATACTTATTATCCGGACACCTCTACTGGATTTTCAACTACTGATGAAGTTGTGGATAATGTGACCCTTATTGAGACAACAACGTCAGTTCCTACAAATTATACCAATTCTGCGAGCACCCCCAATGAGTTTGTAACCACTACTGAAGTTTTGAACAACGTGACCCTCGTTGGGACAACGACGGCAGTTCCTACGCGTCATACTTATTATCCGGACACCTCTACTGGATTTTCAACCACTGATGAAGTTGTGGATAATGTGACCCTTATTGGGACAACAACGTCAGTTCCTACAAATTATACCAATTCTGCGAGCACCTCCAATGAAGTTGTAACCACTACTGAAGTTTTGAACAACGTGACCTTCGTTGGGACAACGACGGCAGTTCCTACGCGTCATACTTATTATCCGGACACCTCTACTGGATTTTCAACCACTGATGAAGTTGTGGATAATGTGACCCTTATTGAGACAACAACGTCAGTTCCTACAAATTATACCAATTCTGCGAGCACCTCCAATGAGTTTGTAACCACTACTGAAGTTTTGAACAACGTGACCCTCGTTGGGACAACGACGGCAGTTCCTACGCGTCATACTTATTATCCGGACACCTCTACTGGATTTTCAACTACTGATGAAGTTGTGGATAATGTGACCCTTATTGAGACAACAACGTCAGTTCCTACAAATTATACCAATTCTGCGAGCACCCCCAATGAGTTTGTAACCACTACTGAAGTTTTGAACAACGTGACCCTCGTTGGGACAACGACGGCAGTTCCTACGCGTCATACTTATTATCCGGACACCTCTACTGGATTTTCAACCACTGATGAAGTTGTGGATAATGTGACCCTTATTGAGACAACAACGTCAGTTCCTACAAATTATACCAATTCTGCGAGCACCTCCAATGAGGTTGTAACCACTACTGAAGTTTTGAACAACGTGACCTTCGTTGGGACAACGACGGCAGTTCCTACGCGTCATACTTATTATCCGGACACCTCTACTGGATTTTCAACCACTGATGAAGTTGTGGATAATGTGACCCTTATTGAGACAACAACGTCAGTTCCTACAAATTATACCAATTCTGCGAGCACCTCCAATGAAGTTGTAACCACTACTGAAGTTTTGAACAACGTGACCTTCGTTGGGACAACGACGGCAGTTCCTACGCGTCATACTTATTATCCGGACACCTCTACTGGATTTTCAACCACTGATGAAGTTGTGGATAATGTGACCCTTATTGAGACAACAACGTCAGTTCCTACAAATTATACCAATTCTGCGAGCACCTCCAATGAGTTTGTAACCACTACTGAAGTTTTGAACAACGTGACCCTCGTTGGGACAACGACGGCAGTTCCTACGCGTCATACTTATTATCCGGACACCTCTACTGGATTTTCAACTACTGATGAAGTTGTGGATAATGTGACCCTTATTGAGACAACAACGTCAGTTCCTACAAATTATACCAATTCTGCGAGCACCTCCAATGAGTTTGTAACCACTACTGAAGTTTTGAACAACGTGACCCTCGTTGGGACAACGACGGCAGTTCCTACGCGTCATACTTATTATCCGGACACCTCTACTGGATTTTCAACTACTGATGAAGTTGTGGATAATGTGACCCTTATTGAGACAACAACGTCAGTTCCTACAAATTATACCAATTCTGCGAGCACCCCCAATGAGTTTGTAACCACTACTGAAGTTTTGAACAACGTGACCCTCGTTGGGACAACGACGGCAGTTCCTACGCGTCATACTTATTATCCGGACACCTCTACTGGATTTTCAACCACTGATGAAGTTGTGGATAATGTGACCCTTATTGAGACAACAACGTCAGTTCCTACAAATTATACCAATTCTGCGAGCACCTCCAATGAGGTTGTAACCACTACTGAAGTTTTGAACAACGTGACCTTCGTTGGGACAACGACGGCAGTTCCTACGCGTCATACTTATTATCCGGACACCTCTACTGGATTTTCAACCACTGATGAAGTTGTGGATAATGTGACCCTTATTGAGACAACAACGTCAGTTCCTACAAATTATACCAATTCTGCGAGCACCTCCAATGAGGTTGTAACCACTACTGAAGTTTTGAACAACGTGACCTTCGTTGGGACAACGACGGCAGTTCCTACGCGTCATACTTATTATCCGGACACCTCTACTGGATTTTCAACCACTGATGAAGTTGTGGATAATGTGACCCTTATTGAGACAACAACGTCAGTTCCTACAAATTATACCAATTCTGCGAGCACCTCCAATGAGTTTGTAACCACTACTGAAGTTTTGAACAACGTGACTCTCATTGGGACAACGGCTGCAGTTCCTACATGTGATATTAATTTCTGTCATCTAATTTCTTTTATTATTAGGCAGCTTATGAAGTATTTTTGCAATTGTTCCAATTTAATTGATATTTTATCAATTTAATTTATCGTTTTATTCATGTAAGCTGAGGTATAATAGGTAGTATCTGTAAATTGTAATAACTAATAAGTAATTAAAACTTACAAAGCAAACCTATTCGTTTTGCATTAACTGTTAACAACTATTATGGTACTTCAATCCCTGTACAGGCTATAAATAACTAATGAGAGTACGTATGCGAAATATTCAAGCACTAGCTATGCAGATCACATTAATATTATGGGTATAGCATATAGGTAAGGTCAATATAAATCAGTAATCACTAACCAGTATTTACATAATCATATAATATTACTCACATATTATATTATAATCATAAGTTATGATTCATAACCATAACCACATCCACACAGTAACGAACACATAACAAATGGTTTATATACTATATAGTATTATACTAAGCAATGTTATGTCGTGATGATCTTTAATGTCAACCTACATGGGACAAGTTTGGTACATATTAAAATAAGGTAAAAGAAGAAGAGTTTATTTAAATTAATTAACTGATATGTTGAACAATTACTAACGTTCTTGTCGGTATTAATTAGTGCGTGACCTGACGTCCTATACATTAAAATTGCCGCACTTGTGAGATCTACGTCCCCATTTATGATAATACCCATTTCAAAATAGGTACCTATTCATTTCTTTTATGTTATTTATACAATAATTTATAATACATTTATATTTTTATATGAATCCAGTTATAAAATGTACACCATCGAATCATTAGCCACTATCAAGTATCATTATTCAATATTATCAATGATAAATTATAATTATATTATAAAAACATAATATATAGGTACCTATAATATGTTTTATAAAAATTAGTATTAAAATGTTATTATTTACTATAAAATATTCATTCAAGTTCAGTTAAGGCAAAACAATGGAAATGTATTATGAAAACCAAATATAAATGTTCGGGAATACTGTTTTTATAATTTTTTATTACAAAATAAAATTGTTTCAAATCACTAAGCATCTATATAAGGATTTTTTATGTTAATAATATGTTATATGAAATTATTCAAATGATTTTGAAAAGTAATGATTGCTTGACCTTATTATTACCCCAGATTTTTTTTACAATGGACTGTTTATGCTCGGGTTTTTTTTTACCCGATCTTTGTTTTCCTATAACTTTTTTACCGCGTACTCTTTTTGCCGAGTTTTGCTTGCAACGATTAAAATTTCAATAGTAACCACAGTACTATAGTTGGCTATAACACCATCAAAACTATATTATTTACCCAAAACATTAAATAATAATAGGTTTTAATAAAATTATAATAAATTACATTAATCTTTTCTAGGAATATGTTTTTCATTTTATTAATTACAGATCGATAACATAGGTATTATATATTTATATGGCCTGGTGTGGCGAGGTGGATGGCTATCAATAAAACTGTGTATATATGTCAACATAATATATGATGAGATAATGCTATTTAGCACATTTTGGTATATGTATTTGTACATTTGGAACTTTTAGATTTACCCAGAAACAGCGGTGTGGGGGAGATATTCCTCCACAGAGGACCTATCGATTCCGCCAATGTAAAATCTATTTCGCCAGTACAAGTAGTCTAAATGACTAAATTACTCTAAAAACAACCTATGGATTCCGCCACCTACCTATATGTTTACCTCAACCTGGCACCTGCAGTTACTATCAACCTGTTTCTGCTGTAATAGTAATAATATAACTAATAAATAATTCAACATTTACTGATGTCTGATAATTAAAATATTTATATTAAATTAATAATCAATACGATAAATATTAAATACAATACAGTATAATATACATATATATAAAATAATATGAATTAAATTTGATAAAAATTGTTATTATAATAATATATACATCGTCAAATGTCAAAAGTCGTTCAATATTTATTATTATTATTTATTTGTATACAATATACGTATAGTCAAACATAGTTAAAATGGCGAACTAATGAAATGTGAAAGATTTTTTTTAGCTTCATAATCTGTGTTTTTACTAATTTTTATTTGGTGAGTTGACCTGAGAATAATGTACAAATGTATCTGTTTGGATCAGGGACTTGAAACCGAACCTAAAAGAACCGGTTCTGGAACCGGAACCTTTACAATTTTAAGAACCGGAACCGGAACCTTTATTTTAATATATAAAGTACCGGAACCGAACAGGCATTTTTATATTAT
Source organism: Macrosiphum euphorbiae (assembly GCA_949089665.1). NCBI lineage: Eukaryota > Metazoa > Arthropoda > Insecta > Hemiptera > Aphididae > Macrosiphum > Macrosiphum euphorbiae. The sequence continues at coordinate 21,273,651 of CARXXK010000001.1, forward strand.
ATAGGCTCTTTTAGGTTCTAAAATATAATAATTTTATTTATTTATTTTTATTAGATAAAAATAGAGCATATTTACAATCTGTAATAAATTATAATACAATAAGTAAATTTTTTTTTTATTGATCTTTAAAGCCCGGCGACTATGGCCATTAGCTGATTGCAAAAACTTTGTCAGTTATTTTTATTAAGCAACATGCATAACATTTTTTAGAGTTCTCAGAAGTCCAGTGGCGCACACTCAAAAATAAATAGGGGTAGCAAATTGATTCGGTTACCTCTATATTGGCTAATAGACTAATGGCTATAGCCTATAATTATTTAATAGTTTATTTTCAATATTTTTATACGTATAATAGAATGTTCATGATGTAAATATTTTGGAGCCAGGGGGTCCACCCACCCACCTACCAAAAAAATCAGGGGTAGCAACTGCTACCCTTGAACCCTCCAGTGTGCGCCACTGCAGAAGTCCACTTATCACAAAAACTTTAGGTCAATTTTACTTTTTCCATATTTTTGTACAAAAATTACATACATAGGTACCTATTATCTATAAATACAAATTAATAATAATAATAATAATATTTATTTAAGTTCCTACTAAAAATTAGCTGGAACCGGTACCTTTATTTTTTTTCATCGAAGAACCAGAACCGAACCGGAACCGTTTTTTATTTTTGAGAACCGGTACCTGAACCGATACAGATAAATTCAAAAGGTTCGAGTCCCTGGTTTGGATCCTTGTGTTTACGACGTTTATAAATAAACAAATGTTTTTGTGTGATTTTGTAAACAAGGAATTGATTTCTCAATAAAAAGATTCACAACTGTTTGTGGTTTGCTCAGAACTAATTGCAAAAGAGGCCAAAACATTGGGCGGAAATCTCGAAAATTTATCAATGTAATTTTCAGTTAAATAATCACAAAATGTCAAGGTTTTTAGATCATTAGGGCGCAGTGTGCCATAAAATTTTCTATAAAACAGTAAGAAACTTCTCTGGATATTAAAAAGAAAGTCCAAACATTTTTCGTAACCAGATTCCGGACCCACAGTTTTTAGATTCTGAGCGTAGAGAGGAAGCTAGTGGTTTTACAATAGTGTTTATTTTTTTTTAAATTCTACTTTAAAATTCTCATATTTTATACAAAATGTCTACCATCATTTCTATGTACGTACATAGCACTGTATACAAATTTAAATTACGGTCGTCGGAAACAAACAGCTAATAGCTATGAAGAAATGATTATATATTACTATAAATTACGATTCGTGACATATTCACAATTCACAAACACACTCCACAGTCCACGTCTGCCTCGAGCGTGCGCGTTTGTCGTATTTTTACTATAATACACATGCGCGCAGGAGAACACTATTATAATATATTATTATATTATAATAAAGTATGCGCTAGAGCGCCGGAGGCAACACTATACCGCCATCCGCCCAACGTTCAACGGCACCCTTTGCGACTTTTGTTTTTATCGAAAATGTCGCGTGGCGCTCATACACGTATACAAACTCTATATATACAGGATGATTCACTTGAAAGCATGCTCGCCAGTCACCACCATTATATCCTTTGATCTCTCAAATTGAAATAGAAATTGTCTAGTATATTTTACTTGAAGAGCATATTATTATTTTCAATTCCAAAAAAATTGTTATGTCTATTAAGTTCAGAGGCGATACATAGGTATACAAATATGTTGTTTCAATGAGAAACTCTTTTTTTTTACTGTAAATCGAAGAGCAGATGATTTATCTGAATAGAAATTCGAACGAGTAGTTTTTAAATTGTTAAGCCCCATAAACTAAAACTATAAAACTTACTTTTAAACAATACATTTTCTAAATTATTATCTTTGCTTGAGCTTAAATATTACCTATTCTATTATAAAGTCAGGATTTGATTCCGTGATAATTATATATAATGTAGGCTATAACTGTACCTATATTATATAAAAATAGATCCTATTATAAGCTTAGGTATATAATATATTTTTTTGTTACTCGTACAACCTACTCGGACAGTTTTTACATATTATAAGATACTAATAGAATTAATATTGTAAATTGAATATTAATATTTTAAAATCGTCAAAACTGATAGTGATCATATAGAATATTATATATTTATATCTTTTAGAATAGATACATCGTACTAATAGTATAAAGCTTGTGTAGTTGCGTGTAATATATTTGAAAATAGGTACTCGTTCGAATATCGATTTAGATACATCCTACACATTTTCAAAGTTAACAGTAAAAAAGTCTCTCAATGGTATAAATGAAGAAAAAACGCAAAGGAATGAAAATAATTTCTGTTATAAATTATAATAATATAGTCTTCTAGTACCTCTACCAATATAATTCATAATTATAGACAACAATTAAGAAATCCGAATTCAAATAACGGACGATTGAAGCGTTTTAGATTTCTGAAAAACACCCTGTATATACCTATGGCGACGCCAGCCGTAGCGTGCCGCCCGTGTGACGCTATGCCAGGTCGGCGGCGGCGGCGGCGCGTGGAAGATATCCGCGAAGCGCTCGAGCAGCGTATTTAGACCGTCGTCGGCGGGGGTGTGTTGTGGCCCGTGAACGATCGTGCGCCGTCGTTTCCTATTCACCGTGTGTGTGCGTGTGTGTAGGTGTGTGTGTGTGTGTGTTTGTGTGTCCAAACACGAGCAACCAGAGGCCGCCGCCGCCGAGCGGATTACGAAAATAAAATCCCCCATACGCCCCTAGCGAACCGACGCCTGTTGGTCCCCGCGATTAACCGTCGTCCCGACCCGCGGCGGTCGAATTTTCGTAGTTTTAAAACGCGTCGATTGCCCATAACGAATTGCATTCGTTTCACACACCCGCTCTGTATAGTATAATAAATTATTTTAAATTATTGTCAATTAAAATATTATCTATCCAGTTTTCGTATTCATAGTTCGCTTTTCGTTTCGTTCAGTTCCGTAAGAGTGAAGACAGACTACCGCCGAGTGGTGTGGCCGCTAAAATACATTGCGATAATAATATTATTATATCGTACGACCACGATAACTATAATACATGAGTCTACGGCCGTCGCCGCGATCCATTAATATATCGTCGCGATTTACCGCGCTCGCCACCTTTACGCCGCCGCCGAGCCGATTTGTACGTCGTCATCGTCGTCGTACGCGTAATTATTAATTGTAATTGCAGTCGTACACAGCCTGTGCAACGTGCCCTCGACGGCCTGAACTTTTAACGTCCGTCATCGCCGCCGCCACTGCCGAATGCTTGGAATGGTATAGCGGTTCGCGCACACGCCCGACTCGGGCGGTTCTATTATTAAACGCGTCCGTCGTCGTCGGCGACGCGGTGGTGCGGTGCACCGCGTTGGGAGCGCGCGTCGTATTATTACAACAATAATAATTGTGGACTGCGGGCACGGTTTCGTCGCGTGAAAATAATTCACTTGTGGCACACAACAATACACAATAGAAATACACAATGTAATATATAATATTTAACGACGATAATGTAGGTAATATAATATTATACCATATTACAATCACAATATTGTGCTACAACAACAACAACAACAACAATATACAATAATAAATGGTCGTGGCGGGGAGGAGGAAACACTATCTCATCGGTACGTATATCATTATACGACCGGAGTACTACACGCTTTATTCTGCGTACACGCGTAGACCACACGCGGCAAGATAGGTAGTGGTGGTTGTGATGGTAGTGATGGTGGTGGTGGTGGCGGTGTTGGAGAAGGAGGTGTAGGAGGAGAAGTAAAAGGAGAAGGAGTCGGTGGCGGACGAGTGTGGTAATATTAATATACGATTCCCTACGCTACTATATATACGCCGGTCGAGCGGTATATAGTTGGTGTAATAGTAATAATATAATATTATTATATCGGACGGGCGGCGGCGTGATCGAACCTTCCAAGCTGGCCCATCAGTTTTGGCTCGGTTGGGGTTCGGGCTCGGGCTCGTGCCGCGCGCAGACGGACGAGGAGAAGAAGGAGAAAAAGGAAATGGCCGAGGCGGCGGCCCGGCACGAGCTGTACACACAGCAGCAGTGGGCCCACCAGCGGGCCGAACGCGCCGAGCGAAACGCCGAAAGACTGGAGAGGGAGATACAGGCGCAAGCCGCCTCGGCCGCCGCGTCAGAGTCCCTCGCCGAGCTACACTACGTCGACAGCCTGTCCGGGTCCGTTCAATCCATGTAAGCGCGTTTTTCTTTATGCAAAACTATACACCTAATATAATATTATATCTAGCACCAGTTGTAGTATCTATATAGTATCTATCTTTATCTATATGTATAAATAGCTATCGATCTGCCCTACACACGCAGTCGATTTAAATATATATTGCACCGAATGATGACCATACATTTTAATATAACCGTAAGCTTCTTATTTGGGTTTATTGCTGCAGTTAATGAGTCTATTATTGCAGTAATATATACGAGAACTTGTTGGCAGAATTTTCGATGCTTATAGTATTACATTACTGTATAATAATAATATTATATCGTATCTATACGCAACAGTTAGTTGATATGTATATAATGCCTATTATTATTATTATAATCGTTTAAAATCATTCGCTTGTACACCGCCGAACGCGTACTGCTCATGCGCGCATCATTTATATAATATTATATTGTTGGCCGACAACACGATTCACACCTACTTGAATAGTTGTTACCTACAAATATCAATAGACATAATAATACTATGTATAATGTATACATATTACAACAAAATATACGTAGGACATTTTTCGGTCGTTTTTTCCAATATTTCAGCACATATCCGTTGGTCCGGCTTGTACTTGTATGTTGGATACAATAATAACGAAACGCGTGCAGTCTACTATATATATTATTATAGAGCACAGGAGGCGCTACATATAATTATAGCACCGTCGACGGCGATCGCTAAAGTCCGACCACCGCCGCCGACTGCCCGACCGCCGCGCTTTGAGACTATCCTATACCGCCACGGCGGAGTTGGTTAAGGTGGGTGGGGAGGGGGGGCGATCAATTCCCGAAAGTCGGCGAGGCACCCTCCAAACTTGGGCTGTGAGCGCGCGCACGCGCGGACGGCCCACCACCCGCCGGGGTGGCGTAACTGTTACTACCCACGACGCACGACTATACGGCAGTTGTACGCGTACAAACGCCCTGGTCGCGTGATACACGGCGGACGATATCTCCCGTGGGTCGTGGGTGTGAGCGGCGGGCAAACGCGTGATGGGTCCCGCGTAGCTGTTGACCGCGACTTCCGGGCGCCGGGCGCGCATCGGGCGACACGCACAACAATAATAATACAATAAGCGTGCTGCTGTAGCAGCAGACGGAACATCACCGCACGTACGCATCGGCATCGTACCGTATTAACTCGTACACGTCGTTTAATAATATTTCAATATAAACGCGCGGTAACCGCTGTATACGACTGTGTAATTACAATATCGTTTACGATCGCGTATCGGGTACCTGTACGGGGCGCGCGCGCGACGATACCATAATATTATGCCGTCGTGTCGCGGTCACCGCTGCCGCCGCCGTCGACGCCGCCGCCGCCGTCACATCGATATCGCGTCACGCGCCGCCCGCCGTATGATGTGAATTCCGTTCGCGGTATTTCGTTTCTCTCTATCTATCTATCTCTGTCTCTCTCTCTCTCTGTCTCACTCTCTCTGTCTCTTTCTCTCTTTTTCTACGACTCTATATCTTGTCTCTCTCTCTGTCCATCTTTCTCTTGCAGCTAATAATATTTTGTACTTCGCGCGAGCCCGAGATGTTATTTCAATTTCCCGTAAACGACGGAGGCGGTCCCCAGAGGACCAGCAGCTCTAGCAAAGACGACTCGCAACAGACGTCTCTGTATAAGTAAGCTATCATAACATATACGTAGGTACGCACAAACGCTCGGTGATTTATTATTTGTACTAGCAGTGTTTTCAAATATATAGGCATATAGATATATCGGTGTGTGGTGTTTCTATATTCTATAGAAACGTACTGCCGATTTCGCTCCCGTCCACAGTACACCATAAATATATTTTTGTATAATTTCAAATTAAAAAAAAAATAGTAGATTTATTTGAATTTATACAACTATAATAAACGTGTACAATATGCTTAAAATATGCATTCCAATCGTAGATACAATATTTTTTCCTTTAAAACACTCGTTTTTATTTCGTATATAAATATATACCTATATGCGTAATAGGCTTTATATATAGGTACATTAGAACGTTTTGGGTCGACGTCAGAGATATAGAGAGGTACGTCACGTTCCGCACGCGGCCACGGCAAAGGCGTCAAGCAGTCTCTAAAACTCTGACGGGGAATCGATAAAACCCTTACAGCTGCTGACGTTACCCTCCTGCCTCACCATATTCCCCTTGTCCTTGCTTAAAATTGTATGTGTGCATAATTATGCCTCGGACAACTATATAATATTAAATATGCCTATATATGCATCATACGTGATACGTCATATTGTGTAGGTACTATAGTTTTACTTGAAAATTGTCACGAATTGTAATTATTTAACTATTCATTTAAGTTCAAGTGTACAACTGTCGATTTGCATACTCGAGCGTGTTCAAAGTTTTGACTTTTGCTCCGTATGATTTTTACGATGAAGTGTTCACAATTTATTTAAAGTTTCAGAATAATTAGGATAATAAATCTGTTATTATGTATAACTATACCGTCTGTATGAGTTGTACCAACAACTGATACATTTTAACGTACGAGTCACGACTATAACTTAAGTAACTGGGTAATTAACTGGGTATAGGTACATAATACCATTGACCACCGGATTCATTTTTTTGGTATTATTTCGAAATCTGAATAATAATCAATGATATAAGGCATTAATCCGAGAAATTGAATATTTAAATTTCTCTAATCACCAAAGTGAACGGTAGGTACCTATGGTAATTGAACATTCTCAAAACTTGTACCATTGTTATAAGTACTATTTATAATAGTATTGTAGGCATACCTAATGTATTCATGTTAGTTGTCAGTTGTCACTATCGAAACATTTCTGAAGATAAGTTAATATTTTTAATTTATGATAATAACTCCAAATTTATTATTGTAAATTTGTAATGAATAAATAAATAAATAATAATGCATTTGGTCCTCAGGTATACTACTATAATTATGTGGTTATCTTACAGCGATTATAACGGGCCTATGACCAGCGATTGAGCATAAAACGCCCTTTTAAAATCATGCAGATTGAGGAAATTTGTAGGTTTATAAAAATTCAAAAAATATAGAAACACAAATCTTACACTTACGCAATTAAGCATGACAAAATGTCGATGTTACAATTCATCATATCTGTTTATTATTGTATCCCTTGTATAGCAACGTCGAAGTTACATATTATATTCTATGCTTAACCGTGTAGGTAGCTAAACATTTTTAAATATATGGTATTATGCTCAATCGTAACCAATATCTACTTACATACTTTGAATTCTAGTTTTCTGAGACCATAATGTTTGTATAAATATTCGGCACAACTATTTTGTGTAATTATAAAACAATGTTCGTACGGTTTTTGATGGTCAGATCAGAACTACATCATCATGCACAATTATAACCAGCTATATATTATAACCTTCTTTTTTTTCTGAACCGGGGACTGAACTACTTTCGCATAGCTTCAACAGTTCAACCCCGGGGATTTTACTATAATATTCAATAGGTAAATGGAAACTGTATATTTTATATGCAAATATGCGATTAATTAAGGCATATTGGTGCTGGTGTACCTAGTACAGTAGTACCTACTGTCCTATAGTGTCAAGTAATATTATATTATGATTTATGATACATTGATGATTGCAGATAGTTAATAGGTATTAGGTACTAAAAATATAATTATACTGCGCTGGCTAAGCTAGCTTTATTAGATGTAGAAATACTGCAGTTGGATATCCGTATATTAGTTTTTCATATAAACTATTATGTGGTGCACTGGTGTAAGAAAAACTGTAAAAAACTTAGGAAGGTACTACGTATAATTTAAAAAGAAACGACAAAACTTTTAACACTATAATAAAACCCAACAGTTTTACGCTACTGCAGCAGTATTATGGATTCATATTCCACTATACTGCAGATACATAAATTATGCAAGTATCCTCATTTAGTAAATTATAGACCACTGTAGACTCTTTATTAGTAAATTTTGAAACGTTCTAATGTTCCATGCGAATTATTCCAATCGTATTTCCATTATTTCCAAGTCTCTGAGCACATATTGCAGTAATGCAGTAAATAAATATATAGATATCTTATTTACAATGAATATAACGATCTCTATGCCTTTGTATATATTGTTTAACTTCATCTGGGCGACTAGGCAGGTAATTCAAAGCGATAGTAGGCTGGATATGATCAAGGTTGACAAAGATTTAAGCTACCTAACCTACTTTAAGCTACTTAACCCACTAAACTATCCCCCTCCACCCCAACCAATTGTAGGTTTGACGAGTAGGTAGGTATGTATTAATAGCCATTAATATACCTATAGGAACAATTTTTTATTCTTATAATTATTATATTCTATTTTGGACTAATTTTGGAATCAACATTTACTACCTTGGACCCAAAAACATTATTTTTTTCGGCTAAAGTAGGAACCTAACTTAGTTATATTAGCTTGTTCAAAAAAAAGTTTAACACAGATTCTGTTTTATATTCTTTGCTATTACCTATATAGAAATAGTTTTGTTAATTATAATCAACTATTATATTAGTAGTAACTTATTTTTATGGTTTTTATGGAAGTGTCAGTATAGTTCAGTAGGTACTATAAATATTAAATAATATTATTTATATAATATAGCCGCATAAAAGTAACCTACCAATACATCATACATGGGACGTATTTAGAGGGGGGGGGGGTGTCTTTACGCGCCCGTTTTTTTATGCTACGATAGTCCCTCTACCTATGTTCCTAGATATTATCCACAACCCCTCCCCCTTGACAATTTCTGAGAACGCCACTGTATTTATGTACCTATGTGATATTGTGATGTTGTAATGAACGATTCGTTCTTGTTGGCAGATGCAAGGCGCCGATAGCCAGCCTGGACTGCATGGCCGACCTGGGCAGCACCACGGAACAGCTGTGCGCCAAGCTGCAAGCGGCCGCGGTCAAGGAGTCGGTTGACCGGGTGTCGTCAGCGGCGCAGTCGCCTAGCCTGACGTCAGGGCTCCGGTACCGGAACCTGGGAAAGAGCGGCTTGCGCGTGTCCAACATCGGGCTGGCCACGTGGACAACGTACAACACGGCCATCAATGAAGAACAGCTGGACGCGGTGGTGACGGCCGCGTACAATGCCGGCATCAACCTGTTCGATCTGACCGAGGGTCCACAGAGCAGCGAACAGGCTGAGACCCAGCTCGGTGCCATACTCAAGAGGAAAAACTGGAAACGTGTGTCGTACAGCGTCATCACCAAAATACACTGGCACTATAAGTACGTCTATAATCTACCATATATTATAATATAAAGTCAACTGAGTCCACGATCAACAGATTTAAATATTATAATATATTTGTAGCAGATTACAATTTAAATGTGCAGGCCCGGATTAAAGGGGAGGGGCAGAGGGGGCCAGATCCAGGACCCACACTGTTATGTGGCAACCAGACAAAAATTAAGAATTCTGAATTTCACTGTCATAAAAAATAGAGTACCTAAATAAAAAAAAAGTATTTTGAAATATTTAATATTTAATTAAATCTAGGGAATATTGGAATAGAATCTCAGTAAACCACGATTCGATTCCTCAAATGTGCATAAAATATTGGAATGGTTTGAAGAAACAAAAATAAAAAATATTCTTTCCAATATTTGAATTGCAGTTTGGTTGTGTTAACAATTCCTGTAGCAAATTGTGCTGCTGAACGAGCGTTTTTAAAATTGGCACGTATACGAAATAAATTTGGAACTATGGTCGATCTCAAGAAATAAGGATCCTTAAAATCATTTATATTATCTTCAGAACATGACTTGTTACCATCAATTGATTTTAATCAAACTACATTGACTTTTGCTGAAGACAAATAAAGAAAATAATGTTTTAAATAAGACAAGTAGGCAGATAATATGTGTACAATGTGTACATTTTTTTTATTATTAAGTATTTAATGATTATTTTGGCAAAGTATAAGATTTGCATAAATGTATGTACATTTTGAATAATTGTTTTTTAAATGTCTTACACCTGTTCAAACATATTTTAGGTGGTTTATTTATGATGAGTTATAAGTACCTACTTATAACATATATGTTTGGTGTGGCTCATTTTTACTATTTTCCCCACTACCCAGGGAAAATACTATTGTTTACTATAGTAATAGTATAGTTGGCCGAGTGGTGTAAGGCGCAGTCGTCGCTGGTTCGATTCTCGGCCACTGGGCGGCATTTTTCTTCAGGCAAGTCACGGTGTCCGGAGAACAAGTGCCGCCATCCCCCACCCGGGACATGGCAGAAACTTACTGGTGCCCCACTAGAAATTCTGCCACAACGCCCACAACACACATACGTGTTCCAAACCTATTACCTATCCAATACAAAAATACAAAAATACAAAAACTCACAGTTCCACCCCCACCCAATGGCCTACGTTGTCGCGGGTCATCTAATAAAAAAAATAAAAAATAGTATAGTTTACTTACTAGTTTTATAAATTCTGGCCTGTAAATGAACAAATGATAAAATTTGAAAATTTGTTCAGGTAGAAAAATTGTTTATATCTACAAATCATTCATTTGTTTTATGTTTATAAATATATAATATTAGAACTGCAAGTTAAACAATCGCGTCCGTTCGCTCAAAATTAAACAGCCACATAATAAATTATATTATATTTTAGTATATTATAGCAATATAGCCATCCCGACCGGCGTTGTATGTGATGTTCGCTTATGATTTTGCTATCATATAGCAGTATATTGAGTATATTCTCTAGTAGTCAATCTACCTGCGCTAGATAGCGGATCCCGTTTGGTTTGTACATAAGTTCTAACCTAACCCAACCGTACTAAACCCAGATGAATAAAAATATACCCAAGCATTCGTATGTATGAAGAAGAAAAATAAGAAACAAAAAACAATGTAAAAATTGGTAGGTACAACGAAACCGTGGTTCGAACTGAGACATTCTGTACAAAATATAATATAGTAGTGCCACTGCGCCAACCGGTGAACCACGATTGCGCCCAGCTTACCTTTTTCCATTCAAAAAACGCAATACGATTGCGCTCGACCAATTAGCACTATCGCGCCAGTCTATAACCTTTTTTACCTGCATAAAACGCAACAAGATTGCGCTCTAATATATATATATGTGTTTGTCCCGTATATGTATATGTTATATAACAATTTTCTAGTACACTATTTAAAAATACAGTCGGACTTGGTTTTCCTTGGACTTGATTTCACCATATGTTTTATTGTTAATTTATCTTATTATCCATGGACTGCGTCCATCAGTATGCGTCAATGATAGTGTCGTGATCGGATTTTACATTTGAGCTGCAATTGACTGTTGGCTGTTGACTGTTAACTATTTTAAACCGTGTTTAACTCACTAGCTGTTCCGTAAAGTGTATCGTCGTGAAAATAATAATAGTGTAAAAAATGGATCTATGTATATCAAAAAAGTTCGATACTGAGAAAGGTAAACCATGCATATTAGTAAATGGTCATAAATATAGGGAATATAAAATACTTAAAAGCGTAGGCAGTATTCGGTATCGGTGTACTAACAAAAATTGCCAATCGAGTATATATGTTGACAATAATGTTACGAAAGTTCTTAGCATGCTTAATGAACACAATCATGAAAATATTTTGGAAAATATCGTTAGTAGACAAATAATAAATTCACGAATTAAAAGAAAATGTGAAAACAACTTATTCACAAGTATTATTTTTATTCTTATTATTATTATGATTAAAAAAATATTTAATTAGACATTTTTAATTAAAAAGAAATATCTATGCTAGAGCTACTATTAGAGTATTATTATTAAAAAAAAAAAAAAAAAATTGTAACTCAAAATTTTTAACCAAGCTAACAATTTAATTTTGTTGTCAGTCCTAAGCCTGTAAAATTGGGAAGGAAAATTATTAAGAGCTCAATCGTGTTGCGTTTTATGCAGGTAAAAAAGGTTATAGACGGGCGCAATATTGCTAATTGGTCGAGCGCAATCGTATTGCGTTTTTTGAATGGAAATAGGTAAGCCGGGCGCAATCGTGTTACACCCGCGCCAACAGGCGAATATCTTTAATAATAATAATTAATAAAACCAATAGCAACCATTTGACGCGAACCCGATGATTGAATCATTATTGATCGCGGTCCGGTCGAAGTGTCTGGTTAGGATTGAGGTGATGAAAAATACACAACACAAACACTTTCTGAATATCACAAATTATGTAATATAATATTACGACCAAATAATAATACATGACGTGCCGCTCGGGCAATGAGTTTAACGTCGGACGATATGCTATCGGTCCGATGATGGATACTCGAATCGTCTTTTCAGTTATACGTCATAGTTACGCGACACAGTTCCGTCCCGCCTTGTCGTGACCGGCTCGGTGTGAGGGTCGACCCGGTCGCATCCCGTAGTGGTGGTTGGAGATAAGATAGACTGGTCGCTATAGTGCTTGTTATATACTTGCTACTATAATGCGGGCCGCGTCACATTTAAAACAAACGTTTCCATTGTAAATCTCAAAATCACTGTTTTAGCACCTTCCCGGGCTGGACCTATAATTTACCCTTTTTAATTAATAAGCCTATATGTTACTCAGGGATAATAATGTAGCATTCTTATTGTGAAAGAATTTTTGAAATCGGCCCTGTAGTTTTTGAGTTTATTTGTTACAAACATTAACATACAAATCTTTCCTCTTTATAATATATATATATATATATTATATATAGATTACAGATATAGATTTCTATTATAGCTGAATCGTAGTAAAATTGAGCAACACATGGTAAACGTTGGGCATGTGTAACACCACTAACACCTACTAGATTTTAAAATGTTCGTGAATTATATATTGGGATCATGGGCCCTGGCCCTTGGCCCGTAAATAAATACAAGAAGTCACGCGAAGCTGACGTCTGATGCCATTTAAAAAATGACCCTCAGCTGGATTTATCAGTCATCGGCCATCGTGTTGTAGAAGTTCTAACTCTTAGGGCCCGACTCCCGTATTACAATAGGTAGTCGATTACACTTAACCCACTGGATATCGACTATTGCAGTAATACGAGCCCTTAATTAATAAAAGATATATTAAAAATTTACATAACATAGTTACGAACGATACCTATATGTTATGCTTACGTGGTACCGCATATAGTTACTAATATTTTGCTTTTCATTTTTTGTCTATCCAACAGATCCGAAGAACGAGGGTTGTCACGTAAACATATCATCGAATCGGTTCGATCGTCTGTCGCTAGGCTTGAACTCGACTACATAGACATAGTTCTAATACAAAAAGCCGATCCGATGTGTCCGCTCGAAGGTTTGTTAAATTCTTGTTAATTGCTGTGATTGTATAATGCGTAGGTAGTAGAGATGTTCCGGGTAGATAATTTGTTATAAACCGGGTACCGAGTAAAATTGTTAATTCTTATCGGGTACCGAGTAAGGGCCGGGTAAAAATGTACCTAGGTATGACGCCGGTACAGAGTAAAGGTGGGTTTCCATAATACACGTTTGCCGTGTACACGAAAAATGTTCAGCAAACACGGTATCGTGGTTAATCGTGTGGTAACTGATCCTAACCAACCAATCACAGCAAAGGATTTTCATACACGTACACGCATACGTGTATAGTGGAAACCAGCCTTAAAGGCCGGGTACAAATTTAGGTATTACCACGGTACCGAGTAAGGGCCGGGTAAAAATTTGGTATTACTACGGGTAAGGGCAGAGTCTTAAATATGATATCGAGTAAATGCTAGGTACGCGGAACGTCTGTAGACTAGAAAGTATAGGAAATATTGGGGAATGGTATGACTGTAGGCATTGCTCTCACATTCATAGTTCGCAGCTGAATAAACTTATTATATTATATACGTTATACGTATATACTACATGTACATGGTATATCAATATATGGTTATCATGACAATCATATAGTTATAGAGTATAGCATAGAGTCTATGCCATAGACTATAGTGACATATTATATTATTATTAATATGATATTATAATTAACTGATATACAAAAATATTATTACCTATCTCATATAATATGTAGATTAGTCCATTAGTGTACTCTGTATTAATCAAATATTCAAATAAATTCTAAGCTACATTTTTATAATTTCAACCACTAGTCACTACTAAATAGTATCAGACTTCATTGTGTCAAAACACAGAATAGATTTAATTTAATATATTCTGTGGTTATATATAACTATATGTTACTATATTACTATATGTTATAGTTAATTATGATTTATTACGTATAATACGAAAAATTACAAGAAAAATATTCGCAACAGGCTAACCTAACTCGCATACTGACATAATGAAATGCAATATCATTGAATAAATATTTCATAGGTACATTGTATATTTAATCAATGGTTTATGATAATAACTAGTATAATGTATATTTGCAGAAGTAGTTAGAGCCATGGATTTTCTTGTATCGGAAGGACTAATAATGTATTGGGGCACAGCTAAATGGTCACCGATCGATGTCACGGAAATGTACACTGCTTGCAGACAATTGAATTGCTCTACACCTATCTTAGAACAATCCGAATATCATATGTTATGCAGGGAAAAAGTTGAGATTTATATGCCTGAACTGTACAATAAAATCGGTCAGTAACATAATATTATCACCACATTGATTGTTAAATGAATACATTTGATTTTAATATTGTATACAAATATTCAGGAGTGGGTTTAATGGCTTGGTCGCCATTAGCCATGGGATTATTGCCTTCTTTTAAAGATTCGCTCAGAAGCCGATCGTCCAATAGGGTGAGTTAAGTAATTGGATTAGTCATCCATAAATAGTTGAACGTATACAAATTAGATGTCTTATGCATTTCAGACTAAAGCTTCCAGTATCAGTTGGAACCAAGACGATCGAAAACCTCCCAGTAAAGAGGTACTGACAGTACTATAATTAGATATTTTAACTATTACTATAGACCATAGTGCTGAACACATAAATGCATTTTTTTTACATTTCAGAACAACGAACCATTAACAGCAAGAAATACTAAGGAAATATTGTTTTCAATTTCATTAATAGCAGACCGTCTAGGCTGTAGCTTAGTTCAACTGTGTATAGCGTGGACATTAAAAAACGAAAGTGTTCAGTGTCTCTTACTAGGAGCAGCAACAACACACCAGTTTTATCACGCTTTGCACGGACTACAGGTAAAAAAATGGATTTACAAAATATATGTATTATATTAAAAAATGTATTTATTTTAAAATGTTATTGCGATAATAATAATTAATAAAAATAAAAATCTAATGTAATTTAATGTTTTAACAGCTACACCAACCATTTTGTATTATTTTCTGTTTTAGTTGTTGCCAAAACTCAACTCAAATGTAATGGCTGAATTGGAGCGTATACTGGATAATAAGCCGGTACGACCGCCAATGGTATCAACTCTAGCAATGAGATGACAAACAGTGTGCCCTCCCGGTGTGTTGGGGGGCACAGGCATGTCTGCTGATGGCATGAATAACAGCAATGATGAGTACGACATGAAAGAACGAAAAGTGCCATTTTGTGTGCTTCAATAAAAAAAAAATAGTTCATGTGGCGAATATTGTAATCTTGTTAGAATTATAGTTTGAAGTTAAATATACGTCCAATTTTAATTGATTAGTAGTGTATTTTATTAATAGAAAAAATGTATAACTTAACTTACACAATTATTATTAATGTAAATTTAGAACATAAAAAAAGGACTGGTTTTAGGAAAACAAGTAAGCGCTGATCATCAGTATAGAGTGTTTTAAAGATATTAAATCTAATCAAAATTTTCTCCTGGAACTCTGACGTCATCAATTTTCAAAATCATTTTAACTAGTTGTGCAGCTAAAATAATCTGTTGTTTCTTGCTGTGAAGAGTCTCGATAACATTTTGTTCTTTCATGTCTAGATAAAAATAAAACATTTTTATAAACAAAGTACAAAAAAATAAATATAACAAATAAACAAAATAATTTACCATTAGTTCCAACAAGCATACAATCTATCCCAAGAGCTGGGTTATTTTCTTTGATTTGTCTGGCTCTAACTTGAGTTAACGTATCAATTGGTGACAAACCACTGTTCTCAGCTAAAGCTAATGGAACGCTTTCTAAAGCATCTGCAAATGCCCTGTATGCATATTGCTCAATAGAAGAAATTTTGTCTGCTTCTGTAGAAACAGCGATACCACATGAAATTTCAGCTGCACCACCACCATAAACTATACGGTTATCTTGCACCAAGTTTCGAACGACACATAAAGCATCATGAATACTGCGTTTGGCTTCTTCAATGATCTAGATTAACACAGAATGTCTTTAGTTCATAATTCACATTGGTAATATTAGATGTATTAAATTAACCAACCATTTTATTTCCGCCACGTATAAATATGGTGACAGCACGAGAATTCTTGCATTCTTCAATCACCAACATTTTGTCTTTAGTGGTACCAAAAGAAAGTTCGCTAACTTTACCAGCATAACCCAGTTTTTCTTTAGAAACTTCTTCAAAACGAGGAATGATTCTACCTCCAGTTGCGATTGCAATTAACTGTAATAAGTTTGAACATATATTTAGTATTGGTTTTTATATTTGAAAGTTACAACTCTTTACTTTATTAACTTTCTATTAATAAAGTAAACAGGTAATACATATAATAGAAAATACCTTTATTTAAATATTACTTACTTCAATCTCAGGTCCACCAACCCAACGTACAGCAGGTAATTCGTGTTTCAATAACAAATGATTAGCTTCATCATCAAAACCCCACTGACAAATTGCTAATGTAGCACCAGCATCTTTCACCTTTTTAACCATATCATTGAATGTATCTTGTTCGTATTTCCTTAGTGCTCTATAGTCTTCAACTGAAGCTACATCCAACTTATGCTTGGTCTTTGGCTTAGGTGGTTCAAACGGACAGGTGAGGATGGCAAGATGAACATTTCTCAGTTCCTAAAAATATGTTAAGTATAACAACATTCACAATAAAAATTAAATAGTGTAATATGTACTTACTTTTGGCATTTGAGGATGTGAAAAGTCTTTATCAACTACAACTCCTTTTACTAACATTGTGTCTTCTAATCTTCCTCCTTCTTTTCCTTGGACTTTGATCAACTCAAAATTGACATCACGTTTATCAAAATCTGCTACAGCTATTACTGCATTTACAGCTATTTCGGCCATTTGACGATGGCATTTGTTCACACTAAAATTATATTTACATCATAGATATTATGAAAAAATAAAAAATAAGTAATACTTTAAGACAAATCTATTATTGATGGCAATTGGAATAAAAATACCCAAAATGAATCATCTTAAAAAAAATGCACATATAATTACAGAATATATAACTCAATGTATACTCTAATACAGGTCACCAAACTCAAAGCATTGACTGGGCCAAATATATTGAATAGTTTACTATGCAGGCCGAACATAAAAATGTATATAAAAAAATAAAAACCGACCAAGTGCGAGTTGAACTCGCGCACGTAGGTTTCCGTACCATCATCTATAAACATGTTGGCAACACTGCTTATATTATTTATTCTAGGATTTTTAGTATTGTTATAGCGGCAACAGAAATACATAATCTGTGAAAATTTCAACTATCTAACTTTTATGGTTCATAAGATACAGCCTGGTGACAGATGGACGGACGGAAGTAATAGGTTCTCATTTTACCGTACGGAACCTTAAAAAACATTTTATACAAATTTTTAATTACTTACAATAGGTAGGTACTATCCAATACTTATTCAATTACAGTTTATCATAAGTTTTTTTTTTTTAAATTTATTTGAATATATACAATTTGTAATAATAGTTACAATAAGCATATGAGCTGGATTACAATTGGCTTTGAAAGCGTGAGGGGAGTAGTTACCCAGCAGTAACACTCAACGGTCAGAAGATAAGACAGAAAAGTAACACCTCTGTATGTATACCTCGAACTAACACAATTGTGACAATAAAAGGAAAATTGAATATTTTTTTTTTAAATTTATTGTTTATTAATATTGCTATGTATGAGTCATAAAAAAACAAGCAGAGGGTTACATGTTTGACTTGACTGTGCTCTACTAAATTATCGACAATAACCCTCACGAGGAACAAAACTGTATTTCATTTTTTTTTCACAGAATTGTACATAATATTGTAATACAAAATTTAAATAAAGTAATATAAGTAGTTTTGATGCTAGGAAATGAAAATAAAATTTTAAAGTTAATTTTAAAAATTAAAGATGGCATGGTTTTTAATTTTTATTAGGTAATTAATAGGAAACGGGTTTATATGTAAATGCATATTTTTATTAAAACAAGATATTTAAGATTTGATAAGAAAAGTTCAAGATGTAAATCATTTTTATTGCGGTAAATAGGAGATGTTGCAAAACACAAAATGTATGCTGTTACAGAAAAAAATCCAGACCACATTGATTTTAAAACAATAAATGACATAATGAGTGGTAAACTCTTCTAAAAATTTGTAATTGTCAAAAATTATGCATTAGAAATTTGCTCCAATATCATATGAGTTAATGTGGAACGATCATTTAGCAGTTTTAAAATTTTTTGAGACCTAATTTAACATTTAATAATTTAACAGAAATTTTAATTATTCAATGCATTATGCATTTTTAATTTGTTATTTTTTTATAATTGATTAATTATATTTAATGTATCGTTTTTCCATAAATAATACTGATTAAGAAATAATAATTTTAATTCCATATTTATGTATTTGTATTACATATAAATCTGTTCTCTAGAAATTAATGATTCTTTAATAGGTACCTGACAATGATTGAGTTTTAGTATACAACATTAAATTTGGTATATTGATTAATAATAAGTACCTATTTACCATTTTTATTTAAAAATACTGTGTCGTAATATTGTAATCGGGGAAATTTTTTCCTGGTCTTTCTCTGGAGAATTTTTTCTACAATTCATAATATTGATATACCCACCTTAAAACCTTAACTATTTTATATTCAGTAATTAAACTAAAACCATCAAATAAGGGTCAGATGCAATGCATTATATTCTATCCTTTTAATTACTTATTAATAAAAATTAGACTATACTCTATTCAGAATAAGAACAGACCGGGCAGCTGACAGAATTGTTGTTGTTGTTGTTGTTCACGCATCGAACCCCACTATGGCTACCTCTGCAAATCAGACCGACATGTTCAACCCACCCGAACGATTAGTTCCAATCCCACCAATGCGCAAAGGTGATATATTCTTAATCTGAACAATTTATTAAATAATGTTCCTTACATTTTGGATCCCAGAGTTGTCATTGCTGTTTTAATAAGGGGTTCCAAGTTGTTTATATCAACTGGAAATGAATCAGCAATTGAGTCTAAATGCTTGCAAGCACTCTGAGCGGCCAATTCAAAACCATCTGCAATTCGGATAGGATGTATACCCTGATCAAGCAAATGTTCAGCTTGTTCAAGCAAAGCTCCAGCGATCACTATAACAGGATAAAACTTATTAGTACAAATAATAATTGCATTAAAAATGAATAACACTTTACATACCTACAACACCAGTAGTTCCATCACCGATTTCATTATCTTGAGACTGAGACAGTTGTACCATGAGCTTAGCGATCTCGTGATCAACATCCATCATATTCAAAATGGTGGCACCATCGTTGGTAACAGTCACTTCACCGTCAGATGACACCATCATTTTGTCCAAACCTTTTGGACCCAACGACGTGTACAACGTCTTGGCGATAGACCGCGCGGCCATAATATGCGACTAAACATGATGAAAATTAACATTTTACATGATTGTTATAATTGGCTTGGGCGATGATGATAAGTATATTTTGTACATCGGTGTGACGTTTCAAGTCGAAATAAACAACAACCATGTGTGTGCCGTAAAACCCGACGAGCTTCGCAGCACACCTGGTCAATGATCACGTACACACGGTTGTTCAGGATCATACTAGTCTGGATCAAGGAACGACGGCGCGGTCGAGTCGCGGAAATAATAGAATCGCCATCGGCTTTGTACGTTTTTTTCCAGCAGTAAATATAAAACAACCACAAACCTTCAAAGCATCGATGCCAGTCAACCTACGCTGTTTGTGTTGGTCTTTGATGATGATGAACGGCGTACCGAATTCATCAAAACCCAACGAACCGGGTATGAAAGACATGGTCCCGCTGTCGACGTTTCCTTTCGTCCGGCCACTCTATACGAGAGTAAAAAAATTTAATTGAAAAACGAAAATATGCTGTTCGCTGTTGTGTGAGACGAACAAGAAGTACGAGCAAACCGTGAGTCGTCCGGACGGAGTAATCCGGATACTTTTTTTTAGGTTATGTTCGTATGATTTCGTACTGGCGACGGTTCGACAAACTGGATGCCACTCCTACTGTAAACCCACGGTTTTCTATTATACAACCAAGCCTGGTTTCCAATACACCGTGTCGTGTGACGTGTAGTGTTGAATATATTCAACTTATAGGTAACGTGTTACCGGCATCTTGTTACCTACATATTAAATTCGGAACGAAACACGTCCAGGAAACCCTGCTTAAACCATACCAGGTTACCAGAACATCATTATATATTCATTTATTCATTTACCATTTACGGCATGTTTACTGTTGCCCACCGCGCCGGCCACAGTCCACTGCTCACCGTTGTATAATGTATAAATTAATATTCTGTATGAACATTGAGCATTTATAATATACTGTTCTACCGTATGAGCACCATCTTTTGTTGTTTTCGCCGAAAACTCTGTACGTTGAAATTGACTTTCACTAAACACATTTACGTCCGATTGAAAATGTATGATTTTGTGTTATGACTTATGTTGTTGTAGATTTCCATCGAATTATTTGAATAATTGTATTAAATTCAATGATGAAAATCAGGTACTTTAATTGTCAAAATTGGTCAAGGGTTAAGTGGTTTCGAGTCTATAAGCTGCTAACATTGACGGACATTGCCTTTTGTTGTATATTTAATTATTATATTTATTTGAACAATAATCAATTAATTTAACATTGGCAGGTCGGCTAGTCATCTAATTTTTTTTTTTTAATTGTATTTGTATTTCTATTGGCAACCATATGTCCATAATATAGGTATATCAACAAAAATTTCAACTTTCATGAATAGTGAGCCAAATTTACATTTATTTATTCATATCCACATGTGTGAGCCATCCTATAGCACCTATAGCAATCTCATAGGCGTGTGGCAGCCTGGGGTGGTAGGGTGTCACTGTGTCAGGGCTGCCCATGCAATTTTCAAAAGGCGTCGATCAACCAAGCTTTGAGTACGAAGGGTTACAAATTTTATTTTTTTTTTTTAAATTACCTTCGTATTAATTTATTATAAAGATATAATTATGTTTGACAAAATGGTACATTCCGTTATCCCGACTATCACTATTCTCAATTCCGTTATCCCGACTGCCGGCCGATGCCGTGACTTCTCAATTCCGTTATCTCGACGACTCGACTACCAGTCAGACTTTATAGTTTCTTCTTTTTTGTCCGAGCGCAGTGTAGCAAGCGAGTGGCCATCCAGGCATTACTGTAAATAATTTATGATCTTTGAAGTAAACCTTTTTTTGGAAAAATTGAACATAAAAAACATTGAAAAAATTAAAATTTGGGTAGGTACCTAGAATCTTTATTTATTCAATAACTTCGTCAATTTATAATAAATTCTAACTTGCAGTGGTGGATTTACGGTGGGAGGGGGCTGGTCAAGAGGCACTGGATCCCCTCCGGACACCAATATGTTTAGAAAGTTTGAAATACATATTATTTTTCGGGACACCACCAGAAAAATATTGAAAATCCGCCACTGCTAAAATGTATAAGGGCAACTGATACAATTTTTACGAATTTGTAAAACTATTGAAAGCAGATAATTACCGACTACCTCAGACTACGTCACGTAGACATGGCGTGGAGTGGAAGTGCCGACCACACCCGACTTCAGAAAAACCTATATCATAAAGATTTAAGATGAACGACGGTACGATTCGCATCTATCATTTGATATTGTAGTATTATTTTTTTTATTTATACTTTATAGCTAGGTGCGCCATGGTGTTATCCAGGGCTGTAATAATATTTCGGGAATTCGATTAAAACTTTAAAAGTCCTGAAAATACTGTACACAACAGATGATAATAATATAGACTTTCATTTAAACTTTATAAATATTACAGATATTTATGTTGGTGAGGGGGGAGGCCTTTCAAAAAATACGGAATTGTGTGTATGGGGATTTTTCCGGTTCATTAAGTAGCGCCGATCATAACCTTGGCCAGTGTTTCTCAACCGTTTTACTGTGGTGACCCCCTACATATATTTTTCTTATATACTCGCATGGAATATAGACTTATTAATAATCAATCGTAAAAGTACTGTGCATTGTACACAACATAAAATACGGTATCCGGACAATTTCCCCCCGGACATTTTCCCCCCGACTGTTTTTGGCGTAGTAGGACATTTTCCCCCGAAAAATGTTCCGATGCGGACATTTCCCCCCCTTTTTTTTTAATTATTTTTTTTCATAAATATAATCAATTATACCTACTACAATTAACTTTATAAATGTATACTATAAATTTCATTTTTTTTTTTCATAAATATAATAAGACATACGAAAAAATGGAAATAAGTAAAATAGGTTAAAAATTTCATATTTTTTTTTTTCATAAATATAATAAAAACGTAAAGTAATTGTGTATAGGTAAGTAAAATAGGTTAAAAATTTCATTTTTTTTTTTCATAAATATAATAAGACAAAAATAGTAGGTACTATTATTTTTTATTTAGACAATCTTTTAAATATAATATTACTATTGTTTTATTGTTTCAAGTAGTTGAATTGATCAAAAATATACATCTACTATAATAGGTAATGGTGCAGAGATCTCCTTAACTAATAACCAAAAAAAAAAAAAAAAAATATAAATAAATAAAAATATAAAAGTCAATAGGAAGTGTCACTACTGGGTGGCTTCTTCCAACAAATCATTCACGCCTTTTTGTAAATCAGCCCATATACTTATTGTGTCTCTGGGTACAGATGGTATATTTCTTTTAAAAAATAAAAAAAAAAAAAAAAACTATAATAGGTAATTATAGTATAATTGATTATATTTATAAAAAAAAATTATATTTTACTGAAAAAAATAATTTCTTATTAAATAATAAATAATAAACTTAAAAAAAAAATGGGGGGAAAATGTCCGCATCGAATTTATATTGGGGGGAAAATGTCCTACTACGCCAAAAACAGTCGGGGGGAAAATGTCCGGGGGGAAATTGTCCGCCATTCATAAAATACATATAATATTATAATTATTTTTAATTAAAAAAAAGTATTAAACGTTAAATTTCAAGTCATACGTGACCCTAAATAATAAGTTGACGACCCCCAGGGGCTAGGGGGATCACGATTCACGACCCTCAGGTTGAGAAACACTGACCTAGGCTGCCGCTGCCCGCTGCGGATGAGGTCTAGTCACGCCTATGAGCTATCTGTAGTTCGCAGTGAACACATACCTGCTGTCTGGTTACAGCCGCAACGGTAATAAACCCGACAGTGTGTTCCACAGATAAGGGTTGACAAACGAAAGTACGAAACAAAGAATGAAAAAAGTAAGAACAAGGAATACGTGCAAAATTTTTAATTTGGTGCCAATTGGTTCAGTAGTTTCCAAGTCCACAAGCCCCATACAAACGAACCTACATTAGTTTTATATTTATAAATCATAAATGCCGCTGACCACAGATTAAACAGATTTCGCAACTTGGACCGGTGTTGTTTAATTCTATGCCCCGCGATCTTAGAAGTTAGATTACGCCCCATTCGTATTGATAATTATTGTTCGCCAGCTTAGCCAACGCGACCGATTCCGTAAAAGTTGGTCGACCTCTTGCACGGTATTCGGAACGGCCGCAGTGGTTCTACTGTCCGGGTAGTTTTAACTTTTAACCTTAAAATATTTGTCAATGTATGTAAATTTTGTTTGACAATTCGATATTAATTATTATTCAATAATATTACAATTATTACATCCTATATATTTAGTATAATATTTAATATAAGTCGTATTATATTTAAATTACAAATAATTGCGGTCGGCTTTGGATAAACGTATTGGAGGGCACTCCGTAATCTACCACCTCCGTTCGAATATGGTGCGTCTGTTATCGGCACCATTCAATCGTGTAACGATTTCGTACGGTTTCTCGTAAACATGTCGTAGTGGACGACTCGCTCGGGGCGAATCTAACCGATACAGCTCCATCGTAGTATCCGCCCGCCGCCTCTCGACGACATCTGAGCACCCTCAGGCAACAAACGGACAACGACACCCGCAAGACGATGGTGTCTAGCGTCCGTCTGTGGGACCCTTGATCCTGGCGATGGAGCTGTAGCGCATCCACAGGCCCTCTCTCTCCTCAACCCCCCGATTCCGAGACCCCAGCAAAATCCCCCGGCGGCCTGGACACCAAATCCGCTGCCGGCGGCGGCGGTGGCGGCGTCGTCATGTCGTTCGACTTCGAGGAGATAACTTCGCTGCGCAACGAGCTACAGAACGTCAGGGAAGTGATGCGCTTAACCAAGTGCAACATCCACGCGCTGAACGGCACGTTCGCCACGTTCGATCATCCGCCGCCCATCTACTTGACCGAGTACCGCGAGCTCACCGTCAAGCTGCACGAGCTAGAGGCCAAAGAGCAGGAGCTACTCGACCAGGTCGACCATCCCAGGGAACACCGAAAAACCCGGGGTGACAAGCCGTCCACGCCGTTCGTTCGCACTATCCGTGCTTATTTACCGAACAAACAGCGTACCACTATTGAGGTGAAGCACGGTGAAACGCTACACATGGCCCTGGAGAAGCGTTTGCAACACAGGAAGATCCCGTTAAACGCCTGTGTTGTCTACCGGAACGGCACTGACCATCAGATACCGTGGGATACTCAAACGTCCACTATTGAATACGAAGAGATACAAGTGAAAATGTGTTGGCTACCCATCCAAGCATCATTTACACATGATTTTTCAAAGCGTACATCATTTACAACTTGTGATCATTGTCGTCAACTACTTTTCCAGGTAAATAATACATTCTTCTCAAATTATTATTGGTCTTTTTATATTTGACTTTCATTGATGTACATTTATATCAACCAGGGTTATCACTGTCGTTCGTGCGGATTCAAATTTCATGAACGGTGTTCCATGGGAGTGCCCGTACTGTGTATTCCAACTAGAGATTTGAATAGTGGCAATGGTGGAAATCATACTATTTACCAAAACTCTGCCGGTATACTACAACTAACATCTGACTATCAATCTTCGAGACGTCGAGTGCTTGGTCACGGCGAAAGATCAAGTTCAGAACCTAATGTATGCCGTAATATGGTTAACATGAATTGGGACGATTTGGCTGAACTGAAGCGAAGATCACAAGCACCATCTGGTGTACCTCATGGTTTCTTGCCTCATAGCCAGAGTGCCCAAGCTTCTCCTACCAATGTATTGAGGCCTAGACCTCGAGCCAAAAGTGCTGATGAAAGTGCAACCAAAAAGTTGCTTCGTGACACAGGTCCTCAAGAATCGTTGGAAGATTGGGAAATACCAGAAACGGATATCCAAATGGGTGATTGTATTGGATCAGGGTCATTTGGTACTGTTTATAAGGCCAATTGGCATGGTCCGGTTGCAATTAAAGCACTCAAAGTCAAACAACCCACTGCTGCACAATTGCAAGCATTTAAAAATGAAGTATCCGTATTAAAGAAAACTAGGCACGTAAATGTTTTACTGTTTATGGGTGTTATACGAAAACCAAATTTAGCTATTGTCACACAGTGGTGTGAAGGATCAAGTCTATACCGCTGTTTACATGTTTTGGAAAAAAAGTAAGACATTTATTCTTCATTATAGAAATTACCTGGTTTTGGATTTCTTGATTACAATTTAGTATTATTATTTCAATAAATTCACACAATTTAAATTTATAAATTTTTGAGGCACCAAACAAGAATAATAAAAAATCTTAAAATTATTATTTAAATTAATTTTGGTATCAATTTTTGCATTCAATTTTGATTTTAAACGTTTATTCTGTAATAGGGTTACCATAGAGGATTCTCCATTATTTCAATTTTATGTCCCACTAACCTGTTTTTCACATTATTATTTATATGTTTATACATACACATATTTTTAAATTTTATTTTATTTCCATGCAAAATATATTTTTGTTTTATTAGTAACCGTTGGTGTAGTTATATAATATCATATCTGGTATACTAATTTAATATTTAAACATTGAATAAAAATAAAAATGCCTAAGAGATTTTATAAAATATATGCGTTTATTATTTATAATAAGTACCTACCTAATAAGGTCTTGTTATAATTTCATTATCTATGTGTAATAATATGTATTTTATTTTGTTTTTAAAAAATATGAGGATTATCTTTTGATTTGTTAATATACTAACCCTATTCTTTTGCCAAATTTGAAATTAATATAGGAATTATTATATTTAATACTAGGCAGATAAAGTAACAAAACCAACAATTGATTACATTTACATAATATTTATGGAGATTGTACAAAATATCTAACATTACATAATGCATATTACTATTATTTTTTTAGATAATGTTATATCAATATATTGGATGCAGTTCTTCACTTCTTATACAGTATTTAAATTAATTGGAAAGTCACTAGCTGTAAAAATAATACGGCTACTGACTCTTACTAATGTACACACAGTATATTATATCAAACCCATTGTTTTCTGCTTGAAAAAAGCAAAACTAAAATGTATGATTCTTAAACATTGTATTTAGTATATTGTATGTATATATATATGTCTAGCATTATAGATAAGAAATTTGTATGAGTCTAAGCATTGACCATTTTTATTTGAATACTTGTTTGATCTTAAAACTTTAATTGAAATAAAAATTACAAAAGAAATCTTCAAATGATGATAAACTCAATTGCATAAAAATGACTAGATAGACTGTCCAACAAATCTGAAAAATTCTTATAATAGTTTATTATATAAACAATAATGATGAAACAGCAATAAATGATGTATTACTATTCACATACTTGATGTTAATTATTAAATAAGCAAAATGTATGCTCATCCAAGACTCCTTTAAAATCATATTAGGCCCAATATATGTAGTTATGTATGAGTAATCATTTACCTAGGGCTAGGATTTGTGTCCTATAGTAGTTTTATTTTGCAGTGTCCTTTTACAAATTTGGTGTTAGTAATTTCAATGACAAAGATTATTAGTTTATGTTTTACAAGATAGTACAATAATTACAGTTTTACAATTGTGTTACAATGTTTTGCATATTTTAACTATAACACTTAATGGTAGTTCAGTAAATATTAGTAAATTATTGTATATTTTATTATATTGGTTATAAATCTTAGCCCTAGTTATAACATATTTCTTAATGTTTTTAGATTTGAGGCAATGCAATTGATATCGATTACTGGCCAAACTGCAATTGGTATGAATTATCTTCATTCTAAAAGCATTATACACAGGGATCTAAAAAGCAACAATATATTTTTCAATGATTCTGTTGTGAAAATTGGTGATTTTGGTTTGGCTACTATCAAATCAAAATGGTCCGGTGGTCAACAGTACCATCAACCATCTGGATCGATACTATGGATGGCTCCCGAAGTAATTCGGATGCAAGTAGACAACCCATACAGTTTTCAGTCGGATGTTTATGCTTATGGCATTGTGCTGTATGAATTACTCTCTGGTCAGCTGCCTTACACGGAAATTAATAACAAAGATCAGATAATTTTTATGGTAGGCAGGGGCTATTTAAGACCTGATTTGAAAAAAGTCAGGTCAGACACACCAGCTGAGCTGCGCAAATTAATGGAGAACTGTATCAAATTTGATAGAGAAGATAGGCCCAAATTCAAAGACGTTGCTATATCCATACAAGGCATTATACACGCTATGCCAAAACTGCAACGGACGACATCTGAACCTACATTATCCCGGTCTAATTGGAGCGATGACTATTTGTACCCGTCCGAAGCAAACAACTATAGAGGAGCTGCAGGCTTTATCTAAAGTTGATGGAATGTACAAAAAAAAAAATTTAATTTTTAATTTAATGATTTATTATTATAATGTTGAATTTTGTTGATTATTATGTGCAATCAAGGGACAATATATTCATATATGTACATGTATGTGTGTGCACATGCATATATCTATAACATTTGTTGAATTCAACATATTATTTTAATCATGTTTTTGTTACTCAACACAAACCAAACATTTTTACCTATTATGTCTGATTTTTCTTCTATTTCTATTATTTTTAAATGTTACCTATGTAATGTATATTATGTACCATACAGTATATTGTGCTTCACACTTTAGTTTATCATAAATTGAGTAAATATTTTTCATATGAATAGCGGTGATAAAACATTATATACACATTACACACACGTCTTATATTATTATGTTTGTAATATAAAAACAAATATGTTATTGATCAATTTCAAGTGTGGGTACGTTATTATTATAAAATCCTCATTCCACATCAACTGTAGTTTGTGTAAGCTGTGTTTATACCTAGACTTCTATTATGTTTATTTATTTATTTTCAGATTCCCACGGGTTAGGTATTTTTTCCCTCTATTTTTTTTTTCTTCCACCCGATGTAGAAAAGGCCTTACGTGACTTCAATCTTGGTTTACACACCTCATTGTAGAGGATATACTCAAGTATAATAGACGTTTGTTGGTATTAGCGTTCCTGTAATGGTTTGCATTGTTTTCCTTAATTGAACGTCCATTATACTACAGTGTCGGCTACTATCCCATGCACCTGCACAGTACTCTGCAATTGGGTGTACTAAAGCCATTGTGGAATGTGGATGTTCTTAGTGCCTACTTGAGCATTTGCTCCCCAGCTCGTACCTGCTAGTTTACTCTAGCTAGATCTCAAGGTTTGCTTATCTGATTTTCCTGAATCGCAGAAAAATTTTTTAATATAAATACGAACACATACAATTTACAAATTCTTGTCCCATTGTTCTTAACTCGTTGAAGTAAATAGATTTCTGAATTTTTTTTTCGAAAGGACAAGGAGATAATACACAATTAAAAAATAATCAAAGTAAATTATTTACTAAAATTGTACTTTAATAATTTATGGTTAATTTTTAAAATTAAATGGACAAAGTTTGTCCTTCTTTGTTTTGTTTTTTCAAATTTTGATATCGGTAATGTCATCAACATTTATTGATATATTTTTGAGAGTATTGATCAAAGCAAGACGATTGATTAGAAGTATTTAGAACCCAAATAAGTGAATAACGATTAGCCAATTACGGCTTATATATATGTACCTACCTACTATAGACTTGCAAGGGTCGTAAATTTTCGGCCAGGTCCATCAATTTTATCCTCAGGCCCGGCCGGGTCTAAAAAATATTGGGAACAAAAGCCCTGGTCCGGTCCGAAAATAATGCTAAGCTCGTAAAAAGCCCGATCCGGTCCATACATTTTATCCTCAAGCCGGCCTAGCCCAAAAAATATTGTGAAAAAATATATAAATTATGGTACCTACCTATATAAATAGCTTTATTATACCCACCAGGGGCGTAGAGAGCATGTAAGCACTGCTTACACTTTAAATGAAAGAAAAAATTAATTTAATCAATCACGACTAATAGGTACATAATAAATGATTTTTAAAATTTTAATTTTATTTATAAAATATTTAAGTTATAGCTGGTAGTGGTTTTTGTTATTGTTTATATGTGTCGTACGCTGTCTATACTGATTACCAACTATTTTAAGAAAATCATCGATTGTAGGTCTATTTTTAATCCATTCTGTATTATGTTAACTGCATAATCATAATACGATATACCGTGTAACACATTCTGAAATTGCGCAACTGTTGTTTTCGAATAGTCTATAATGCCATAGTGGGGGTCACGTATTTAACTAGCGTTTGTAAGCACATTTGATTTTGCTTACGCGAGAAACAAGGAGCGACCGGTTCGTAGCCCGACGCATTGTAGACTACTAGACTCATGACAAAATAGATCTATTTTGTTTATTTAGATCTATTTTGTCATGACTAGACTGTAGTCGTTTTTACGTACACACTTCACTGTCACTGTGACACTGTCATTTGCCTAATAGACTTTTGAAGTATTTATACTTCAATTTCTTTATTTTCTCGAATTTGATTTGTACAACTAGTATATTTTTATAAATATTAAAAATTTTAAAAGGATAACATTTTTTATACATAATTTATAATATGGGTATTTAGGTATAGTACCTACTACCTATATTCTAATCGCTTTTGAAACAAAATTTTCACTGCTTACATCTTTTTAATACCCACGCCACGCCACTGATACCCACCAATCAATATTATATTATTATATTTATTGTGATTGTATCTACTATCTAGTATCTATAATTTATACATATACCTAAAAACGTCGGTTTTATCATTACTATTTACTGTCGAAGAAAAATCCTTAAAAAGCCCGATCCAATCCCTGATTTATTATTCGAAGTCCAGCCCGGCCCGGCCCGAAAAATTGTACAAAAGAAAGCCCAGGCCTTCCGGAATAAAATTCCAAGACTTAAAAAGCCCTTTCCAAACCTTTATTTTATTTCAAAGGCCCGGCCCGGTGAAATATAACTACGGCCCGGCCCTTGCAGGTCTTTAGTACCTACGTCACCGTGCATCATGCGAAGTGTAGGTATAATATAAATTATAGAATAGGTATTTATATTATTATTATATTATTATGAGAATAATCTTATTTTTCCGTTCCGCTGAATTATTATTTATTATTATTTTTATATTTACTCGCTAACAAAATAGCACTAATAGTGTCATGCACGG
This sequence comes from Macrosiphum euphorbiae, assembly GCA_949089665.1. Classification (NCBI taxonomy): domain Eukaryota; kingdom Metazoa; phylum Arthropoda; class Insecta; order Hemiptera; family Aphididae; genus Macrosiphum; species Macrosiphum euphorbiae. Next base: position 21,304,982 of record CARXXK010000001.1, read on the forward strand.
CCCAAGGGGGGGGGGGCACTGGGGCACTATAATTTTCGTGATTTTTCCATATTTTGTCAATTTTTGAACTTTAAATGCTTATAAAAAAAAACTGTGAAATTCATATACGAATAACTATAGATATATGAAAATTTCACTGAATGTTTATATTAGCATTTCCTATACACCATACAATTTTGAAAATATTTTGACTCTTTTTGAGCTGTTTACGGACATTTTCAGTTTTCAATTTTTTTAGTTTTTTTTTTATAATTGTCAATAAAATTTTATTTGGTGGGCCAAAAAATCTGAAAATTTAATACAAGCTTTCTTATATATTGTTACAATATCAGTTGAAAAATTTTAAAAATACATAGGCACGATTTTTTTTTATAAGCATTTAAAGTTGGAATTTTGACAAAATTTATCAAAATCTCGAAAATAATCAATCGTTGGAATTAAAAAATTATAAAATGTTCAGTTTTTATAATTAAGAGTTGAAAATTTAAAACAAAGATTCTCTTAAATAATTCATACTGTAATCAAAAAATCTAAAAAATATATAAACACACTTATTTTTTACAGACATTTTAATTTCAAGTTTAGACAAAATTTCATATTTAAACCAAGAATTACGATTTTAGTTATTTTGTTGTGATTGTATAATATTATTCGTTGGTAGGTACTTGAAATTTCTAAAGTAATCTACTATATATAATATCTATGATAGTATCAGGGTTTATTGTTGGTGTATAACGCGTTATAAGTACCTAATGGATATTGTGATATGATTAATTTGGAATTCATTATAGGTCAATTTTTTTTAATACCATATCTATGTATATAATATCTTTTTTTAAAATGTTATTATATCAAATTCGACCTAATTGATTTTTAAACATATAGGTGCATATCTATGACAATAACATGTAAATACATTTTATTTAAATCTTTTATTTATAGTTGATACAAGATGAAAATACGTAACAATTTTCTAACATTTTATTTACAATTTGCAATATTAAGTTGGTGTATTGAGGTCCTACCACAGAATAGAATAATCCTACGCAGGATATAAAATATACTGATATGTAGCGAACGGAAAGAACTTGTAACATACAATCATAATAAAAAGACAGTCGATATGTCACATGAAAAAAAAAACATTGGCCATATAATATTAAAGTGCATAATACCTACTTAATAATATAGTTTACACGTTTTTATTTTTTTCTATAAAATATAACATAATATTCAAGTTTAAACACTGTTTTTGGAATTGTATATTTAACCAAAAGTTATTTTAAAATTCAAGGACGTGTTATCAATATTGATATATGAGCAATAACTAATATTGATTTATATTCTATATTCGGATCTAACTTTAAAATATATATTTGCTACCTACCTATGTAGTATGTATAATTATGTACCTATTTCAGTGCAAAATCTAATGTGTGGTTATGCTATAGTTAATATATTATTGTACAACAACTGTCAAAACTCACATACCTTCAAAAAGTGATTTCCTATACCTACTACAAAATATAGGTATCAGGTTTTGTTCGGATTAGGATATTACGACTCAAGTCAATAATTATGTAGAAAATATGGTATCGGTACATGCACGGGGGTTTAATGGTTCAAACCAGCTAAACCGAAATGTTTTCAAACAATATTATTTTTGGACATGCAGTATTATATTATTATTTTACCAATGTAAAATACAATTTTGATTTTTTTTAAATATTATTTTGTATCAACTATTTGAGTCAATTTGACTATATTAAGCATTCTACACAATACACATTATTATTGTTTACAATTCTTGTATGGTTTATATAACCGTCCATATCGTATCCGCCGTTGTAATGCGTTATTTTATGATTTATTCCGCAGTCATTCGTCGCCTTTAGTGCTTGATGGCTTGAATTTTTCTTGGAACATACTCTGTATAATCGACCAATGAGGTTTTTTATTTAAAATATATATTTTAACGATTTTTGGTCGTTAAATCTGTACAAGTTGATTACACACTCAACACAACAAAAAAAAGAAACAATATTTTCTTGTGTTCACAAAATACCTATGTTTATTATAGTAGAAAAGGCCGCAAATTAGAAAAAAAAAACCGAAATTTAAATGTGTGAACAACAATTTAACAATTTAGAATTTTGAAAGCACTTAAGTTTAAAGAAAAAAAATACTACGACGGACAGGATAGACACAATAAACAAGGGGGGGAGGATGCGAGATGGCGATTGGTGCAGAAATGCAGTGTTGCTGGCCACTGGTCACCTCTGCACGTTCTCCGACCTGTCCCCGCGGGTTGACGAGTGTCCCTGGCGCGTTTGCTCGGACGCTTGACGACCTTGCCCAGCCGGCGAGGCCAGACCGAGACGGCCACGGGAGCGACCACGGTTGAAGGCGACGGACGGCGGCTAGTGCGCGATGTCTTGCGCGTACCGACGGTCGACGGCGTGACGACTCGGCCGACGGACGGCGAAGACCGAGACGCGGAGCGAGCGAAGTGAGATTCTGTGTTGCGGAACCGGTGGGGACGACCGAAGCGGCCGACTTGGGATTACCGCGGGGCGAAAAGGCGAAAGCCAGCGGACCACAGCGTGATCCTCGACTCTCGGTAATTTTCGCCCTGGCGTCGTCCCTTCGGCCGCCGCGCGCCGCCAGACCCTGAAACGGTTAAGTTTCTGCGAGTCCGGCGCCGCTGACGTCCCCGTGTTCCTAGCACGCAAATCTCCGCACCACTCACCCCGGGCCAGGTATCCGCCGCTGCCGTCGTACCGAGTCGCCATCGCCGTCGCACCGAGTCGGTGTACCGTCGGGGCGGAATCGTTGCCCGGTACCTCTATACTAGCCGCCGTGCCGTCGCTCCGCGTGACCGTGACTGCGGTCGGGCGCTCGCCGAGCCGCCAGAGGGTCTCGCGCGTCATCGACGACCGAGCTCGCCACGCCAGCTAACCCGTCGCGCCGCCAGTGGCGCAACTAGCGGGTAAGTTAGCAAAGTGCCAAAGTGAGACTTTGGGGCCCCCGATAAAAACCATGATGAAAATAGGTTTTTAGTATTTTTTCACATTTTATAATACATATTATAAAATCATTAACATGGCTCAGTGGCGTATTTTCAAATTTTTCTGGGGGGGGTCCTCAGTTTATACATAATTAATATAAACTATGATATCTTGTAATAGTTACGTCCTTATGAAGTTTTTGGAGGAAGTTGAACAAAATATATAATAGTATAGTCTAAGTCTTATAGTATATATATATATACATTGTATTTAGCACTACATATGAAAAGTATTGTTATAAAATAAATTCCAGTCGTCTAGATTTTTTTGCCAACTCCTCTATCACTTCATCAACAGTGATTTCAACATCCCTGTGAATATTTAACATAGCCAATCCGTTAAGTCATGTTAAGTCAGTTACATGATACCGATACAGCAAGATTCAAGGAATGCGCAGAGCAATGTACATATAAAGCTAAAGGATGTTCTTTTTTTATATAAGCTTGAACTCCATTATATTTCCCAGAAATCGCGGCTGCACCGTCATACCCCTGGCCCCGAAGATATTTTGTATCTATACCAAACTCTCTGAGATTGTCAAGTATAAGTCTTGATAAACCTTTTTCAGATGCATCAGTGGTTGGAACAAATTGTAGAACTGTAAAACATTTCGCTTCATTTACTCTAGCTACTATCTTATTGAGTAAAATTGAATTGCATGAATCAATTATAGCATTTTGACTAATAGGACTTGTATATTTTATAGTACCAGAACTTTCAAGATGTATTTTGAGCGAAGCATCACCGCGAGCTCTAAAGCGTAATAAATTACGAAAATTTCCGTCGTTAACATCATTATTATCAACGGTTAATTTTCCAAAATCACGGTGACCTCGTAGAGGTATATATTGTCGACCGCATAAGATAATTGTTTCAATAACAGATGAAAAGTTTTTTCTATTTTCAAAAATTTGTCGTGCCCGAGCAGTGTCTAATTGATTTTCAATAGATAAATGTACGTTTTTTTTTATATCTATGAAATGATCTGCATCAAAGACGGATTGTTTGTGATACTGAAGTGTTACATGATTTTTAAACGTTTCCATTGCATGTTTCCAATTTTGAAAAGGTTTTCTAACCAAAGCGCCTAGTGTTTGAGAATTTATGCCAGCTCCTGATTTAGCAAACGCTACACAAAACGTACAAAATGCACCATCTAATTTTGCGGAGTACCTACGATAACCACGGAAAGGTATGCAACCATCTGTATTGAAATTTTAAATTTTTGGATCGCTTATCTTTACCACTAAATATAACAGTATTAGGGAGTGCTGCAGGAACATTTATCTGTTTTAGCTGTTGTAACTAATTTTAAACTATATTTTGTTCACGGGAAAAAACTATCTCCGCTCGACCGCGCGTGCTTACATAAATCGGGTTCTGCAAATATTTATGTAAGAATTTTAGTGTTTTTTTTTTTATGAGAAGTTCTGGGGGGGGTCCAGTACCCCTGGACCCCCCCCGTAAATACGCCACTGACATGGCTAAATAATAAATGGGGGCCAAGAATGTGTTCTAAATAATTGTCCTCCTATAAATATAAATTCGTTTTCGCAACTCCAATAATAAACAATGAACTATTGACGAGCTATATAGCAGATATTTGGTGGAGTGGCCGAGTGGAGACGGTTACTATTTAGTATTTATTTTATAGCTATTCTTATAACTTATTAGTTGTTAATAATAATACTCATGGGCGATGGGCCCATTCAATATTTATTATTTTCGTTATTTGTTCACCAATCGGAAATCCGTATTGTTTAGTGAACTCGTAATTCGTATATTTAATAAAGTTGACATAGTGGCATAGACGCATTTTTATATTATTTAATATTTTAATACTGGAAAATACCAGCTATTAACTAGTTGCGAGTTAGTCGCAAAAGATGTTGCTGCAAAAATAAAGTTGGACGATGTAATAAATACATTTGCAAATTCTAAAGCCAGAAAAGTTAACTTTTTAAAATAAAATTATCAAAGAAAGTTACCAGATATAGGTAATTAACTTTTTTATTTTATAGTGTTTATAGTGTTTACTACCAATGTTCAATGTTCATTAAACTCTATAGACTAAATTACATTAATTAATAACATTATCAATTTATCTTATAATAATATATTTTGTTTTGTATACATTTTCAAAAATATGATATTATTTGTACATACATTAAATGTTTAAGTTAACGTTAACAAGTACCTACCTACTTTTTTTTAAATTGTATATACATTTTTAAGAATCATGAAACAGATAAGTTACATATATTATGCTAAAACAATAAATTACTAAATAATGTACCACCTAGTTAATTAATTGATTTTTATTTGATGAAACTGGAAAATGTATTAATTAATTAATTTTTTATGTGATATTGCTATTTTCTAGAAATAAAGAAAAATTAGAAATTATTCAAGGTCAATAGAAATAGGTCATAATATTATATGATAGAACTGTAGGCAAAGATGATAGGTACCTATATAAAAAAATACCTACCCTTTACTTCAATATATATTTTATATTGGTACATCTGAATTGCATTAGATTATATGTGCTATATATAAATATATTAACTATCAAGAGTTGATATTCTCTACTATTGTATCTCTCAATATCACGTAGAGCGTTTTGTAGATCCAGATTTTCAAATTAACCTTTATTAATTACGAACACATTAAAAAAATAATCAGCTAAATCGGTCATGCATTTTCGGAGCAAATCCGTAACAAAAATTTCCATTTCTCGCTTTATATAATTAACAATGGAAAGGTTTTGATAACCTTATGGGTGTGGAGGAAGCGGTGTACCGTGTACCTTTGATTGTTTAAGCCCATTTACATTTTTTGCTTATAGGGCCCCCAAGTGTCTAGTTGCGCCACTGCGCGCCGCGTGTACAGGTCGGAGAACGTGGGCGGGTGACTTACCGCTGCGCACCGTCCGTGCTCTTTCCCGCATCCTCCCCTCCATTCCGTCGCCGTCTTCCTGTCCGCCGTCTTCGCCCAGCTTCGGACGTCTCCTTATCGGCGGCAGAAGCAGCAAAGGCCGCGGAAGAAGCGCCTCAGGCTCTTCCACCTCTTTGGAGGCGCCTTGCCGTCTTCCCGTACAGTCGTGTCTTGGTCGCCGCTCGGCATTCCTCCACCGTGCGAGGAGACAGTCTTCTCGACGCCTTCAGCTGCCGACGCCTCTCCCGCTGCACCTCCGAGAGTCGAGTCTCCGGACTCCGACTCCAGGGTCTGAACGTCACCAGTGGTGGTGACCGTGTCAATGGCAGACAGGATCAGTGCCGGCCCTAGGGGGGGGCAAGCGGTGCGACCGCACCGGGCCCCGCGCTTGTCGGGCTTGTGCTTGCTTGTTACGAATATCATTTTTTCTATAAACAAACATAATTATATTGTCCCCGTAGCAGTAATACGGATATCGCGACCCGTGTTGTTTTCTTAGGAAACTGTTTGTTATCGACGAATACCAATTAGAATAAGTATGTGTAGGTACTATGTCTATATTTTAATATCTTACCTTGATTGAGGGGTGGAAATCCAAAACGTACTATTGCCAAAATTGGCAAAAACGAGTTAGATATCGAATCTTATAAAAAAAACGCCGAAAAATCGATTGGTGTTGTCAGAATAGACCAAAACGTACTATTTACAGGTCAAATCAGCTGTTAAAAATGACTGCTTAATCCAAAACGAACCTTTTCCGTGCATAAAAATTATATTTAGATAATCTAAACGTACTTTTTCCAGTTTTACGCCAAAACGTACTATTGCCAATGTTAAAATAATAGGCACCAATCATTAACTATACCAAAACGAACTATTTTCGTAAATTATTCCAAAACGTACTTTTTTTTATGTTATGTCAAAACGTACTACTGCCCGTATTGTAGGTATAGCAAAATAAAATAGTTAATCCAAAACGTACTAGAATATAATTTATAATTTATAATATTCACAATCATTAAGTTTGAAATTAAATTAAAAATATAATCCTAGATTATTAAACACATTTGAGTCGTTTTTCATAGAAATAATATATTATTAAATAATTTAAAAAATCTTCCTTGTCTTCAAAATTACTTTTTTATTTATAAACGGTTTGTTCATATTGAAACAATAAATAAGAAATTAATAATATTTTTATTTTGGAAAAAGCACATTTTGGAGTATATTTTAATATTTTATTAGGTTTTCCAAAATTAACTATTTCCATTAAATTTTCCAAAACGTACTATTTCCATTAAATTAATGGAAAAGGTACGTTTTGGATTATTTTACATTTTTATATGACAAAAAAATATGTATCTAGATGTAGAATCATTAAAGTCATTCTATCTAAATTTTAAAAACAATACTGATAGGTAATATTATTTTCACAGGCAATTTAAAAAAGTCCCTAAAAAATAAAATAAATGTGTATATTGTATAATAATTAATAAATTAACATATACAGCCATTGGCCATATGGGGCCCCGCGAAATTCTGCACCGGGCCCCGAAAACCATCGGGCCGGCACTGGACAGGATGGGCGCGACCAGACGAACGAGATATTCTTCCGTCTTATCGGAAAGAGCTCCTTCTATTTTGTCCGTAATAATGTCCTCCAACATTTCCATTAATAACACGTTTACCGCGGCGCGGTCGATGTCGCAGTTGTTAGTTGCCATACTTTATATGTTTTGAATAACGAAAATAATTTTTGCGTGTACTTTAGGATTCGATCGAGAATTGGTAATAAGCTAAATAAGAATATTTCAACACATAGACCGATCTCCGAGAAAATCTCCCAGACGACGGTGTGTGTTAGCCAGCTAGTATGTTTATCGTTCTGGTCGGCCCGCAGCATTAGAATTTCGAGCGCGTTAACAATAATAATATAATAAAAATGTTATTTTATTTGCAAACAATTTTAGATTCTGAGCGGAGCGATGAATGTATTGGTTTTACAATGATGTGTGTTTTTATATTTTTTTATTTTTTTTTGTGTCTGTCATCACGTTTTAGGACAGCAAAAGTGCTTGGATTTTCTTCATCAGTAGCTTTTCTGATAGGAAAGTGAATCTGGTTGGTACTTTGGGGGGTCAAAAGTATAAATTTCCCAGTAGTTTTCCCAAGCGCCGTGAAAAAAACATAAAAATTAAGGAAAAACGGGAATTTTTACGCAAAATTGGTTTTCCAAAAAATCGATTTTGGTTATTGGTGTAACTCTAAAACAAATTAACGTATATACATGAAATTTTCACTGGTTGTTAATATTTGCATTTTCTATACACGATAACATTTTCAAAATATTTTGATTTATTTTGAACTGTTTAGGGACATTTTCATTTTCCATTTTTTTTTAGTTTTTTTTCTAAAAATATCAATAAAATTGTATTTGTTGGTTGCGAAAGCTTGAAAATTTAATAGAAGGCTCCTAATATATTGTTTCAAAGGCAGATGAAAAATATTAAAAATCCTTAATCACAATTTTTTTTTATAAGTATTTAAAGTTCAAAAATTGACAAAATATTGAAAAATCACGAAAATTAGCAAATTATTTTGAGTTAAGAATTCGTAAAAATTTTTCTTTTTAAATCTAAGATTTGAAAATGAAACACAAGATTCCTTATAAGATTATCTACCTTTATCAATAAAAAAATCTCTACCGGACAGTCAAATTAAATTTTTATGAGCGTTTGAAATTCAAATTTTTACAACATTGGATTTTCACTCGATTACTCATGTAGCGATTTCCTTATTTTGTTGCAATTCAAAAACGAACAACTGTAGATACATGAAAATTTCACTGAATGTTTAAATTAGCATTTTCTATACACCATACAATTTTGAAAATATTTTGACTTTTTGAGCTGTTATTGGACATTTACAGCTTTTAATTTTTTTTAGTTTTTTTTTCTATAAATATCAATAAAGTTTTATCTGTTGGGCCAAAAAGTGTAAAAAATTAATACAAGGCTCCTGATATATTGTTACAATATCAGTTGAAAAATATTAAAAATACATAGGCACAGTTTTTTTTTATAAGCATTTAAAGATCAAATTTTGACAAAATTTATCAAAATCTCGAAAATTATCAATCATTGTAATTAATAAATTATAAAATGTTCAGTTTTTATAGCTAAGGATTGCAAATTCAACACAAAGGTTCTCGTAAATAGTTCATACTGTAACCAAAAAATCTAAAAAATATATGAACACAGTTATTTTTTACAGACATTTTAAATTCAAATTTGGACGAAATTACATATTAAAAAACCTAGAATAACTATTTTAGTAATTTTGTTGTGATTGAATAATATTATTCGTGGGTACTTGAAACTTCTAAAGTGTACTATTATATATCTATGATAGTATCACGGTTTTTGTTGATGTATAACGCGTTACCAGTACCTAATGGATATTGTGATATGATTAATTTGGAATTTATTATAGGTACCTATTATAGGTCAATTTTTTGTTTAATACCATAGATATGTATATAATGTGTCTTATACATAGACTGACATACCGTCTCCTCTCAGAATTGTTTTTCTTATACAATGATATTATATCGTTGAATTCAAATTTAATATCATCCATTATACAGTGACCCACTTGTAACCTACTGTACAGCAGAGCGACACCCACTTGCCCACCTTTTTTTTTTTTTTTTTTTTTCTATGAATATCAATAATGTTTTATCTGTTGGGCCAAAAAGTGTAAACATTTAAAACAAGGCTCCTGATGTATTGTTAGAATATCAGTTGAAAAATATTAAAAATACAGTCACCATTTTTTTTATAATCATTTAAAGATCGAATTTTGACAAAATTTAAAATTGATTAATTATTTTGTAGTTAAAAATTTATAAAATGTTCAACTCTTATATCTAAGGATTGAAAGTTACAACAAGATTCCACGTAAGTAGTTTATTCTGTTACCAAAAAAACTAAAAAATACATATGCACGATTTATTTTTATAGCCATTTTAAGTTCAAATTTGGACGAAATTACATATTAAGAAACCTAGTTATTTTGTTGTGATTGTACCTATATTATTTGTGGGTACTTGAAACTTCTAAAGTGTACTATTAATTATTATATATCTATGAATATTGAATATGATAGTATCACGGTTTGTTGTTGATGTATAACGCGTTATAAGTACCTAATGGTTATTGAGTTATGATTAATTTGGAATTTATTATAGGTACAATTTTTTTTTTAATACCATAGATAAGTGTCTTATTTGATAATATGTCTTATACCTAGACCGACATACCGTCTCTGCTCAGAATAGTTTTTCTTATACAATGATATTATATTATTGAATTCAAAATAATACCATCCATTATACAGTGACCCACTTGTAACCTACAGTACAGCAGAGCGACATACACTTGCCCACCCACACTGTACAGCAGAGCACCTTTTTTAAATATCACATTTTTAGGAATTATTGTAAATTAAAGTGGGTAAGTGGATGTCGCTCTGCTGCACAGTAGATTACAATTGGGTCAATGTATAATGGATTGTATTAATCTTGAATTCAATGATATAATATCATTGTATAAGAAAAACGATTCTGAGCGGAGACGGTTTGTCAGTCTGAATATTTTATTTTGTTATTATTTATTATATCCTGTAAGTTGAATTGATATTATATTATTATAATTTTTTATTCATTCCTATGGTGATAAATAAAGAGTTAGAAATTAAAATCATATTTTTAACGATGTTTTCATAATTTGTCGGTGGTTTTTCCTGTGCAATTAAATAAATATTGATAAAATCGAAAAACGACCTTTCTAAAGTACCATCTTGATCCAATTTGCTAAAAGATAAGGTACTATATGTTGAAATTGAAGCACTCCTTCTGGTAGATATTTTGTAAACAGGATATATAAAAAAAAAAAAATAATAAACACCATTGTAAAACCAACAGCTTCCTCACTGCACTCAGAATCTAAAATGTGGGGGAATTGATTTCAAGTAGACTTTACGACGAATTCAAATCTGTTTTTAGAATTCTTATCGCTTCATTATATCAATTGGTAGTTTGGGAACCTGCCTAAAATACCAAGACAAATTAGATAGGTACCTATCTATCTAATTTTGCATTTAAAATACTATGTTGAGCGTGTTAGACAAAAACAGAAAATCACGGTATCGAATCCCCTTAAATGTAGGTTAGGTATAGGTAGGTATAGCCGGCAGTGTCGGACTGGCCATGGCCGCTGGGCCGCGAATGCGGCCGGGGCCCCTTCCTTTTTTTTTTTTTTTTTTTAGTGTCGTCAATTTTGTCCAGCATTTTCCCTAGGGCCTATAATATGATGATGAATAATAGTAAAATGAAATTGTCTAGTAATAAGTTAGAGCAGGTTTTTTGGATTAATTGCACTACTGCAAGTTAAGTTAGGTTTTATAGGACTTAGACGAGACCACGAGGACCCCGCTTGCCCGACCCTGCAGGGGCCCCAGTGCGGCAGTGCCCCGCTGTTGGAATCATGCAAATATTGCATAGAAAAAAATGTATTATGTATTAATTTACAATACTATACGTCTATAATATCTGTATAAATGTATAATATATAAATATATAATAATGATGAAGGTATGACATTTACTTTTGAAAGCGACTTAAATAATATAATTCTTATATAGCTTACGGATATGTCTCCTAAATTGAAATTTTATAATGGAAATATAATTTTAGTTTTCGTAATTTCATTTCTGTGGAATTAATAATTATTATTTATTGTTTTGTAGCTTCAAATGTTTCATAGTTTATTTTTAAACGAATGATTTCCATCGCGTCGGCTTTGCGTTAATATTGTATTATAATGCTATTATTTATAAATATTATATAATGTTTTTCTCGCATCCCATCGAGTATCGACTATCGACTATAGTTATTTATAAAAATATTGTCGACTAATATAACTAGGATAATACTGTTAATAGTATAATACGTATAGCTATTCAGCTACAACTCCGGTGTCAATTTATCTACAAACTAAAACTATAAATTATTTACAAGCATGGAATATGATAGCTGCTTTAAAAAAAGAAATGATGAGTATGTATTAAATTTATATAAAAAATGTCAACATTTTTGTAAAAAAATAAATAATCACTTTTGTGAAGAAGATTTAATTAATATTGAAGAAGATTTTCCAATAAAACGTATTTCAAAAAAAAAAAAACTTTCTGGGGAAAAGTGTAATGATGAATCAAGAATTATATCTCCATATAATAAATTTAAATATGATACTTTTTTAATTATAGACGCTATTCAAAATAGTATTGAGACACGATTCATGAAAAATGAAAATTTATTAAAAGACTTGAACTGGTTGGACCCTAGAAGTTTTGCAGTATTTAACAACACTGAATTATTGCCTGTATCAGCTTTGAGTACTATATGTAAAATATCTGGACTGAATCATCAAGTAAACTTAACAGAATTGAAACAATTTTCCAGTCAATATGAACATTTTATACCATAAATACCTAAATATACTACCGATTGTGATTCAGAAGATAAGTTACTTTTAAGAAATGAAGATGTGAGTGATGAAGATAATGATGAAATATCAAAATCAGTAAATTGCAATAAGTGTAACAAATGTATTCACTGTGCATTTTTAATTGTACGAGAATTATCATGAGAGTCAAATTTATTTTCAAATTTATTTGTTATACCTATATAAGTTTGCTTTGTTGTTGCCATCAACACAAACAACTTGCGAAAGGGTATTTTCAAAGCTTAAATGTATAAAAACGAAACTTCGCTCAACGTTACATCAAAATCACCTTACTCCATTAATGTTGATGGCTATAGAAAAAAATATAGCTATTGACACTCAAAAATTGATAGAGACGATAGCATATTCATCTAATGAATTAAAAAAATTACTTATTTAAAAATTGTGTTTTATTATTTAAAATATTCTTACTAGGTATAGGTAGGTACCTATTTCAAAAATAATTAGTTGTAAAATTGCTTTTATATTTAAGTTAACTCATGAATCATGGTTATGATATATATTATATATTATGATCCATATTAGTAAAAATGTAAAGTACCTTTATTTAAAGAAGTATCTTAATATGTTGTTTCAACGAAATACGGTGTACATTTTTTGGGGGCCCCTTAGAAAAACTGATCCATGGGCCTTTGGTATGCCAGTCCGACACTGATAGCCGGTATAGGTGAGTGGAAACTCATAATACGCATAATCTTTGGAGAGCAGGTCCACCGCCCACCATGACTATTATAGTATGGAAATGACTAGGTATGGTTTTTCACCCCCCTAAATTCAGCTCTAATTTATTATATAAGTTACAATACTATTTTCGTAAAGCATTATGCTTGAGGAAAATTGTTTTGTTTGCGCTTTATGTATTTACTATGATTTTTGTCATTCAAATATTTAGATTGTTTTATTATTGTGAAGGCATGTACGATGTACGTTATAACTTATAAGTAATAATTAAATAATACCTATAGGCTATAATATATTAATATAAATAGTAGGTACCTAATAACTATAGTAACTTGATATAGTTACACTTATAACTTATTTTATAATTCTACCAAAGTCCAAAGTTCCTAACTCAATGATTGCTACAGCCTGCAGTGTTATTAACGTGACATAATGTATAAATGTATTATTAGTAAAATATTTGATTGTGTCAGTCATAGGCTAGAGCTCAAATATTGGAGTGCTGAAATTATGAAATGCGCGTAAACATGTGGGGGATACGTCTCCACACCCCCAAATACCATATCTCGATTAAATGATTAAAATAACCATTTTTAAATGCACCAATGAAAACATACGCACGCTAATATTGTAGTAGGTATATAAACAGTAAAATACCTATCTTTATTAAGATTTAAGGTCATAAAGTACCAGTCTGTCTGAATATAAATCGCTCAATTTTGGTTCTGGAGTAAAAACATGTATAATAATATTGAATTGTGGCAATATATCTGAGGTATGTGGTTGCGTTTTTTCCATTAGGTATACCCAATATAAAGTTCATTATATAGGTATCGTTTTAAAATAGCCAAAATTTAAACATTTAAATTTTTTTTAAAAAACTCACCGTCATGTCTTCCAAAATGTTGTCATCTTTTAATTTTGTTATAAGTGTTATTATTCTAACACCAACATTGAGCGGGTTCTACTGAGTAAATGCGTTTTGTCTATGTCGTGCGTGTTAAGACGGAGACCACTTACACATTCGGGTGTAGGGTCTTCTTAATATATTTTGTGTTTTCCCGGAAAATCTCGGGCACAACACAATCTCGAAACAACTCATTTCAGTTTTTATATTTTGGTAGGTAACCGGGTAACCCCTATTATATAAGAATTTACCTATTGCTATGACCTTTAGTATTATATTATAGTCTATAGAGTAGGTACGTAGATAATAGTATGATTGATTATGAATACTTTATACTATAGTAATAATTATTAGTATTTATAATCAATGATATTTTCAAATTCGGTGACTTTTTTCCATTAATATGAATAAAATAAAATAAATTATTTATTTCGTATAATTATTATTTATTTATTTATGATGTATAATATATATTTTTTTTGTAATATTAATTAATAAAATTATAAAATACTTGATGTGTTATTTTTAATTTATAGATTTTATTATTTAAGTCAAAATTAAAGTAATTTTAAAAATCATTGCTAATTATCTATAATTCAAAATAATTTTTTTATAGTTAGAGGGCGTTATACACCCGCACTTTCTTTAAAATTAAAATCTAAAAAAAAGCCTAGAAGTTCACTAGATAATAATCTTATCTTTAAATTCACTCTAATTTTTAAAAAACAGAGCTAAACGTGATCTGCTGGCCTGAGCATACATTTTGCTGTTATGCGTTTGTAAGACAGAGAGAATTTATGTGGGTGTAACACCTTCATAAGGAGTTACGAAGATCTATAAAAACAAACATTTTTTGTGACAGAGAATGGAAATTTATGTATACCTATTATTATACTGGCGGTAAATGGACTTAGCGGAAAACAAAAAAGTTCAATTTTGGCAGAAAAGCGGAACATCTATTTTACCAATAATTGGTAATTGGCAATAACAATGGTTATGATTCATGGAACATGGATACAGTTAGGAAATAATAATATACATAACAAATTAATTTTTGTTTCTAAATTACAAGCGTTATAATTTTGTTTTCTTCAGAAACTGTACAATATTCATTCATAATATTTTATTACCTAATACAGCCCCTAATCAATAATTATATATAATATATAATATATAGGCGTCTAATGTATTAAAAAAAAAATCTTAATATAGTCCACGAACAAATACTTAATAAGTTTCATAAATATTAAATCGTATACAAAAGTATTATATGTATATTCATAGAATTTATAAGGTTAAGAACAAATGTGAGTACAGCACAACCCGTTTATGACACGGTCTGTGAATGTATAACCCGTACATGTTTTTTTCTGTTTGTCGACATACATAATAACACGGCAAGAAAATATCTCCATTTTAATACTATTTATGCACAAAGGAAAAAAAAGTTTATCGACAACATGGATTTACATGACTGGTTTATACAACATAATATAATATTATACAGTATAAAAGAATATAGTTTTCGATAGACGAAAAAAAAAATTAATAATAAGTAACAATTATTTATTGGGATTTTCCAATATGTGTAGCAGTTAGAGAAATCAAGATTAATACACATACACACACACACATACATATTATATGCGTATAGTGACTATTAAACACCTATATGCATACATTACATACATAGGGACTCGCCAATATGAATAGAAATAAATACCACATCTTAATTAGGAGTCGGAAAACAAAATTCTATTCTACTGGATATAATACAAAAATTTACCTTTAGAATTACATTTAAAATTACAAGTATACTAATTTATATAAAATAATAATACAGTAGTATATCTAGGTGGTATAGTTTACAAGACATACAAAAAAAAAAAAAGAATTATATATATATATATATTTATAATATTATGTATAATGCATAAATATAACGTCGTTCGAGCAATACTGAAATCAGCACACTGTTCCATGTAAAATAATATTATAATAATATGTTTAAGGTATACACAATGTTTACACGCGAGTTACTATGAATCGATAACAAAACTTAAACATGGTTAAAGTCTAAAAGACTATTACACATGGGTTCGGTATAAAAAAGTAAATTGACAAACTCATGTTTCAGTAACTTGATGGTAATAATTTTTATTTTTTTTTATCAATTTCATAGCTACACCGTGTCAATTTTTTTCATCACTAACAATAAAAATGTTATAATAGTACATAAAAAGGAAGAGAGGGAGAAGAGTACTATAATAATAGTTTTTTTTTATTATTATTATATTTTAATTATTAATAGTTATAATAAAAGCATACAAATATAGCATAAAAATAAAGAGGAAAAAATGGACCAAAAAAAAAAAAATGCACAGTTCACAGACAACAATTACCTTACAAATATCGTATACATTAAACTGTAATATGTTTCTTATTATAATTTTTAAAAAAAGCATTAAAAATTTAAAGGTTACTAGTCATGGTGCCTTAAAAAATATGCTACTTTATCATTCAATACAATAAATACTAAACAATTATTAACAAAACTCGTTTTATATTTAAAATTAAAATTTTTAAATATCATGAGAAATAATAATATTACCGTGTGTATATCGTATACTTGGTGAAAAAGGAGAAAAACACTGGACATGATTGTACTCGATTTTGATGCATGTGTTGATTTTCCTTTGAGATCACAGATAATAGAAAAAAAGTGTCAGTAAACATAATCAACAATAATATTATTATCATATTTTTTCTATATAAATTACTAATAATCTGGTGATGTGCACAATATACGTATACCAAAGTTACATGTTGAACGATAAACGTTCAAAAAGCTCAAGTTAATATTATCATTTAATTATTCAATAAAAATATTCATAATAATAATAATTAATAATAATAATAATAATAATAATAATAATAATAATAATAATAATATACTAAAAAATAGTTTCATAATAAAACCGTCTTTACTGAATTTCAGTATGGTAATCTCAAATATTAGACTAACGTTATTTATACATATACGCTTCCTTATATGTGATGTGTGCTGGGATTAAAACACACACAAACACCAAAGGCCTAAGTCTTTCGTTTTCGTCATTACAGTAGATCCATAATAGTAATTAGTTAGAGTGAGATGAGTGTTTTTTTTTTAGAACATACACAAAGTGTGAAGGCCAATTATTCTCACTCGCATATGTCTAAAATATTAAGTTAAGCAATCATTTTTATATATACGTAAAAAATGAACAAATTTAGTTATTAAGAATAAAAATGCTTAAGACAATTTTGGGCGTTTTATATCGACATCATCTGATGAGTCTTCGCTGTCGTCGTGCATGCCATGTGTCTGATATTCATGACTGGAGTTCCATCCTGTAGATGGTGATCCAGAGTTTTTAGGCATTGCCTGTAATAATCAAATACAAATTATTATCATACAATATAGATTTTTAACCACAATAATCTAATCTAATATATTATATTGATAGAGTTTCCTTGTATTTAATTTTAAATTAACCCTTTTGAGCAAATTTCTTAATAATTATATTAACTTGTTATTTATAATCACTCACCTGGTGTCCCATTGGGTCGTATCCTAGACTCCCATCAGAATACTGTGCCTGTAATTAATTAATTTTTCGATAAGTTTGAGATATTTATAAACAGTAATTGTTCTATAACCAATATAACGCACACAAACCTGTGATCCAGACATAGGAGAACTATACTCAGCACCATTTAAACTAAGACTGTAGCCCATGCTGTCTTGCGGACCACCACCAGGAGCTGGAGATAATAAAGGAGTTGGTGTTCCTTGAGAAGCGGGACCCATACTATAAGGGGAAGCGCCTACGAAAAGTAAATTATTTGAATATTAGTGAAATAATTAGTATTAAGGATCAACATTCAAATTTGGTTTAAATATTACATTATTTTTTAACCCTATACCATATTATTGTACTATATTAAATTATTGTTGGTGCAATATACCATATTTTATTCAATCCAGAGCCACTACAAATAGTTAGTTAATAGTTAATATCATTAATGTGTAATCTTTTATAATTTAACTGGGATAATAATTATTTCAATAATGCTTCTACTTTTAGAAATTATAGTTTTTCAAATGTTTGTATTAAAATGATAGGATGAAGTACTAGATACTTTAATTTAATAAAAAGTTATCTAGAAATGAATGACATAAAATGGATAGGTACTTTCAACTTATAATTTATAATTTATTTTTTAGTACAGAATTTATAATATCTATGTTTGCTGCAGTATACATTTTTTTGGAACAAATTCTCTTTTTGTTTGTTTTGTATTTTTCTTTTACGAGTTCTGCCAATGATCGATCAATAATAACTCCATCAAATCAATATAAGGGACCTGTTTTTTTTATTGTTAGTAACTAAATTATTATTTAATATTTATGTACCAATTAGAAATTCTATTATATCTTAGTAAACAAGCCAATTTAATATTTGGGCATAAAAAACTTTTTGAAAAATGATAAAAATAGTTTTAATAGGTACACAATTAAAAGTATTTTCATATAAATATTTCAATAGTTTAAAATGTTTAAGCAAATTGTAAATGCCTATTAAATACAAATGTATAGAAAATTTAAAATATTAATTAGTATTCTTTATTCTTTAATAACTTAATTAAATTTCCATTCAAAATTTGTGTTGATAATAGGATAAACTTTAAAAAGAAAAACAGTTGGAATTTTGTTTTTATTATATAGGTACCTATTCTTGATAATTTTTAAGTTGAACATAAATCTTTGATATGCGTACAATACTTGACTTTGAAGTGGTAAGCTGAGAGTCTGTGTTGCAGCCGTTGCAAGGCCAAGTAAACTTATAATTATTTTTTAATAGGAAGCTACATCCACATGTGTTGTCCTATCTTACAGCAGTCGGCAAATATAATATGCAATTTAATTATAGATAATATTATAGAAAATTTACATAATATTATCAGATTTGTAGAGGATAATAATATAAACTGTGCCAGAGGGTGGTGCGTAATATTCGGGAAAATGTTCGTCAGGATCAAATAAATTCAGGAATGCTTTTGTGATAGGAACTAATATTAAATAGAAATCACTCAGTAAAATTAAACTTCAGAAAAGTATATTTTGGAGGAAAATTATTCTTAGGAATTGAAAATTAATGAAAATAAAAATCAAGAAAATATTACCCAAAACAATTATTCAACGGGAATTTAAATATTTGGAAATATTTACACGGGAAAGTAATATTCAGGAATGATGCTTTCCTTTGTAGAATATTTTCCCGGTTTTGAAATTCTCATGTATTATTTTCTAGCATAAATATTTTTCTGATTACAAAATGTCTATAAATTATTTTCCTGTTTTTTATTTTTCTGGATTTTAAATTCCTATGAACTAATTTCACAAATTTTATTTTCCTGATTTATAATTTCCCGGTTAAGTTTTTCTGGTTATTATTTTCCTACGAATTATTGTTCCCTCGTATTATTTTCCCGTTTTTCTCATTTCTCTATATAATATAACTTTCCTGGATTTTATGATGCTGATATTATGTGCTATAATATTATTAACAATAAATAAACTATACCCAGTAAGAATCCGGAACGTACATTTGCGTATATTACGCGTGTGTAAGATAGAGACAACACAATATGCAGGTGTAGTGGAATGCATAAAACATTAGTAGAACGATATGCTATTTTATCAAACATATCGACGGCCACCATGTTTTAGATGCTTAAGAGGACGCTACACAGACATTTGCTGTCTCCGGTCTTACAAGTACATAACATAGGAAATTTACGCTCAGAAAATCAAGTTTAACTGAATTAGTTTAAAAATTAGAATGAATCAACCTATTATGAAACTTGAAGGTATAAGACATTATCTGTAATCTGTATTTGTATGTGGTTTTTTTTATAATAATTCAGTTTTTAAGTGAGTTATGAGCATTTTTAATTTACGCTATATTATGTACGCATAATTTAATAAAGAAATTGAACTATCGTAAAAATCCCGCATACAAACACAGATAATGTTTTACCGTCAAGTTTCATAATAATAGGTCGATTCACTCTAATTTTTAAACTAACGGAGCTATACGTGTTCTCCTGAGCGTAAATTTGCCAAGTTACGCACTTGTAAGACGAAGACAACAAATGACCGTGTAGCGTCCTCTTAAATCAATTTCAAAACAACGTTTATTTTGTTTAGTTTATTGAATTAGTTGAAAGAAGAAATTTTATGTTGAAATTGTTATAGAAATAAAAAAAAGTTAATTTACAGTGTTAAAAGTACCTATTTTGTTAATTCTGTTGAAGTCATATTATTTTCAATTTTGTATATTAGTACATTTTTGGTGGGTTGTGATAACCCTTTTTAAGGAAGTTGGGGGTTAGGGGTAAAGCCTCCCTAGGTATACGAGGTGTTTTAAATTGTTGAGGCCCGAGGAACAATTTGTTTACAAGTTAAGCACTGTATACAATAATAATTGTAAAATATAATTTATTATAAATTATGGTTACACAATTTGTACAATTAAAATATATTTTATCCATATTCGTGTTTCATTAACAATTTTGAATATTACATAATATTAATTTATGGCGTGGAACCTGACTGTGTAATCATTGGCAGGTGACACCACACCTTTGTATAAAAGAAACAGTGTACAACACGCTCGGGTGAGCGCACGCGCTCGCAACAAACACACATGCTCACTTAAAAAATATATATATATATGTATTATATATGTATATAAATCGCATTGTGTAGAGGGTGTAGTACGGGACAATGAGGAAACTAGGAAAAACCATTCGGGCTGTCAAGCTCAAAGCCAGGGTCTTGGTGATATATTACTTCCATTTGGAGCTTACACCGCCAGTGTGTATATATCGCTATCCAAATCCCTATAGTAAACTTCACCCTTTCCCCATTTACATGTTTTTCTCTTTATGTTTTAAACACCAATAAGGACTACAATCTGTGAAAATACCTCCGGTAAAAATAAAATTTCGACCCTGTCAAATACCACCAACAATATTGTAATGCCATTTTTGTATCCATAGTAAATAATATATTTATTGTAAATTATTCATATTAATATATAGCTAGAAATTATGTGAGTTCGTTCAAGTTGTTTTGCTGTTAATTTATTATAAGTACTTACCGGCAGCTTTCTTTGCGGCGTAAAGGTTTGCTTCTTCTTGAGCTTTACCGATATTTTTTTTATATCGAATTCTTTTATTTCCGAACCAATTGGACACCTGTATCATTTTAAATACAAATATTTTAATAACTATATTCACAAAGTTAATGGCTTTCAGAATCCAAAAAAATATGTACTTGTGACACTGTAATGCTACACTTCCTCGCTAACTCTTCTTTTGCTTCTTCGGAAGGATATGGATTGCTTAGATGCGAGTAAAAGTACTCATTTAGTATTTCGGAAGCCTGTTTACTAAAATTACGTCTTTTTCTTCTATAAAAAACAAAAAAAGAGATAACACAATAAACATAATTATATAATTTATAATATTATCTTTTATAACACAAACCTAGCATCCAAAAACCTAGATCTAAGTATCATGACCGCTTCACAAGTACTTTGCTTCAATTGCATTTGTATGGAAGAGAATTTCTTATGTATAATTTGCACCATTCGTTCGATCTCTTTTGGAGTGATCGGCCGCGTTCTAGACTGTTCTCGTAAGAGATTCATTACGTGGGTAGTAAATTCATTACAAGCCTAAAAATGTAGTTAAATCGTGAGTATTTGTCTAAATATATATTATAAACGATTACTTTGATGTAAGCCGTATGACATAATAATCATTACATTTGATAAATAATATTATTTGGGTCGTAGTTTAAAACTTAATCTCAACTCCAAACATATTCTAGATTTTAAACGTTAACCACGAACGGCATTAAGCAGATGATTATATTTATTACAGGTACGTCTAAATGTCCATAACTAACCTATCTCTAAGAATATATCCATCCGAAAAGTATAATTAATCATTTTTTGCGGTATTTGTTTGATCACACACCGTTTGTGGCATATCACGATATTAAAATAAATGTTTTTAAATGTCAAACTAAACACAAGACAACACAGGTTCAAGGATATCTACTTTATAAACATTAACATATTATGCATCTTGTAGATTATTTTTCAAGCAATTTGTCCTGCGAGGCCAACAAATACGTATTATTTAAATGTGATTTCGAAATGTTAAGAGAAAGCACAAAAACACGACCATACCTGGAACTCGAAACTTATTTCAATAAGTATTTAATTTATAAAACTCATCATTGTATACAAAAATAAAAAATCCAAAATTATTGCGTGCAGATCTGGTCGTTAGGCCGATTAATCTCTGGAATATCAAGCGTACTATGGGTCGCCGGCCCTGCACTCACATAATAGTAATATCATAGTAATCACAACGAGTTCTCCATACAATTCGAATAATTGCACGCTTCAGTAATATTCCCTTAGTTAATTCAAATTATTGTAATTTTTACAATTGACTTAAATTTACTTCCCAATTGATTACATACATAACGATTTAACTAAGAAAATCACACACACGCATACTTATTAAATAATATAAACATTGTTGTAGAAACTTATCACGAATCTCAAGTTCCTTAGTGTTTCAACGTTTTTATTCCTTTTAGAGAAGTTGAATTATCAGTCATTTTATTTATATTAATTAGGAATGTATGTTTAAACATAAATGTATGTATAAATTGTACCCATTGGAAAAATAAACTATTTGTAGTAGGTAACGAATTTTGAATTACTTATAATTTATAGTTACAAATTTACAAAAACATACAATACGATTGTATACTATAGTAGTATTGTATCTATATGACATATTACGATATTTAAAGTTTTAATTTTCAAAAAATCAGTTGAATAAAATGGTTGGGTTACTTCTATAGCACAAAACGCACATTTTCACAAAACGCATTGTTTGTCAAACCAATCTAAATATAAGATTGCAGTTTTTTTTTACATCATTCATAAAAGGAACATGTTGATCTTATTTTTGTATTAATAAAATGTATTAATAAAATATATTTACACTCTATATTAATATATACAATATGTGAAAAGGCTAACATTTACGATATCTATTAGACTGGAGGGACGTGATTGAAGGGGGTGATCCTACTTCAAAAATGTAATGCTATAGCTTATAGTATGTTAAACGTGATGGTCTATGGCCTATTGGTTTAAAATGTTGTTCTACTAAGAAAATGCATACAAATTTTATCTTTCTCAAATCTTAAATAAAAATTACTCTTTGAATTTTAGATTCTGAGCGGATCGATGAATGTATTAGTTTTAGCGTTTTACAATGATTTGAGGGCGCGTGTTTCTAATAATAATAATAATTTATATATAGAATTTTCAAATAAATTTAAATACATTAATAAATATTGACAGTAAATCTATGGGTTAGATCACCAATTAACAAACTCAAATCGTGTCACCTATACAAAAGGCCCAATGTGTTAGCCATAAGAAATATATATCATATAAATAATTCGTTTTTGATTAGGCCTTAACTTTTTGTAGGTATATGTTATCAATAATTTAATTCGCGGTTTCTTAATATGGTCTATGGACTTATACAAAGAAATAGAAATGGACTGATAGCAGAGAGAGGGAGAGAACTGGGGACCAAAATTGTTAGAAAAAGATATGCACATGTATTGACTATCTCTTTTTAAAAATGTTGGCACTGGAATACTCATAGTAGGGGTATGGGGGGAACGCGCAGTCCATGAATATTCTGATATGTCTATGTTGTTACCACAATATTTGGTTTGATAACAAAGTTTTTACTTTAGATTCTGAGGGGAGAACGAACGTATTGATTTTATAATACCTTCATTTATCAACTGCCTGGGCAGTAAAACTACTTTAATCTTCAACATTGAGCGTTTCTGGTAGTAAATTGGATTTAGTTGATACTTTGGGAGGGTCAAAGCTCAAAAATAAAAAGAGTTTGGAGTTGACATTGTGAAAATATATGTTTAAACGTTTAATAAGTAATAACAATTTTCATTATTTTTCTGTAATTCAAATAATACTAATAATTGTAGAAATTTCTCTATTAAGATGTTGCCAAGCGCACTTTTTGTTTTCTTATTTGACCCATACGCAACATAGCGAAAATTGTGTCCTCATACAGCAAGCACCCATATTGTGATGTTAGCTTTAATATTAGAGTGAATTGACCTATATCAAACCTAAAATAAAGAAAATTATTTGTGTTTGTACTTCAGCTAGCTATTAGAATATTTAAAAATGTCATCGTTACATGAGTATTTTTAAATCATAATATTTTACATAATCATATATCGTCATAAATTTGAAATATCATAAAATAGCCAACATACAAACGCAGACAATGTTCTATACTTTAAGTTTGATGATAGATTAATTCACTGTAATAATAAAGATAATAACACAAGATTGGATCTGCAAAACGTAGATTTGATATGTCGCACATGGGCCAGAAAGAAAAAAATTGTGATAAAAAAGTATAGTTAATACGATTTTAGTAATTTATTGGAATTCAAAAAATATTACGTAGGTACTAGGTTTATTATTATTTTCTATTTACAATACAGTTTTTAAAATATTAAGTCTAATTTTAAGCTATTTATACCACAAATAAATTCACACCTTTCAGTTACGTCAATATATTGACGTGTAACAATAATATAATATTATATTATTCATTATCATTGTTATAAAATATGAGATTTACCTATTTGGCAAAAATCAGTTCAATCTACCGTATTACTAATATAAAGAAATAAAGGCTGATACATCATCTACTTTCAGTCTTTCAGAATCGTTTTTCCTATGAATGATTTATTATTGAATTACAATTTAACATATTATCATCCATTACAGTGACATGCTCAAAAACAAGGTACACTCAAAACCTATACTTTACTGCAGCGTAGCAGTGCAATTTCCTCAGTTATTTCTTAACTGATCATGCCATAATTTTGTATTTATGTATCTTTCATAGTAGTACTACAATAGTACCAATTGGGTGAAGTAATATAGTTTTAAATTTAATTAATTTTTAACTTATCGATGACTAAAAATTACTTGGTACCCAAATTTTATTACCTGTTCGTATTTTTCCAGTTCTTGGTGGTAAATTTGTCTGATTTGAGCTAACTTTGCTCTGTAATCGGAATGCTCAATGGCGTTATCTGGTTGTCCGGGACCGCCCGAAGCTGCGGCTGATGCACTGGCTGCAGCTCCAGCACCCCCTCCTTTTTCAGGACCAGCCACTCCTTCTGCAATTAACATGTTATCTAATCGCATCAACTGTGGATCTGGTGGCTCTTCTTCTTGTGTATTTCTTAGACTTAATACTATAAATAAAACACAATAAAAAAAATATTAATTATTTGTATAAAACTAAATGTTGAACATTAAAAGTTTTAATAATTATTAACATAATAAATAATATTCAAAGTCTAAGTTTTAGTTGAAATAAATCCGACAACGTAAATAATACTCATGTTATTTATTTTTTCTGTTATATATTATATTATATATCTAAATAGATATCGTTTGACTTTTATCGACATAATCAAGCCAGGATTAAAGATCCATTGGGCTCCGTAATAGAAATCACTACATAGTGGGCCACCTCAACTCTCTTTTAAATGTGCATTGAAAAATATTTTGTGAAAAAGAATAGGATCTGGTTATGCATAATAATATCAATGTTTTTATACTAGGTAACAACATTTTATTATAGGGTATAATTTATATAATATTATTGAACTATAAAAATAATAAACTCTCAAATAACATACATAAACATCAGAGTCCGAATGTTCTTTCGATCATATACTTGTATTAGAGTATGTAATAAACTAATGCATTTGGTTATTGTTTACTTATCACAATAGAACAATTTTGATTACAGAATTGATCACTTATTGTATAGAAAATAATAAAAAATATTATATAACAGACAACATTCTTTCATCTTAATTTAAATACTGAATTATGAGTGATAAATTAGTTTTATAAACTTTATTGTTAATATTATTATAGCAATAAATATTATAAAATATCTAAAAAAATTACGCGAACGAACAAATTTTATAAGAAATTAATCAATGAAAAAACGATTGAATAAAATATATGCTGATGCCTACGATATTATGATACGATATTTCATTATGTAATTTACAAAGTGAATAAATATTATAGAAATTTATTAGTTTTAGTAATAGCTTGGTTATTAAATGTGGTGTTCTCCAATTTCAATTTATAATTAGAACCAGTAAAAATATCAACTAGGTAAATATTAATGTTAAATTAGGCAAATATTCTGGAATTAATAAAAATAAGATAGTATAATTAATATTTATTTATTAATTAAATAAAAAAATAGTTAGCATTCATTTGTAAATAAGTCTTAAATGATAAAAATAAAAAAGTTATACATTTATACCTTACATAATTTACCTAGTTGTAAAACCTTAATGATTGTACCATTCTGCCACTCAAACTGAGATAATTTGTCATCGATTTTTTTGTTTAAATTGTATGTTTTTGTAATATGATAAACACGCCCAGGAACTTTACGGAAGTTCTACCGGAAAAGGGGTAAAGTGCTACACTTGGCGCATGAATAATTCAAAATTAAGCAGGCGTTCTCTGTTGCACATAAAGGGTCTTTGAATTTACCTTGCATCTTTGAATAAAACAAAGCTTATCTCACTCAGTATTATTCATTATGTTATTTACTTTCGACAAATATGTTATGTAAGACCATAAGTCCAGTAACAAATAAGGAAAAAACATACCCACACAAAAAACTAATAACCTAGATTAGATCCAAGTAAATTCAAGTTATTATCGATGGAATTGTACACAGCCAATTTGTATTAGGAGGATGCTATATGTTATGTTGTTTTATTTATAGTTAATATTGAGCAATTTACCTATCGAATTTATATAAGAGAATATAAACTATGCCAAAGCTAAAAATTCTGAAAATTGTTAAATACATATTATAACTGGTTTCAAAATAAATAAATGAAAAAAACCAATATTAACTAAAAACTATAAAGTAGTAGTAAAAATCCGGTACGTAGTTTTGCCATCATAATCATCTTATGTTACTCGTGTGAAAGATAGGCAACACAGCATGTGTATGGTGCTCAGTCTTCATTCTTCTTAGTATTAACTAATGAGTGAAATATTTTTGAAATTATTAATTATTATTTTAACCACCTATCTAGATTAATACAAGCAATTTTTAAATTTGAAACAGATTACTCGGAACATATCAATAGTTGATACTATTTTCAAAATAATGATAAAAAATACAAAAATCATAGGAAATTTCAAATAGTATATTCTTAAACGTTTAATTAAAAAACTAGTTATCGTGATATTTTAAAGTTAACGATTAGATATTTCAGAGTTTACGATTAAGGAATCACCCTGTATAATGTATAATTGTTACATTTTCATGCATTATAATTCACAGTAGTAAAATAATTTGGGAAGCATTTATAGATTAATTTTAAGACCCTAAATAAAAGTGTGAGGGTAACGTATCATCGCGTGCTAACGCAGTTTCTGTGAATGAATAGTTGGTTTTGCACATAAGGAAACAAAACAAAAAAAAATGGTATCACCCTATTAAGAATAATGAAGTCGTACGACGTACATAGAGCGTAAAATATAAGAACATTAATAAAAACTAAACAGCTATAAACGGACAGCTATATTATTTGATATTTATTTCTTTACAACTCATAATTAAGCTGAAATCTGTCCGAAAATAGTAAAAAACATTTTGAATTGTTTTTAACTAAAAGATTACAAATTAACATGCAATATTTATAAATTAATAAAATCGAACATTCATACATGAATAGGGACGGAGCCAACAGCTCTTCACAACTGTCACTATTTATAAACTAGTTATTTCGGGTGAAAACATGTGTTCCTCCATACCAAAACACATTTTTGTTCAGATCACATAAATTATATATACACACACACGCATAAGCGTTAACCCTCATATCTCATAACTTGTACACGCAACTTATCACAATTTTCCACGCACACATGCACGAGTAAAATAAACAATAGCAGCATCACCTCCCCATAATATCATAAATCGTCATAAAAGGTGGAAAAGATCTTTCATCGGCTACTTCAAACACACTTCAAGTATGGAAATTAATCGGATAAACTACATATTATAAATTATAATGTATAAGTACTCATCCCGATTATTTCCACAAATTAATTTAAAACATTTTATACATGGGCTATACGTTGTTTTAAAACTTAACTTTAAAAGTTACCTAATAAAAAAAAAAAATAAATAGTATCTAGGTAATCCTACTGATTAAATTAAATGTAATAGTAGAGTTAAACAAATTATATAGCAAATAATGATGATTTAATGTTTAATCCAAATTAATAATTTTTTTTTTCAAACTCAACAATGTAACAACGTGTGAAGATCCTTAACATGATATTATAAAATGTTCGAAAAACCAGTGAAATAATATTGTTATAAATTAAAAAAAAAATATTTAAGTCAGTTATCACTAACGTCTAACCGGGTTCACATTAGAAAGTAGATTTAAGGTTTTTTTAACTATATAGTTAGGTAATAAAGTTTCAGGTGTCAAGTCGTTTTGAGTAAATTACAGTTCACCATAGCGCAGCGGGAGAAATAACAGTATAACTGCGGGGTATCTAAACAATCTGTGGCGATAACTTGGTATCTGTAAGGTCAACGATGGGTTGAACGGGACTTGACTTAAAAGTCACTTTGGTAAATTACCAAGTTGCGAGTTTTAAAAAATAATAATATTTAAAATATATATACACGGCCAAAAAAACCATTATTTTTTTTTATCAAATAGTTCAAAACGTGTCATTAGAAAAACAATTTTTTCTGATGATTTTTGTTACTTATTTAAAATTAAACGATAGTATTTGACAGTTAAATAATCAATTAATTTTTATATTTTACGAATTTTCTCCCATTATGACAACATAGTTTTGTATGTAGGTATTTTATAATAAAAGTAAGTAATTCGGTATTCACACTCATTTCAAACAAGAACTATATCTACGCTCTTACAGCAGGCTTATCACATAATATTATGTTGACTGTTTCAAAAAGTTTCAAATACATAACTATAACGTTCCGAAAATGCAAAACTGTAATCGTACACCGTATACAAGTTTAAACACGTAAAGAACTAAGAAGGATTTCTCGAACATCCCAAGCGTTTCGCGAAAGATTGGTAGAAGCGGTGTTGGCAGTAGGAGTAGCAAGAGGCGATATAAAAAGTTCGCCGGAATGTTCTAAGTTTTAATTAAACAATTGTTTTTTTAGAGTAAATATTTCAGTCGTAGCAGAGCATTTGTATATACAACATTAGTGTATAGTAGAAGGCGCGAAAGGGGCTCGCGTCAAGGCCGGTCGACCAAAGAGCGAGGAGGAAACGCGACGGTGCAATAATATAAAACAGTATAAAACGCGAATTGGAATTGAAGACGAAGAAAAACATGTACGCGCGCAACACAATATCAGCCGGTGCGGAATGGCACTCGGCTGCCAGGCCGCCTTTTTCCCGTCCGTCCGTTTCCCTCCCGTTAGGTATTGATTTGTTCCAAGGACCAGCGCACCCCATCCCCTCCGCACCACACCATCAACACCACTGCTGCCGCCGACGACGACGTTGCTTCAGTCATCCACACATACCAAAGTCTGTCATTCTTTTAAACGCATTATAATAATAATAATAATATTATTATGCGTACATAATATTATAAGTTATAACTAACATAGTAATATATTAGGTACATGTAAAAACACGGGCGCACAGCGGTTAACCATTACTGTCATAACTAATAACTATTGCCAAAATGTATCGTTTATTATTATAAGATCCAGTAGATCGATACAGGCTATTTTGGATTTAATTTTTAGTCTGAACGCGCATGCAAAATAGCAAACGCCGACGTCTGCAAACGTGAACAGATGTCAAGCCATTGTCAACACGGCAGTACGGCACGGACACGTCTGACAACTGAAACACATCGATCGGGCACCATAAACATTAAATGCAATACGTGACGAGATTTGTAGGGGAAAAAATGTACACCGTGGTATCATAATCGCGTTCCTTGTATTGTTTTACACGTTTCCAATATTCTCCAAGACCAAACGTATTATATTATTTCCCCTGAAAATGGGGGAACCGCATGTGGCGTTATTATTATTTTTGACGGATACGCACATGTTATCATACGGTCTGTCGCAATGCGGGATACTTTCTACCCTTTGCAACAACTGCGCACATTATTTCTCCAATAAAATCCCAAAGCTACCATTTTACGTTCTCGATAAGAATATTAAGTTTTACTCGAACGTGTGGAGGGTATTATACCACACCACTTCGGTTTATACGCTCCAAACCATAAACCTAATATTTTGTGTTTTTGTTTGTAAATGAGACTGTTATTTATAAATAACATTATAATACTATTCAGATTTCAGAAAATAGCATACTATTATTTTACATACAAGTAAATCGTAATATTATGTTGTATTTTGTTATACTTATGATACATGATACAACTATCAATTTAATTTTTATTTGGCTTCAAAGTATGTAACGTATTAGTTAAACACAATATTATAACATTTAATTATTGTTTTTACGATAAAAATAACCATAAATAAGACATAATATTAAAATAATGTATTAATGTATATAAAATCACCAATGCATGTAATACTTGTAATAAATGTATATTTGATAAATTATCATATTATTAATATTAACAACGTATTTCTGAAACGAACAAAATATACATAATATACATCAAAATTCAACCAACTGTACCAATATTGTATAATAAAGAAAAAAATATTGTTTAAGCAAATAACAATTGATTAATAACAGAGCACCTAATTTTAAAAATTAAAAACTATAATTTACTTTTTACTAATGATAAATAATGAAAATGTACGAGAGGAAATCAAATTATTACTTAGTATATAATATACATACATATTACATATAACACAATATATTATATATTATACATTTTAGATTGTTAGAAGTACATTAATATAGGAAGTGACTTTTACTGCATAAGCAAACATTTATAAAACACTACCTACATTATTTAGTAAATATAATAAAATATACAGATTGAATAGTCTAAATAAAAAAAATAGAATATAAAATAAATAGATATTTACAGCTTACACTGACGGATAAAGATATTAAATTAAATTACATAATTTCCTATAATGTTGGAAAACTCGAATAGAGAAATGGGTTTTTCGTGTGAAATTAATAAATAAAAGATACAATTATAACTTCCAACATAGTTTTATACTTTTATCTTGCATTACTATTTCAGTTAAAATGCGTATTTTAGTAATGTGATTCAATTAAAATTCATGATGATTTTTTTTTCTTAACATATATTATTATCCAAGATGGCAAGATGTTAAGTGTTGATAACAATAACATTAAGATAGTTTTAACTAGTAAGTTATCCTTTTTAAAAAGTTTTTCTTTATCTTTGTTGTACACAGCATGTAGGGGATTATCTTGGACATAATAACTTATTGCGTTTGCATGAGATGTGGGAAGGGCGGGCTGAGAGGAGGTAGACAGACTGGACCCTGGAATCCCCACTTAGAATGGCTGCCGCTAGTCCTATACTGTCATTGAATTATTCATGAGCCACTCAGACGAAGTTCAAATTTAAACCGCCATGCGTTACAATATTGCTTTTACTCACAAACCCGCGCGTATATAATATGCACAAATACAAAAAAAACTGCTAAAATATGCTAATTTATGATATTAAATATTAAATATCATTGATTAATGTTATATGTAGATACGTTTATACATAGAATTTATTTTATTCTAACGATACATTGATAATAAGAACGGATTTCAAACAAAGCATTTTTTTTCTGTTTTGATATAATAATTTTTCGTTTTCCTTAAAAAAATACACTTATGTGGCAATATAAAACTACAAAATTCATTGACCTCGAAAAAAAATAGTTGTGATAAAGAGAAAAATGAAAGATGGTAGAGATGCCATGACAAATTGTATATTTCTTCATAAAAACATATTGTGTCGATACGCTACTTTCTATATAGAAATCATGCATGGAACTGATTTTAGTCTACCGTTTTTTGAACCAAGTAAGATCTTTCTAAATACATGATAAAACTATATGTATAAAATAAAATAGTTAAAAATAAATTATGTATTGAAAAAGGATTATAAGTAAAAAGTCAATATAGACTATTTTCCTCAATTCAAGTTAAATTATATTTTTAATAACTCTTTAGTACAAACAATTCATGACTCTTTTGTGGAAGATACAAAAAGCTTATAATACAGATAAAACTAAACATTAAACAATTGTTCACTTTAAGATTTATATATATTTTTTACATTTTAAACCTATTATGATAGTATAATAAATTAGTTAATTAATAATGTTAACATTTTAATATTAATGAATAATATTCATTGAATATTGTGCATTTTTATATAGTAAAATTAAAGTATTGTTTTATACGTGTATAAAATGTAAATGTCTAGGTTAATGACTTTTATGACGAAGAAATATAAATAAAATATTGAGTTAGAAATGTTTCTTGATTGTATTTATAATATGTTAATATTTTATATATTATAATATTATGTGTATAAATTAAATGCAACAAACATACATGCAGTATTCAATCAATGCCAACGTGATAAACATAATTAATAATACGATTTAAGATCCACTATTTTAATGAATCAGATAATTAGAACTAATGACCATGAAACCATCATATTATTCTTTTTAATAGAGGCGGTGTATAACAAAGAGAAAAGAAGGAATAGTGAGGCGGAATGTATGTATTGATACTTTTGGACTGGCTGTTCGAATACAAAAATAATAAATACATTAGTACAATATTTTATTTACCGTTCGAATTTTTTATAGTAAACGCAATACATTTTATTATTTATTTATTATTGCTCTAAAACAAAATTAATAAAGCAAGATGGTTTATAATTGTTTTATAAACAACAAGTATAATTTTGTAATATATTGTTTTATATCTTTAATTTGTTTCAAATTTTTAATAGTCTGAATACCCAAATTTTACAAGACATAGAATTATTTCAAGAAAGAAGTTATTACAATCTGGCATTAACATATAAAAGAAAAGATGTTAAGTAACAAAATATTCATCACAGTAAATATTATAAAAATTTCCAAGATATAACATCGGTGTGTTTTTTTCTTTAAAGAGTTTGGTCAAGTTAAATCTTTTGATTTCATTTAGATACTTAGACAGGACATACGTGGGGTGCCCCGACAGTCGTGGATGAGCATGGTGTGAGGCAAACCGGCAGGTTTAATATGCACAAAGAAACCAGTTCTAAAATATTTCATACCTACTGGTCCAGGGATGCTCAGCAGTTGTTACAATATTATTTGAAGTGAACGATTCAACAACTATTATCCGTGCCGAGTCATTCAAATAATTATTATAAAAATACAAATTATTCTACATGTATTAATCAGATGTATATCATTTGCATATTCAAATTGTAATTTTATATAAATTATTATTTAAACGCAACAAATACTTTAAAAAAAATATACTGGTAAAGAAAACTTACATTAAGCATTATAAAGTAATAATAACCAGTTAAATATTTGGAACCATTGCAGCAGCATTAGTCGATCCTGAACAGGCGCATGCTGTGACAGAGTAGTCAGTCTGACCAACAATTCAAACAATGAAGTCTATTTCAATAGGAAACATGATTTCTCCCCTCCAAAAAAAAAACAATAAATTTATACCCATTATAGTATAATATAATATAATACAGAGTTGTTTGAAATTTAAACATGGAATATGCAGAATGCTATTAAAAAACCACAAATTTAACCTTTAAGTTTTACCAAACCAACTTTAGGGCTATGTAGTTAAAATATTTAAACATTGTATCAGATTCTATGAAAACTAATGTATATGACGAGCATATTATATATTTTATTTAAATTAAACCTATGATCTAGAACATGTAGAATGTAGATAATAATAATATATTGGTCTTTTTTCCGTTTTTATACATTAATTGTTTTTTAGTATAGGATGGGTATCTTAACATGTCACCATATAAAAAAATCAAATAATGTACAAAAAAAAAAACTAAAATAAGATTATATTTAGTTTGAAGTTTGTTTATATATTTATAGATCATATTATATAATTGCATTTTAAAATGGGGGTTATAACTTATTTATAGCCAGGATTTCTTGTGAATAAATTGTGTACTTAGTTGATATTTATTATTATTACCTATTACTATTATTTTATTATACAACTCGGAGTTATGTGTAATGCAAATTAAAGAAAACTATTTAAAGAATTTTACAAATTATATTTTTACTAATAAGTAATAACAATCTATAAACTCAAAATAAACTCAACCGTAATAATATAATAAATTATCATGTACATAGAAATATATTGTATTATTTGGTTATATATTATTATTTATTAGAAAAAATTCACTAGGCCCATTATACAATATAGATACAATACATTATTACTACACAAATAGAATATTAGGTTATAGATTTTAATAATACACATATCATTGGGTTTAATTGAAGGTAATTTAAGATTACATTTTTACATAGAATTTCGACTAAAACTAATACACGTATATAATTATTTAATTTTCTGGATAGCGTATAGTTATTTATAATCAATGGTAATAATTATATAGGTATCGCGTATGAGTTATTATTATTCAAATATAAAATAAATAATAATTGTTTAACAAGCACATTTTAATTTAATATAATTTATATGGGTACCTTTTTCAAAACTTTCTGAGGCTAAGAGAGGAATTTATTTATTTAGTTTCCAACTTGATCAGTTATATATACTAGTTATATAGGTAATCGTATTATTATTTATATTATTAGAGTACGTCTCTAGAAACGTTAGCTCATTTAAGATTTCTGAATAGCTACTTAATTTAAAAATAGATCAATCCGATTATATTATTTATATTAAGGAAAGACTTCTACAGAATCAAACAGAGTGGTTAAATTCAGTTTTTTATTATTAAATATTACAAATAAAGATCTAAAACTAATAAAATGTTGAAGATGTTTGGCGGAAAGTTTAAGGCCTTGAATTTATGTTTTATTTTTGAGTCGACCTTGCCCTGCTCTCTATGTTTGATAATAATTTTTAAATAAATAAATACAAAATAATGAGCGCTATTAGAGTAAACTTACAAAGGCCCAAATTACAATAGTCGATCTCCGGTTAGACCGCGGAATTTGGCCGGTAAAATCAATGGGTTAAACGTAATCGACTATTGTAATACAGGGAAATAAAGAGCTTATGAATACCTACCTAATTTTCAAAACAGCAACAATTAATATAAATCAATTTCCAATACTTTGACTGAAAAGTTGAATTTAAACTTTAAAGTATATAATTATTTCCACGGGGTGCCACCATTGGGTGACTTCCCACTCCCGCTAATCAACCCACATCCCATTTACTCATTGTAATACATGTAATTACAGATTGTAAATAAAATTTTTGTTCAATAATAAAAAAAAAGTATATAATATTCATTATTTATATTGCATTAGGCGATTTTTGATAATT
Source organism: Macrosiphum euphorbiae (assembly GCA_949089665.1). NCBI lineage: Eukaryota > Metazoa > Arthropoda > Insecta > Hemiptera > Aphididae > Macrosiphum > Macrosiphum euphorbiae. Next base: position 21,341,000 of record CARXXK010000001.1, read on the forward strand.
TTATTCAGTTTTTCAAAGCAAAACATTGACTTACATTTTATATTTGTTAATTAAAAATGTTTATTGTCAGCAATAATCTTTAGTCAATTTTGAATAATAAGTCATATAATATAGTAAGTTCTAACAAACCATAGATTCTAATTATAACGCGGGATCACTAAATATTTTAATTTTTTATGAACTATAGAAAAAAACATTCAAAGAGCTTTGAATACTGATAAGTGATAAGTATTAAAATATATTAAAACCATATTATTATATTATTAAATATATTATATTTAATTTTAACATTATCGTATTCGTATACCTAGTTTAAAACCAGTCACAGTTTAAGAAATTCAAAACGAGTTTGGTATGCTACTTATTTACTAAACAAATCAGACGGAATAAAAAAAACAAATATCAACTGTCACGGTTCTTTATTATCAATATTTTAATTATAAAAATTAAAGTATGTATAAAGAGAGACGGGACAGTAATTCCAGGCGAGGTGGACGCCCACCAAACCAGGAAAAAAATAGAATAGAATTTACAAATTTCGTTTTTGGTTTGTATTTTACAGTCGAGATAAAAATATGTTTTAATTACAATATTTTGTCAACATGTTTTCAATCAAACGAAAACAAATAACCGTACAATATTGTACAATATTTATTTATTTAATATCAATTTTATATAATAATATATAGTAGAAAATAGAAATAGTTAGGCCCATTTCACAGCCACGCGTATGATACGTACGAAAACGTACCATACGCTTGCGGTTTGTAAAACGGGCCTTAATTATACCTACTTATTATTTATTAACCATATTAATTAAATCGATGAATATATGGATTTACACCTAATACTACCTAGCATATACTATAATAAAATTACTGTAAGGACCATAAGTAAGTAAAGTACATATTTTTGATAGCGGTGAGGTATCAACTTGTTTAGTTTATATCAAAAAATTAAATAAATACAAATTACGTACCAGTTTTTTCCTTGATTTCACATAAAACGCTGAATAAAGAAGGTTTCATTCGATGACAATTTAGTGTATGTTTTCTGTAAAAATAAATATTCGATACTTTAAAATAACTAAATATAAATACCTTAATTTTTACAATAGTTTACATTATTTTCTCGGTTATTTTAAATAAACAAAACTGCAATTAGTATAATTAATGGTGATAATTATGCTTGATACATCATTGTAATGAAATTTATCAGGGCAAATGATAATATAAAAACAATTCATATTACGGACATAATATTTTATTGAAAAACTGTAAAATAACTATTTTAAATATTATTTGTTCTTAAATATTTGGACCATACAGGTATTTAAGGTAACTAATCTAATAATTAAATTATCATATTATCATAGAAGGTTATTTTAATTTAAAACAAATAATTACATTTTTTTACACAATTATATCATTAATTTTTGATAAAATAATAAGTTGTATATTCAATTAAAATATTAGATGAAATCTGCAATAATTAATAACCTAAAATTATGAATACCTCTTATAAAATACTATTAAGATAAAATTATAAGACCATTAAATATTTATCTATAAATCGAATTGAAAGTCATAAAAAAATAATGGACGTAATAAAATAATTAACCTAACGAATTAAATTACCTATATTTATATCTTAAATTGAATTATCACATTAAAGCATATTATAGTTTTTTTATTAGAATTAAAACAAAATTTATTTCTCAACTTTATATAAGTTACATTTAATTACTATGTGTCTTCTAATAACACAATATTGTACATTTGTACGTATGTAGAATGTACCCTTGCATTTTACTATAAAAACACCTATATACAGTATTACAGTATGTCAGTTACTTATAAGTTGGTGGAAAATATTAAAATACCTAATGTGTAGTTAAAATTAAATACTATACCCAGAACTATTATATACATTACGTACCTACCTATTTTATTATTTATACTACAATTTATACCTTTCCTTATATAGGATTTTTATTTTAAATGTTGACTTGTTTGTCGTAGAAAAGATGAAAGAAGTCACTCATCAACAAAATGTTTATCTGTGTACAAAATTCTATCCAACAAATGTTCAATTAAATTTGTATATTTCCATTTACACAAATTACACAAAACAAGTTAGCAAAGCTTCTACATAACATAACAAAATTAGGTATCTAAGATCTTAAGACCACCCTCAACAAAAAGTGGCTTCTGTAAATCATAATAAGATCACAATTGAAAGATTAGTGTTGGAACAAAATGTCATCAGCCATCATCATATTACCATCTAAAGCAATTATTATCGCGTCAGAAATCCGTGTCCAATTTTCCATTAAAAGAGGTTATGACGATATATTAATAACTTTTGCAGCACAAAAAGTAAACCATGTGGTCATATGTATTTTGAACACCAATAGATAGATTCGACCAATTACTCTCAAATATAAAAAAAAGTTTGACAAATTTAATCTAAATTTAAATACATTTGTTCTTTGTATAAATACAAGATATTTAGCATAAATACATGTAATAGACACTAAGATTTTTCTAGTTTTCAATAAAATCATAACTTTTTTTTAACGGGCGAGCCGAAAATTTCACCATAATTATATTGTCCGTAGATTTTCTAAATCCTTGCACATGAAACCCAAATTAATGCATGTAAAAGTATAATAAAAGATATTTTATTATTACACCCGTAGGTTATGTGTAACTTGTATAACACTAATGTCTAGATGACGTAACGCAAGAATTAACCACAGCCCCCAAAAAATACTATTTAATAAAATTTAGATTTATCTTGTAGGTAACTAAAATATAGTGGTACATACTATTTTGGTCTGACGAGACATAAGTATTTATTCTTAGCTTATTAGTAATAAATAAAACAGTACCTAAATATTTAACTCGCATGCTTCGATCTTATAACAAGGTAAATTTATACATTTATATAAATTTTATCGTGTTATAAGGGTAGGCACATAAAAAGAGAAATATGAAATAATTAGGCAAACTTAATTTACTGCTTGAAGTCTTGACACTAAATTCAGTAGTTAGAAAACAAATACCCTGCAGTTACTTAATGTAGTGGGGATTGACGGACATGTTAAATTTAATTAAATATCAATTATATTTATAAATTATATGTAAGAAATAAAATTAATAGGTTTTGTATATTATGTTAAAAAATTTTATTTTATAAAAATTGCCTTATACCCTAAAAATGTAATCGTGTACTTACCTATCAGTACCTATATTGGAAAAACACTCCTAATAACATATTTATCTTATTTAACGGACTTCTGGGGAATAAAATGGAAAATTTATCATTTATCATCTGTCCAGACGTAGGCACACACACCACAATATTACCCAAGTAATTGTGCATAACAAAAATAAAATAGTTACTTATAAATTATATGTTATTTTTCTTAAAAGAAAATAAATGAATATTCCATTTCATTTTTAGTACGATTTTTTTAGGATAAAATCAAAAATGTCGAAAAGTTTATCTGAAGTAGACATGACGACAAATTCAAATCTATTTTTAGAATTCTTATCGCTTTACTAGATCAATCAGTAAGTTGAAATGAAAACACGTCTAAATTCTTATATTCCACGTGTGTTTGACAAAGACAGAAAATCACTGCTTCCAACCCCCTTAAATGTATAATTATTATTAGGATAATATAAAGTAAAAATGTTTTAGGTTTAAGAAGAGGAATTATATTATGTGCATCAACTATTGATATTTAGAAAGTTTCCCAAATACTCGAATTTTTTCAACTTAGTCGTGTAAGGGCGTGTATACATTATAATGCTATATTATATTATTTATAGGTATCTTTTATTTTAGCGCGTACCATTGTCAACATGGAAAATAATAATTCTAGGGCCCTCTATAACATGCTACTTGAACTTTTTCCTAAAATCCACCACTGCTTTTAAGTAAAATTAACACGGGAATTAACACAAAATGTCCAATAGATAGGTACACGAATTTTATGTTATACATTTGTGGTACATGACAATTTTCAAACTGGGTAGGTTAGATATAAAAAGTTGAGAACCGCTGTAACTCGCAAATTAAAAAACACGATCGTAAATCGGAAAGTGATGCTAGGAATCTAAAATCTCTTTGTTATTCGTGACTACAATGTCATAGTTAACACACTAAAATATGAAAATAACTTAATTTATAGACTTATTTTGAATTTTCATATTATTTAATAATTGTAAATAACATAGATTGTACGAGTGTACCTTTTAAATTTTTTATAGACTGAATCTAAATTTAAAATTTTACGAAGTTGTCTAAAACGATTTTCGAAATTCTTCAACATTTATTTTAAAAATTATATTAGGTATGCACCTCAACATAATTTATAAATATAACAATAAAAAAATAAATCATTGGTATACATTTCAAAAAGTGAACAAGTAAATTAACTATAAACGGAAAAGCACAAGACAATTTATTCAATATATTTTCGTAAATATAAAAAAAAAACACACAAATTGAGTTGAATTAAATATCAAATTAAACATCAGGTCAAAATAAATGTTTGTAGGAATAATATTATATCAAAATTTTAGTCGATTACTAAATGTTTGATAGAACAAATCTAAAAAAAAAATAACCGATCACCGATCTATTTTAAATGTCTTAGGAGTTAAAACACCGGTTAAAACTTTTTTCCCTATGTCTATATAAAGGGTTTATCGATTAATTTTTTCTTTATTTTATTTTAAGAGTAATTTCCAAAGATATTTATAATCAAAGAAAACATACCTATCTAAACTATATTTTTAAACCATATAGTAATAATAAGCTATAGACTGGGCATCCTTGTAAGTACAATTGAAATTGAAATTGATTGAAGCAATTTTTAATCATAAAGTAGTCATATCGGGATTATTTATTTTTAGTGTTATGAATTAGGATGGAACAGTTTGAAAGTGCTTAATTTTTAAAATTATCACTCGAAATGTATGTTTTTTATATTTCCCAAACCTAATTTTTAAATTATAAATTACTATACCTATTTATTTAACTACTACTAAAATACTATAGGACTGACGACTAAAACAAGACAAATGCCTACTGAAATACATGACATTATGGATGAGCAACAATCCCTTTTTTTCAGTCCGAGTTGGGTTTGAAATTTATATAAGAAGACGAATACCGCTCTTGGAACTTATAAGTTTTAAAACTGGCTGTTTGGTAAGTTGCCCACTTTCCCATCCCTGTATTATATGATTTCTAGTCATGACTCTTGATTATAAATTTTATCTTTAACCTTTAATATACTTTAATTAAAGAAACTAGGTACTTGTTTTTAGATTCTGAGTAAATCTAAGAATGAAGGATCTTGAGAATGTTTATTTTAATTATTTTCTTTAGTGAACATTGTTCGGATACTCTAAAAGTTTCATGTAATATATTTTATAATATTGTAATTTGAATCTAGATAGTATTCTACAAAGAGATTATCCCACAAATTATTTAAGTGCGAGAAAATGTTCTAAAAAATGTATGTTTTAAACTAAATGTTTCCTATTTTATCAAAAACCTGGCACTTTACAAGACTTCCAAATTCCCATCATGAAACATTACTTTGAATTATTATTGAACAAATTATAAGTACAATTAACAAAATCAAAAAGAGATAAACATTATCAATTATCTGAACCTCTCCAGCATTGATTATTAAAATGAAGTTGCCAACACAGTACAATAAAATTGGAACCATTAGCTATTTACCTTGATAAATCTCATTAACTGTAATTTCATTGTTCTATTTTTAATTTTTGTTTTCAATATTAATTATTTTTATATATTATTTTATGCCATATTAGTAATAGTAATTTCCAATTATCAAGTTTAGATCATAATTACTATAGTTACGCTCAGAATTATTTTTATTGAAAGTGATAATTAATTATCAGGCATCTTTAATTTCTGTCTGGCTTTTTAAACGTAATATTCTTTCAATTTTATCAATTTTTTTTGTACATAATTTAAGTCTAAAATAATATGATGTTTTAAAAGTTAAGTTAAGAATTAGTTAACTTTTGGTCAACTGGAACAATGCAATTGTATTCAATAAGAAAATTAAATTAGTAGATTTAGGTAGGTAATAAATAGGTAAAATACTTATTAGTTATTAAAAATAAAAACTTTACAGAAAAAAGGATTTATACCAAAAAATATTTTTTAGGTACCTATATGATTTTATTTAAACATTCAAAAATAAATCCTATAAAATGAATTGAATAAAATATATTGTGACATTTTCAGAGAATTGGTAAAATTTTTTTGAAACAATTATTAATTACTTATTTAAAAAATATAGCTGTTAAATTTATTTTTAAATTCTAGTGGAATATGACGAATACCTATAACCTAATTAGATTTTTTCAACTCTCAGATTTCAATGTTCCACAATGTGCAGTCAAATCCTTCATAATGAGTATTACTATTATAAAATCCCATAACAGTATATTTCAATTTCTTATGGTTCAAAACAAGTCATTCGAAACAAAACATTGAAACTATAATTACTAGTAGATAAACTATCAAAGTATAGCCAAAGCAAATAGAGGCACAAGGAGAAAAAAGTAAAACTAATTTACATTCAAAATTAACATTATATGGAAAAACTAAAAAAATCAATATTTTGTATAGGTAGCTGTTTATTTTATCTTGATTTGGAACAAATATCTGAAGACTAATTGAATAAACAACTTTTTTTTAAGTTTGCAATGAGTAACCTGACAAAAATCTGTAAGCGTTCAAATATAGAATGCCCTCAGAAATATGAGATTTGATGAAGTCATTAATGGGAGGATTTGTTAATGATAATTTACAAAATATTCTCATAAAAAAGATGGTCAAAACTAAATAGGTACTATATTTGAAGTTAACACTAGTAAAAATTTAATGTAAAAGCATTTTTAACAAAATTCATCTATGTAATAGTTATACCCTCTGTTCAAGATCAGAAACATAGTCGGCAGCCACCAATTTTCGTTGAGCCATGGTCAGACAACACCTGTTTGTCACCCCCACCCACCAAAATAAGTGTTTAAAATTTGTTTAGGTACCTAGTTAGTTACTTCAAGTTAATAAATAAATATTAAAATAAATCAAATTAAAAAGTTACCTATGTGAACATTTTGATAATTTTAATGGGCACCTAGCTATCATGTTGGATAAAACTAGTGATAAGACCTGCTGACTATGTTTCTAATACAATACAAAAACACTTTCCTGTGTTAAGTAGGTAGTTGATAGTTTGATACAATGTATCGTGAAATAAACTAATATATAAATACCTAGCTAGTAAATATCACAAAATACTATGAGCTCTCGACTACTTATGGCTATCAAGATCAGTTGATAAAAAGTAAGATGTAATAGAAAATAGGAAAAAAATGTTTAAGTAGGAAGGTTACATTGGGTTTCAACAATAAAAGTGTATTAGATATATGGATAATGTTTAGGTATATAAAATATGTGTACAATAAGTAGGGTTTAAATGTTTAATTACCTAGCTTGAGCTTCATCTAAAGACTGATCAGTAATGTTCATTATTTGCTGCAAAATTTCACCAATATCCTGTTTACGTGTATCTTGATCAGGTGGCGTGGGAGCACCATGGTTGGGATCGACAGAGGACATCCCATAAGGTTGTGGCAACATCGCACTGGTCGGATGCATCATGCGGTTATGCTCATCCATGCTATTCATTTTGATAAATTCTGAAATTGTACGTACAAATTCAATTAGATAGGTACGTAATGTAAGTAATTTTATCAGTTCCAAACACGATTAGGGGCATTCAAATGAAGAAAAAATATAATCCATTGACACCTTCCGAGCGACTTAAATGGGGTGGAGTAGCAATTGGAGAGATGAATGTTTATCTATACATTATTAGGTAGGTATATTGCATAAAATCGTGTCTGTCGAGGGACGACACACGTCGTTGACGCGAGTTCTGTGTGTACTCACATTGCGAGTCGTCTGCGGAAAACGTCAGCGGCATAACAGTGCAGAACCGAAGAGATCCTGTCAGGAAGTCTAACGGTATAGACGATGGCTTTCCGCGGGAACGAAGTTCGCCGGCATGAAGTAGTTACCGCACGAGCACAGGAAACGCACACGGACGTCGACGATTACTATCGTAATACGATCACAAACGTACCATACGTACGGCAGGTATTATGTTTTTTTCATTCCTGACGTGGTCGAAATTTCAGCGGAGAAACGACGAATAATATCGAGACGGAGAAGGAGAGATGAAAATATAGGTATAGCGAAAATGAAACCCAAGACAACGGCGAATCGCACACGGACCGTGCGTAATATTCCAGACACGTACTTGGGAAATTGAAAACAAACGCCTAATCGGTGTAATTAATTAATAAAAATATTATTGAACGACGGTGAAGGAGACGACGGCGACAGCGGTGGTGACTGTGATGATGATGATGACGATAATAATAACAGTGAAATTAATTCGATAAAAAAAAACGAAACAAAACAAAACAAAACAAAAGAAATATGGCCGTAACGCGAAACGGTACGGTCGAGACGCGGACAACTGGGATTGAGAGCTGTCTCGGCGCCGGTGGCAGAGCGGTTCCAGATTTCCCAGTGCCCGGGGATGGTGGTGGGGAGCCCAGCCGTCGGAATGCCGTCAGCCGGCCAATGGCGGGTCCCGCTTTTGCGTCGCGGGTGACGGCGGCGATACGACCAACTACACCACGTACGACTATAATACAACTTTACTTACTACTGGCACCGCCACCACCGACGTCACCATCACCGTCACCGTCACCGCCTCCGCCGCTGCCACCTCAAACACCGCCGCTACCACCCCACCCAGCGTCAACAACCGACGAGGCAACGACAGTAGAACGGTACCGCTCGGCAAATGAAGCGAATAATATGGACCGATCGTCAATCGGACGGGGGCCCTCGCTTACTAGCTTCCCGGGAAAATCCCGGTGCGTTGCACCACTGATTGCCGCCGGGTCCTTATCAGCTTTCAACCGGCGCCCGGACTCGTTGTCCCAGACGACCGACGCCGTCCGGCGACATTTCGTCCACTAAGAGTTCAATAAATAATAAATAATAATCATGTTACAGAAATCTTGTGGATTACATATTTACATCTGATATTCTAATGGCTAATGTTATTTATTGTATTAGATTGCGAATACTACAGATAGGTATCTTCGGAAATTCGCCGAAGCAAACCGGTGTAGATTTTCCCTTAAATTGTAAATCGGTTGAATTTGAAAAAATTCAGTATTTTTCTTCACTAGTTTTCGAGCGATTTATGAACAAAACACATCGGTCACCGGCACGAACTAAGATATCTTAGTCCGTGGTCACCGGTTAACTTTTTTCGACTATGATAACAATTAACAAGGTGGTTGAGGAATAACGATCTCAGGTTGACTTTTCCTCTTTTTATCACTTTAATTATCTTAAATAATACTTTATGATATAGGTAAACCAATCTATCCATGAATTTCTAAGCTTTATAACTCATATATATTCTATAAACTAAGTTTATAATTATAGGTCTATGTTATAAGTTATAACTACTTATAAGTTATAACTAAACTGATGTAGACCTATTGGTTTGTAACTTTGGCGTTTTTGCAGGGTATACTTGTGGAAGGCGGGAAGGTCAATCCATAAGCACCAAACTCCAATGAACTAATATTTTTACGGTACATTAGCAGTCAGCACCTAACTTTATTCTGTGGTATAACCACACGCTGTGGGTTCTTACTTTTTCTGGCTGGTAAGGACTCTTAGGGATGAGGATTTATTATTTATTGTAATTTCCATGGGAATAAGCAAAAATAAATTATTTTCATAATATCGGCATCTGGCGTTGCTAAATTATTTGAAACGATTATTTTAATGATACAGCCAATAACTATGTACCTATACAGTTGTAGGTATATAGGTATATGTTTATGCAAACTAATGCTATTTGTCAAAAAAATCATGCATTCATGTAAATTCTGGATGGTACTTGCCTGGTCTTGGTATCAACCTAGTGATGGGAAAATACCCGGTAAATATAATTTCAGGTATTTACCCGGTAAATTTGGTAAATTTATTTTTTATTCTAAAACCAATCCATGGATATCACAATACTTTTTTATGATTGTTTCCTGACTTTTCCATGCTTTTCCAAGACTGATGATCAGTGTAAATAAATTTTGATAATTCTATTCACTTTGAAACCAATACCACTTAGAAGTGTTAATAAGGCTTCTGATATATCAGTTGAAAAATTTTAAAAATACAAAGGCACAATTTTTTTTTATAAGCATTTATAAAGATCGAAATTTGACAAAATTTATCAAATTCAAAATTGAATAATTATTTTGTAGTTACAAATTTAGAAAATGTTCAAGTTTTATATCTAAGGATTGAAAATTTATAACAAAATTCCACGTAAGTAGTTAATTCTGTTACCAAAAAATCTAAAAAATACATAGACACAGTTTATTTTTATAATTTTATGGTCATCTTAAGTTCAAATTTGGACGAAATTGCATAATAAAAAACCTTGAATAACTATTTTTGTTCTTTTGTTGTGATTGTATAATATTATTCGTGCGGGTACTTGAAATTTCTAAAGTACTCTATTATAATATATCTACCATAGTATCAGGGTTTTTTGTTGATGTATAACGCGTTATAAGTACCTAATGGATATTGTGATATGATTAATTTGGAATTCATTATAGGTCAATTTTTTTAATACCATAGATAAGTATATAATATGTCTTATACATACACTGACATACCGTCTCCGCTCAGAATCGTTTTTCTTATACAATGATATTATATTATTGAATTCAAATTTAATACCATTCATTATACAGTAACCCACTTGTAACCACTGTACAGCAGAGACTCTTTTTTTTTTTAATATTTTTATATGAAAAAAATATAAAAAATATTTACCCAAATTTTTGTTATGTAAATATTATAGTGGGTAAAAATTCAAAATATTTCACATAAACCTACCTACCTACTTTTGAGATGTGAGAATTTCAAATTCGGTAAATCATCATTTTCTTATTGTTAAACACAAGACCGCCGTTAACGCCTTAGTGTCGCCTTATAATTTATATAGGTACGCACCACTTCTATATAAAATAATTAAAAATTGAAGCAATTCTCCTCTGGCTTCTGGGTATTTATTATTTGCATAATTTTTTATATGAACATAATATTATTAGGCATGATATTAGGTAATGTCCTGGATAACACGATATAGCCTATATTATATATCTATTTAGGTACCAGCATTCATTACATAAATAGTATGAACTATGATTTATGATCAACGGTAATACGCATTTCCTTCTCTGAATTTATTCTGTTATATAGAACATTGTTTTAAATTTTAAATATTTTATAATTTATATCATTTTACTCCGAGGCCCGAGCAATGTCATCGGTATATTTTTCTTTTGCAATAGTAAATATAATGAATGACTGTTGAAATTTCAACAGAATTAAAAGTACGTATCTATCTATATTATATAACATGTTATAATAATTTTATAATCATTATTTATACCATTCAAACAGTTCAATTGTTTTTTTTCTTTTGATAGGAAATAATATGTACACAAATCAATAAATGTCTATACGGCTAACTTGCTTAACAGTTAACTGTGATGTACCTATATAGATGTGCATATACGAACTTAATCTATTGACAAGAAGGTATTTTATTTGATTAATAAGCCACTTATAGTCACACATTAGCGGCATTTTAATAAGTTTACTTTGAGTTAACCTTAACTGGCTTAAATGTTTAGACTGCATGACATCAAATTATGAAAACTGGGACATTTAGACCACAGATTAAAAAAACAATAATCATCTCAGGTCACAGGATAATAAATATTGTTTTCATCAATTTTAGACTCGAAGAAGTATTCAATAATAATTTTTGATTCAATACTATCATAATTTTTAATAATAATTATTTGAGTTTTATACTGTGAATTTATCGATATACATGTATAATACTAAATCTAAATAATATTGTATTTAGCTTTGGCATCTGCGAATTGTTTTTATAACTCGTATAAATGTATTTCTGGGGAGGACCCAAAAATTCTACTATTTCGATCCATGATCCACTGCGTGGATACATACAAAAAAATCATTCATAATATAACTGCACTATTTTAAGGAAGTGATGAAGTATTAACAATTCAGAATTAGATTCCGCTAACAAAATTAAATTAACCCAAGTCATAATGAACAAAATGCATTTATTGTTACAAACACTTTGTAGTAAAATTATATTTATTTTTGTAAACATAGCGTATTATTAAATTATTAACATTTAGTTATAATGTAAGAATATACGTATATAGTTATAGTATATGTACGATGTACTATTATAATATAGTATTATAAATATATCACAAAGTTTCATTAACATTTACATGTATTTAGTGATGGCATACATATATTAACAATATAATTATACTTATTATATAGGCTATAGGCACCTACATAATATTATAAGACTAAATTTCTAAATTAATTTTTAGTTTAATGTGTATTGTGTATTTTTAAACATATAATAATTATTACATGACATTGTCAATGTCAACATACATTTTTCTGTTGTAACTTTTAATGATTATATATCTAACAGCTATCAGTTACCAATATTATTATACTTTTTTGAATATATTATATATTTAACATTATAAATGGTAAATGTCGTAATATCTGATATAACAGCCTATACGTTTTTGAACATAAATTATAAATATAAAACTTTAGATTGTTTAAATATTAATGAGATAATAATGCATCATGTACCTATATAGTAGGCACTTAATTTATATCCGCCGTGTATGCACTATTCGACGATAAGATGACACGAAATATTTCCAACACATGACTCTGAATTTTATTTGGGTTTTTTTTACTGCTATAAAGGACTTAATATTACATTTTGTCTATCTTAAAATATAAAATTGACTTATTCATAGTGAATTAAAATTCCGATTTATGCATGTTGTATTTAGATAGGTATTAATTAGTATTATAGATAGGTATTAATAAGTACCTAAATATCACATATAAATCATGAATAATCATAGCATTTTTAAAGCCTCTCGTCATCAATTTTTAGTTAGGCGGAATCTATACATATAAAATTAAAGTTCGGCGGAGTCGATAGCCGACGCAATCGATAAGATTCTTATAGGTAAAAAGATAATTTCGGACCGCATGTTACCAGGTGAATTTATACTACCTGCAGTAAATTACCTTTTTGGGACTCAAATTGTTCGAGACACTGTAGTATGTGTATTGTAAACCAATTCATACATAATATGTCCTTGCTTTAAACCAACATTTTTTTTTTTTTTTAATTGATCTTTTTAAAGCCCGGCGACTATGGCCATTAGCTTGATTTTAGGGTTTATGATTGTAGGACGTAGGTAGTAGGGTTTGAAATTGTAGGGTTATTACACGTGTGTGTTGTGTTTGGCAGAATTTCTATTGGGGCACCCGTAGGTTTCTGCCATGCCCCGGAGTGGGGGATGGCGGCACTTGTTCTCCGGACACCGTGACTTGCCCGGAGAAAAATGCCACCCAGTGGTCGAGAGAATCGCACCCGCGACCGCCAGCGCCGCAGACGACGTGTTCGACCGCTCGGCCACCTCGTCCCTCCAACATTTTATTAAGTATTAAATCAAATCATGTATTATAACTTACCTAATAAGTAATACATTTTATAAGTATTCTGATTGGGGCCCTCAGCCAATATTATTACTACCTACTTAATAAATAGATCCTGTCCTTAGGTACAAGAGACTCCAGAACAAAATCGGTTAGTCCTATGTAGACTTCCCGATCGTTGTATTTATATACCTACTGGCACGTTTAACGTCGAGAGGGCTGCATCCGAGTTGGGTCATAAAATTCAAATTCAAAAAGGTACCGTACACCTGTCTTGCAGGTACGAAATCCGTGTGTGCACTATTATTTGCTTAAAATAATCCGGGACCCAACTAGTATACTACCTTTTTTTTTACGTTATCGCAGAGAGCCGGAAATACCCGGTGGGGCAATTCGCCACCTCCCCTACATCGTTTATTAAATGCAATGCAACAATTACAAATATTTATACAAATATGAAGGGCCTCTGACCCTCCCAAAATTATTGGCTTTCAGCCCACAAATTTAGAAGTCTTAATTAATTTTCAGCCACTTGTCCTCGCTGTCTCTCGCGCTCCTCCTCCTCTCTGATGGACAGGATATGGTGGACGAGTTTGGCGACTGCGGCCCAGTGTCTCCTTGACTTCAGCATCGTAGTGGTTGCGGTTTCTGCTGTAAATTCCACTGACAGTTCAGCTTCCAGCTCCATCCTTGCCCGCCACCATCTATCACACTTGAATATTGCATGCTCAGCATTATCCAGTGGGGGTCATTGCAGTCGACACAGTAAGGTTGTTTGACTTTCTTGTAACGGCAGAGGTAATATCCGAAGCAACAATGACCGCAGAGGAATTGGGTCAGATGGAAGTCCACCTTGCCAAATCCTCTTGCACACCATATAGCCACGTCGGGAATGAGTCTCCTCGTCCAGCTTCTTGGGTCATCCGCATCAACATCCCATCTCGCCTGCCATTTGGAGAGAGTATCTTTCCTTAGCTCTTATTTGGTTAGGGCATTGGGCCCCCCTCGCCTCCATAGGAACTCGGTTTTGCGTTCTCTTGACAACAGGTTGGCAGGCGGGGTTGACGCCAGCACGTTCGCCGCTACCCCTGAAACCGTTCTATAGGCACAGGTGCAGCGGAGAAGTATCTTCCGTTGAGTTTTGTTCAACAGCTTCACATTACTAGGAATGAGGTTAAGCCATTAAGGGTATGAGCCCAGGACGGGGCGCCGTAGAGCAACACGGAGTGAACGACCGACGACAGTAAACGGCGCCTATCCTCCCGCGGACCGCCGACGTTTGGCATGATCCTTGCCAACTGTGTGGAGATCATTTCCGCCTTGGCCGATGCTGACTGCATGTGTTCTTTGAAGAAGAGGGAACCGTCGATGATCATTCCGAGGTATGTCATCTTCTTCGTCAACAGTATTGTCTTCCCGCCCACCTCGATGTTTGGTGTTCCGTGTTTGTACTTCTGGGTAAAGAGTACAGCCTCTATTTTATCTGCTGCGATCTGGAGGCTGAGGTTTGAGATGCGATCCTCTACAAGCCGTAGCGCATAATTCGCTAGTGCTTCCAACTCTTCAACAGTCTTGGATGAGACCACCAACAAAGTGTCATCTGCGAAGCCGGGTAACTTCGCTCCCTGGGGTAATGGCATTTTCAGGACAGAGTCGAACGTTGCGTTCCAGAGAAGGGGACCAACGACGGATCCCTGTGGCACTCCTCCAGAGATCTCGACCTCCATTCTTCCACTGCCGGTGGAAACCGTTCCAGACCTGCCCCAGAACTAGTATACTACCTATCTGTAATGAATTTCCAGTGGTAGGGACCCAACTCGGATGCGCCACGCCGGTCGGGAGGCGGACAAAAGCCTATATTAACCTTCTATTGAGTCCCACCGACTGCTGTGTCAACTGTCAAGTGTGGTATTTACCTACCTATACCTATTCTGTATAGCCCGCGAGTCTGACCGGTGTGGCATGCACTATAAGGTTACAACCAGTACAATATTGCTAAATCCATTATATTCTTTAGGACATTATATTATAGGTAGGTACACATTCGGTGACAGCGATTAACAATTATGCAGTATATAATGCTGGTTCCATGTCTTTACGCCGACGGTATCAACGCCGACGGTATCTACGCCGATAGCATCGACGCCGACGGTATCTACGCCGACGGTATCTACGCCGACGGCATTAACGCCGACGGTACCTACGCCGATGGCATCTACGCCGACTAGTATCTACGCCGACGGAAAAAATGCCGACGAGTATCTACGCCGATAGTAAATACGCCGATGGTATGTTTTTTTACAAAACGAATGTGTTTCCATGGGACTAATATAAGAATAAAAATTAACTAATATGAAACTGAAAATTTTTGAAAATTAATTATGTTACTAAATAATTAAAAATAAAATACGTAACTCGTAGTTGCCTTGTTTTTTTTAATAATAAATATTTTTTGGCTCTGAAAAGAACCTTTTTATGCCCTAAAAAGGACATTTTTTAAAACGACGAGTGCCCCCTAAACTTGGCCATTTAGCAAGATTGGGATTGAAAATTATGAGCATTTCCCTGCAAATAATCGGAGGTGTCGCGATTCCCATAGATTTCAACGATTTCTTTAATTCGCAATGCTGTGTCTCGATAACACAGTTATGGGTATGTGTTTGTCTTCTTTGATTTTGTCCGTGGTATACACAAAACCTTTATTGATCAACTGTTGGTTAACCTTCTGGCTTAAAACAAATTCAAGTGGCATTGTTGCTTTTGACTTCTTACAAGGCCGAATGTTAGAATCGAACTGACCGACGAACCGGACTTGGAAGAATGCTTCCTAAATTTAAGTTGAGCCTCTGGAATTGTTACGAGGCATCGTTGAATGATCTACCCAAAACTAACAACGCCGTTGAAGGCTGGCATCGAGGATTCAGCTCTCTTTTAGGAGCAAATCATCCATCTCTTTGGAAATTCATTGAGAGTCTGCAAAATTAGCAGAGCCTAAATGAATTCCAAATCAACCAGTACATTGCTAGATTACCACCAGCACAGGGACGACGGTGTTATCGAGACACAGCATTGCGAATTAAAGAAATCGTTAAAGACTATGGGAATCGCGACACCTCCGATTATTTGCAGGGAATTGCTCATAATTTTCAATTCCAATCTTGTTAAATGTCCAAGTTTAGGGTCCACTCGTCGTTTTAAAAAATTTCCTTTTTAGGACATAAAAAGGCTCTTTTCAGAGCTAAAAAATATTTATTATTAAAAAAAACTAGGCAACAACGAGTTACGTATTTTATTTTTAATTATTTAATAACATAATTAATTTTCCAAAATTTTCAGTTTCATATTAGTTAATTTTTATTCTTATATTAGTCCCATAGAAACACATTCGTTTTGTAAAAAAACATACCATTTGCGTATTTACTATCGGCGTAGATACTCGTCGGCATTTTTTCCGTCGGCGTAGATGCCGTCGGCGTAGATACCGTCGGCGTAAATGCCGTCGGCGTAGATACCGTCGGCGTAGATACCGTCGGCGTTGATACCGACGGCGTAAAGACATGATACCATAATGCTTGTTACGGACCTAAAAATAAACGAAAGCTTTGGTGATCTAGAACCTAGAATGGTACATATTGGATTACTGATACACATAATCTGCGGTATAAACAATCAAGTAAGGGTTATGTATCAACAGAATCAATAGGGATGAATAGTGAAACACGACGGCGCACCATTCATCATTACATCCACTGGAACAACACCAGTCATGAAAATGCACAGCAACCTGCAGTACCGATAACAAAAGGTTAAGGGAAGACACCACAGGATACAATTCCATGCACGAGGACTAAAATATAATGTCAAACGGCGGTGAGCGTGCACCATAAGAGTGACAATGACCGCCAACAACGATCATCGTCACCGGTGGATGTCATGATCCTCCGAGCTTTACAACCAGTCATATATGGTACTAGGCTTGGCTTAACCAGCCACAACCAATCACAGAGGATCTTGGTCGGCGCCTGCGCTGCGTACCAACGCAATAGGTGAGACCGTAGACTCACGGTTCTACAAGAACCATACCTTCTATAATCTATACCAATCAACCAATGTGAAGTTAATTTTTTCATAGACCGGACTGATATACATTTTAATTAAGATCGAGACCGGACGTCCGGACCGGATGAAATCGAGACCAGACCAAATGCAAAAATTTGGAAATAATACAGAAAATAATGCTCGTAATTTCATTACCTCGAGTTCTTTTTATCGATAATGGGTGAATATATTTATGTCATCAATAATAACATACAGAATTGTGAGGAGCTAGATAGGTGTCCTAAAACATTATAATCTAAATTAAAATAACATAATATAAATATGCAAAATTATATTATTAAATTATAATTCAAAATTAATATCACTGAAGTCTAGACCGGACCATATAGACTGAATTTGAATTAAATGTGGACAGGACCTGATCAATTTTTGTTTTAAACAAGGAGACCGAATGGGAGTATGGGACCGAACCACATTAGATTACAATGCACAAAGACCTAAAAGACAGTAAAGAGCTCCCACTAAACAACTACAGTTTACTCAAAGCTCAACAGCTCGTCGGAACATAAATATAGTATACCTACAACCTACATTCATAGGGGCCAAGTACATGGGTGCTCAGGTGTTCGAGCACCCAATATAATTTTATTATAATAGGAAAACCGTTATCACCACTTGCATTGTTTGATATCAGCGGCTACACAGCAAAACCAGGTTCTGATGACTTATAGCTGGAAATTTCAACTAAGGCAAGGGAACTAAGTATTAAGGAGCCAAATGATCAAAGACCTAACAAAAAACCAAAAAAGTTTATTCAAAACAGTGAAAAAGATTCATCTCCATCGGTCCTATCAGTTAATGACAAGTTTAAACGTATATATTATGAAATAATAGATGTTATTACTGTATCAGCACTTGATGGTAGATTTCAACAAAATGTAATCGATAATTTATGTTAATTAGAGAAATTTGTAATCGGCGAAGACAGACATAATATCACCGATGTTATTGAATTTTATGGAAGTGATTTTAACAGAGATAAATTGATATTACATCGAGATATGTTCTTAGATATTGCAAAATCTAGTGATGTCTCGATAAAAAGTTTACAAGACGCCGTAAATTTCATGAAATCTGATAATTTGTGTGATATGTTATCAGAATTTTCCAAACTCCTACAAATTATCTTAACTATTCCAGTTTCATCTTGCTGGGCAGAAAGGTCTTTTTCAGCATTAAGGATGTTGAAGACATTTTTGAGATCAACGATGACACAAAATGATATAGCTATTCTTCATGTCCATTGAAACGAAGATGTGGATATAGAAAAAGTCACTAATACTTTATAAATAAAGCCAAAGTTCGTCAAAACACATTTGCATTGTAATGTAAAATATTTTAATTTTAATTGTTCAAGCTTATATAATGTTATATAATAATTGTTACTAAAAACTTATATTTTATTATATACTCAGTATTTATTAAAAGTTGTCTTATATTATATTGTAAATATGTTTTGTTACCAGTTTATAGAAAATTTAGTATAGGGAGTTAGGGGGAAAAGTCCCTCACAAATACTTGACATCAGTGGAGCACACAGGATTTTTTTTTAGGGGGAAGAGGGTTATTCTATTAATAATTTACTTAAGAGATAAATATTGTATAGCCCTAACATTATACTAGGCCTTTGAGAAATTTAGGGGGGGGGGTACTACCAAAAAAATGTATTATAATGAAGTAAATACTTTTTTTTTTATGAATATGAACAATTATATACTTTTAACTTTTTCTAAAAAATATAGGCCTTGAGATGGTTCTGACTCCCATACTCCCACATCGTCTCTTGTAGGCAAGGGTGGGTTGGGGAGAGATTTTGGCTCGGAAAAATACAAAAGTACTAGACGCCTGGACCACTTACTAATTTACCAAATATTTAACCTACATGAACCATTACTATTTGAACATAGCTACAATTTGTTTTACTCGTTTATTTAGATATTATTAATTATTATTAAAACTTAATATATAAATAACTTAATATAATTGTATATTTGTATCTGCAGATATGCCCGAAGTCCGAATAACCAATGGCAACTAATAATAAATAAATACTCATTTCTACTAATTATTTCCCCTATAACCAATAGCAACCTTTTATACACAAAAATGTACATCGTAAATGTCAAAATCCCTGTTTGAGCATCTCCCCGGGTTGGCCTACCGGGTCCGATTGTGAATCTAAACCATTCAAGGACCCAGTCGAACACATGCAAAAAATTTCAACAAAATCGGTGAAGTCGTTTAGGAGTTTGAATATTTACACACGGACTTCAGAAGAAATATAATATATAATATTATATTAAGATGGTAAAATCTGGCGGTACATCGATATCAACATTTATTTATTTTTTATTGAACAGCTATAAATATAAGTAAATAAAACAATATAATTATATAACTTAATAATTGAAATTATTAATGTTACAATTTTTTTATTTAATGAGAAAGTTAGCTTTCTCAGAAACGCAACCTTCAGAATAAGCTTATTCAATAATAATGGGCTTTTAGACTTAAGTTTTCTAAAGATGTATAACTAATATTATCTATTTCGAATAGAACATTTTTCGATTTTTTATCACATTGAGTATAAGAACTTCTATGGTTTACTTTCATTTAATATACTTACTACATGAACGAAATCAACACCCAAAATCTATGTACACCTAATATTTTAGATTCTGAGTGGAACGATGAATGTATTGATTTTACAATGATGTGTGTTTTTTTATTTTTTTTGTGTCTGTCATCACGTTTTAGGACAGTAAAAGTGCTTGGATTTTCTTCAATAGTAGCTTTTCTGATAGGAAAGTGAATCTTGTTGGTACTTTGGGGGGTCAAAAGTGAAAATTCCCAGTAGTTTTCAAAAGCGCCGTGAAAAACAAAAGAAAAATTAAGGAAAAACGGGAATTTTTACGCAAAATCTGTTTTCGAGAAAATCGATTTTGGTTATTGGTGTAACTCTAAAACAAATGAACGTATATACATGAAATTTTCACTAGTTGTTTATATTTGCATTTTCTATACACGATAACATTTTCAAAATATTTTGATTTATTTTGAACTGTTTAGGGACATTTTCATTTTCCATTTTTTTTTGTTTTTTTTCTAAAAATATCAATAAAATTTTATTTGGTGGTTGCAAAAGCTTGAAAATTTAATAGAAGGCTCCTAATATATTTTTTCAAAGGCAGATGAAAAATATTAAAAATCCTTAGTCACAATTTTTTTTTTATAAGCATTTAAAGTTCAAAAATTGACAAAATATGGAAAAATCACGAAAATTAGCAAATTATTTTGAGTTAAGAATTCGTAAAAATTTTTCTTTTTAAATCTAAGATTTGAAAATGAAACACAAGATTCCTTATAAAATTATCTACCTTTATCAATCAAAAAATCTCTACCGGACAGTCAAATTAAATTTTTATGAGCGTTTGAAATTCAAATTTTTACAACATTGGATATTCACTCGATTACTCATGTAGCGATTTCCTTATTTTGTTGCAATTTAAAAACGAACAACTGTAGATACATGAAAATTTCACTGAATGTTTATATTAGCATTTTCTATACACGATACAATTTTGAAAATATTTTGACTCTTTTTGAGCTGTTTATGGACATTTACAGCTTTCAATTTTTTTTAGTTTTTTTTTCTATAAATATCAATAAAGTTTTATCTGTTGGGCCAAAAAGTGTAAAAATTTAATACAAGGCTCCTGATATATTGTTACAATAGCAGTTGAAAAATATTAAAAATACATAGGCACAGTTTTTTTTTATAAGCATTTAAAGTTGGAATTTTGACAAAATTTATCAAAATCTCGAAAATAATCAATCGTTGGAATTAAAAAATTATAAAATGTTCAGTTTTTATAACTAAGAGTTGAAAATTTAAAACAAAGATTCTCTTAAATAATTCATACTGTAACCAAAAAATCTAAAAAATATATAAACACACTTATTTTTTACAGACATTTTAATTTCAAATTTAGACAAAATTTCATATTTAAACCAAGAATTACGATTTTAGTTATTTTGTTGTGATTGAATAATATTATTCGTGGGTACTTGAAACTTCTAAAGTGTACTATTATATATCTATGATAGTATTACGGTTTTTGTTGATGTATAACGCGTTATAAGTATCTAATGGATATTGTGATATGATTAGTTTGGAATTTATTATATTTACCTATTATAGGTAAATTTTTTGTTTAATACCATAGATATGTATATAATATGTCTTATACATAGACTGACATACCGTCACCGCTCAGAATCGTTTTTCTTATACAATGATATTATATCATTGAATTCAAATTTATTACCATCCATTATACAGTGACCCACTTGTAACCTACTGTACAGCAGAGCGACACCCACTTGCCCACCTTTTTTATTTTTAATATAAAATGATCTATGTTTGTAATGTGTTATACTGTTATCCATAACCTGTTCAGTGGGGCTCATTATCTTTTAAAAATAATAAAATAAAAATAAATAAAAAATAATAACATAATGTACTTCAATTAAAAACAATAAGAAAAAGGATAATGCTTGACCCGACAAAGTGCCCCCTCCCCCAATGTATTGTTTATTTTATAGGCATTCGTGTAGTAGGTCCTATAACTATTTTTTATGTGTAGTAGCTGATCTACCACATTATACTATATGTAGTAGCCAGTAGGTGTAGTTTTTGTCGTGTGTTTATCATATACCTACTATATTTTATAGTTAATTATTTATGGTTGTGTATTTTCTAGTATCTAACTGATATACCTAGAACCTTATATTTTGAAGAGAAAATAAACACATTTTTGTACATTTTAATAGATATTTAAAATGTTTATTGTACTAAACAATGTGTAGTTTAATTTAAAAAAATGTAGATATTTATACCTATAAATAAGGGATGAAATTAATGTGTTTCTATGTATATGGTAAATCGTAAATCACTAGTTTAAAATTCGCAGATCACTATAGGTATACTAAGGTAGATCACCTGCTACACAAATTCCACTTTATAAAGACGTGCTGGTATCTTGTATGGTACCACGTACTACCTACCTACTATGATTGTCGTATACACTCTACCCACAC
Organism: Macrosiphum euphorbiae; assembly: GCA_949089665.1. Taxonomy (NCBI): domain Eukaryota; kingdom Metazoa; phylum Arthropoda; class Insecta; order Hemiptera; family Aphididae; genus Macrosiphum; species Macrosiphum euphorbiae. Next base: position 21,363,983 of record CARXXK010000001.1, read on the forward strand.
TTATACTGTATACTGTAGACTGTAGAGTGGAGACCCTAACTGCAGGGGCTGCCCCTTCGACAACTTAATTATAGGTATAGAAAAAAATGTATGTTTAATCAACATAACATAAAATAATATTTAAAAATGTTTATTTGAAGAAGTGACAAAATCTGACCAATCCGTCAATTTTTTTAGACGCCCCTGCGTCGTGTATTGAAATAATTAAACAGTAAAGTTCATCATGGCAGCCGTGCTATTTAAAAAGTCTAGACGATAGTCGATAATCGTACAATAGTTATTGACGTTGTACCTACACCGGGCTTACACTTCAACACTTGTAGTGTATGAAATATGAATCTATGATCTAAGTCTTAATTAAGAGTTAAGAACAAAGTTTTAATTAGGTAGGTTTATGATAATAAAGTCGATAATCCATTTACGAAAATATGAAATCTTTAATCTATCGACAATTTACATATTCACATATTTTCATTTGTTGACCAACAGCAACGCAATTTACGCGCAATTGAGTAGTTTGGATCATCGATAGGCTTCAGTTAAAGGCGCAAAAATCGGGCAGCATTATTTATAATATTATAGTAATAAGTAATAACTAATAAGATTTGAGTAATGACTAATGAGTTATGAATATTATATTCAATAATCAATATTGTATACCTACTTTATCTATACTCAATGGTAATTTGGTAATAATCACGAATAAAGAAATAGGTACAATGTAAATATGTAATTAATGATTTATTTAATCGTGCTTTGTGGCAAAATTAGCCTTTATAGTTTATAGCCTATAGGCTGTCTATTGATAATATCACAGATTAAATTAAATCATAGATTTATAGACATAATATTATAATAATATAAAGAATCTTTATACGTTTACGAATGAAATTAATTTATAAGGTATAATATTAGGTCTTAGGTACCTATACCATTGATTAAATAAACTATATTTAATCAATGGCCAATGCCTATTGCCTATACATCGTGTATTCGTGTATTACAAATCTGAGGCCCGGTTTTTCAATTGACTTTAACTGGCAGTTAGAAGAATTTAACTGCCGGTTAATACTTTGTCCCAGCTTTGGAACTCCAGTTAAGCTAGCTATCAGGTTTAACCGATAATTAAACTAGCCACTACTATTTCTTCCTATTTACATTTTAACTGTTAGTTAATTCAATAATTATTATTGATTGTGATAATTTTAGCAAGTACAGTACAATAAACTTGGTTTATTAAAATCATGAGCATAGAACAATATCATGGCACGAACGTCGGAATAGCATAGTCCAATAGTCCATAATCCATAGTGGCCAATACTATCAGCTTTAAGGATTAAGGTTAGGTTATAACTCGGCGCGAGTAGATGGGTATGGTAGTGGTACAACCACTAAAGAGTTCTGTGCACATACCACGTTTTTAAACCACCGGTCGACGGCGTTCGTTATCAGCTTGATATATAGCAATTGTTAAATTAAAAATTTGTTATTTGTTTCAACTTGTCTGAGTTGTTTCATAATCTTTTTATCTTCCTGCTCACTAATAACTGGTTTGCTGGTCGTCGTCGATTGTGTTGTGCTCTAGGCAATTTAGAATACCTAATCGGAAAAATTTCCTTGTTAATTATTTAATTTTTATAATATCATACATATTATAATTATATTCACTGATATAATAATACTTCAGTAGGAGGGCGGAGAATATTATTATTGCCAATTATTATATTATTCTACGATTATTTCGTCGTGACGAATCAGTCCCGACACGTACCTACTTACCTATCAGTGGTTTGCGACTTGATTCGTACGATTTTCTTTTAGAACACGTTAATTATTACTCGGTCAGTACTTACGTTTCGTCGTCCCCACGTGTGATACATCGAGGTAAGCATACCAATTATTGTTTATTATGTATTATATTCTTTGAATGTCATTTAATGTAATATTGCAGCCGTATTATAATATTTCGGTATTGTCATAGACTAGATTTGATCTTTGAACAATATCGAACAAGAACTCTCTGGCTGGTTACATTTTATTTAAGATTAAAGTAACCACAAATCTTTAAAATATAATTGTAATTACCTACTTAGGTACTTAAAAAAAAATTAAAATGTACTTACGTCCAATATTACGTACCTTGGTTTATGCTCAACGGCTTCATTTCAACAACAAGTAAGAAGAATTTTGCTTGTGTTTTTAAAAAGAAATTATTAGGAACTGCTGTTTGGAATTATTTACATTTTACTGTTGTACATAATATTATATATGGTATCTATTTGCAATTTATGTTTTAATTTGTAAATTTATCGATTACTATAAGTCTTGCTTCACAATATTTTTAATTTTCTAAACATTTAATTTGGTACTTGGTAGAGTTTATTTACATTTTGTGAGCATGCTATTATGATCATAAATTATTTTTTTACTTGACCTATTTTAATTTTTTTTCAGACTTGTAACCATGACAGCAATGGAAGCAAAATATAGCACTAAAATATCGGATCCAAATTTAAGTCTCCCATTGGAGACAGCTGATCCTGAATTGTATGCTTTGGTTAGTCAAGAGTCTCAGCGACAGAGGAAAGGACTTGAACTAATAGCATCAGAAAATTTTACCTCAGTTTCTGTTTTACAATGTTTAGGATCTTGTTTAACTAACAAATATTCTGAAGGTCTTCCGGGTGCAAGGTATTTAAAAAATAAGTACATTTTATAATAGACTATTATTTAATTTATAACTATTTATTTTATAGATACTATGGTGGTAATCAAGTAATTGATCAGATTGAAGTTTTATGCCAAAAAAGGTGTCTTGAAACATTTTCTTTGGATCCAAATCTTTGGGGTGTCAATGTCCAGCCATATTCTGGTTCACCCGCAAATGTTGAAGCTTACACTGCGCTTATTGGAGGAGGCAAAGGACGAATAATGGGTGGATATTTTATAACTATTTAAATTTTCGTAATATTAAACTATAAACTATACAAAATGAATATGTTACATAATAACATGCAATTTTTGAAATGAACTTTCGATATACAATTTAAAAATTAATAAAATATTAAGTTAAATAAAATAAAATGTTGTGCTAAATAGCTTGTGAATTAATATTAATTCAATTAAAGAATACTAAAGCAATTTTAAAGCTTCCAAATGCAATAATTTGTGGAATAATAAGCTTATAGCTTGAACAAAATAATTTTTCGTTAAAATATATCAAATGGTAAATAATTTTTTTTTATTTTAGTACTTACTCTATACATATATATATGATACATAAAATGTAAGAAATAAACAACATTGAATTAAAACTAAATTAAGAATTAAAAAAATTTTACGATTTCCAAGTCTTGGTGGCAAGTTATAAATTATTACTTATTATTATTAATTTAATTATTAAAAGTAATTGTGTGATGTACATCATATTAATGCAATGAGAATAAATTAATATTTAAATACATTTCGATAGGCTTGGATTTACCAGATGGTGGTCATATCAGTCATGGTCTGATGGCTCAAAAAAAAAGATTGTCTGCAGCATCGATATTTTTTGAAACTTTACCATATCACGTAAATATGGAAACTGGTTTAATTGATTATGACGAGTTGGAAAAATCTGCAAAGAACTTTAAGCCTGATATTATTATTGCTGGTTTGTATAAAATATATTTATTTAAAAATGTATGTAAAAACATTACTTACACCATATAATTATTATAGGCGTAACTTCCTACCCAAGGACATTAGACTATAAACGTTTTAGAACAATAGCTCAGGCTAGTGATTCTTATTTGATGGCTGATATGTCACATATTAGTGGTTTAGTTGCTGCTGGTGTTATTCCCTCACCTTTTGAATATTGTGATGTGGTCACTTCTACTACTCATAAAACATTAAGAGGTCCTCGAGCTGGAGTCATATTTTATCGTAAAGGTAAATGGTGAATAGACTTTATTAAGTTATCAAAATCTAATGTACAAATATTTTTAATACAGGAGTGAAATCAGTATCAAAAACTGGTGAAAATGTTATGTATGACTTGGAAGACCGTGTAAATGCTGCTGTTTTCCCAGGATTTCAAGGAGGACCTCACAATAATGCTATTGCAGGAATAGCAGCTGCTATGCGTTTGGCAACTACCCAGGAATTCAAAGACTACCAAAAAAGAGTTTTGAGCAATTGTAAACAATTAGCTGAATCTCTTAAACAGCTTGGATACAAAATATCCACTGATGGTACAGATGTGCATATGTTGTTAGTTGATCTTCGGCCAATTAATTTGACAGGTTCTAAAGCTGAGTTTACACTACAAACTGTAGAGATTGCGTGTAATAAAAACACCGGTAATTAATCTAGACATTTATATTTAATTCATTGTATATTAAAATATTACAATTAATTTTTCTTTATATATTAGTTCCTGGTGACAAAAGTGCAATGAATCCTTATGGTATTCGTTTGGGTACACCAGCTCTTACTACACGAGGCATGATGGAAAATGATATCATTAAAGTTGCTGAATTAATTCACAAAGGTACTAATTAAATTAAATAACATTTTTTTTTTATATTTTGTATAACTTAATTGTAATTTATTAGGTTTGAACTTGGCGTTGGATGCTCAAAAAGTATCTGGTCCAAAATTAGTGAACTTCAAATCCACTCTTACTTCAGATCCAGTGTTTGTTAATCGTGTAAAAGACATTACGAAAGAAGTAGAAGATTTTGCAGAACAGTTTTATATTCCTGAACAATAAATATTTTTATTGAACACTAGAGCGATAACATTGATAGTCTATTATTATTGAATTATTTGTGCCAAATTCCAAATTTATATTTTTGATACTGTTTCAATTAATTTTATACATTCCCCCCAAAAAATATCAATGCATTTAAGAAAATTAAGTTAATTTTTAAATTGTCATCTTTTTTTTCATGAAATAAAAGTATACATTTATAAAATGTTATTAATGTTATTCTTTTTATATATGCAAGTAATTTAAAATGTACTTTCTTTGTAAGGTGATTCGTGATATAAATATAATAAAAAAAAAAATGGGTAAGTGGATGTCGCTCTGCTGTAATTGGGTCAATGTATAAAGGATTGTACTTAACTTGAATTCAATGACATAATATCGGATAAGAAAAACGATTCTGAGCGGAGATGGTTTGTCAGTCTAGATATTGTTATTACTTATTATTTATTATAGGTATCCTGTAAGTTGAATTTATATCATAATAGGTATTATTTTTATTCGTTTCTATGGTGATAAACAAAGCGTTAGAAATTAAAACCCCATTTTTAGCGGCTTTTCGTTATTTGTCGGTGGTTTTTCCTGTGCAATTAAATAAATATTCAGAAAATCGAAAAATGACCTTTATAAAGTACCATCTTGATCCAATTTGCTAAAAGATAAAGTACTATATGTTGAAATCAAAGCACTCCTGGTAGATATTTTGTATACAGAATAAAAAAAAAAAAAAAAAATAAACACTATTTTAAAACCAATAGCTTCCTTGCTCCACTTGGAATCTAAAATATGATCATTTATTTGCATCAGCAGGTAACAAAATAAGTATAAAGATGAATAGATAAATTATACTGGGTGATTCTTTTATCAAACACTCATTATTTCAAAAAGTGTAAATTTTTTTGAAGATATTTTTTTACATAGTTTCAAGTCGCTTATAAAACAACGTTTTTATTAAAAAATTATATTTTTAAATATTTTTTATCCTTATAATTTTTTAAGTTTTTTACTTTTTGAATGACAACATAGGGTTTTAATTTTATATTCCAAAGCAGAATATTTTTCTTAGTATTTTGATACATGAAAATCGAATTTGGGTTGAGTAGTTTATGAGTTATAAGTATTTAAAGTTTAGACGAGCGGTTATAAGTGGACAAACATTTCGCGGGGTAACCCCGAACCACTCCACTCCGCTCGTCTAAACTTTAAATACTTATAACTCATAAACTACTCAACCCAAATTCGATTTTCATGTATCAAAATACTAAGAAAAATATTCTGCTTTGGAATATAAAATTAAAACCCTACGTTGTTATTCAAAAAAGTAAAAAACTTAAAAAAATATAAGGATAAAAAATATTTAAAAATATAATTTTTTAATAAAAACGTTGTTTTATAAGCGACTTGAAACTATGTAAAAAAATATTTTCAAGAAAATTTACACTTTTTGAAATACTGAGTGTTGTTTGATAAAAGAATCACCCAGTATAGTATTTTAGTATTTATCATAATATGAATTACATTCTAACTCATTCAAGGTATTAAAATCAACACTTTGGCTTGATTCATGATCATTGATCACATATCATGATTGGGTAGGTCTGATTACGATATTAATTCGTCATAAATCTAAATGGGTGAGGTTCTTAAAAATTATATTAGTTTAACTTTGATTAATGTTTAGCAGTCGTCAAAACAATGTCCTTTTTGAGAGGGCTGTGATTATCTTAATTTGTTTATGTTATTATTTTATTATTGGTTAGTGGTTACCTTCTTAAAAGTGCATTAATTTGTAACAGACCTAAGGATATGCACAAATATTTAAAAAAATAATGAATGTGTCCTTAATCTTAAAAAAAGATGGTACCTGCGACCTGCCATATGTATAAATTATAAATGTTAAATTATATGATTTTAGGTACATTTTTTGTTTATCTAATTTTGATTGTTTGTTTTTCTGTTGTACAACAGAAAATACAATTCTTTCAATCTATCTAAATAAAATTCATTTTTTCAATTTTTCTAATTGAAATTTTTTTTGTTCAGTATATTATTGAAAAGCTGATTATCTCATATAGTTAAAAAATCTATTTTGAATATGTTAAATAGGATAATTTTTATGTATTTTGAAAAAATACGACAACAAAGAAACAACAACTTATAATCATAATCATAATTCATAATTATGATTGACAATAAAATGTTCACTTTTGAATTTTGTCAAGTAGGTAACAAAATTATATTAGGTATAATTGCAGTTTAGCTACCATGGGATTTTTTCAAAATTTTTCTTCGAAACCTAGGTAAATCGAAGTTCTAAAAATGATGGTACCAAAAAAAAATTGCGCAAACACTTGGTTTTTGAGTTATAGCCGTTTGAAATTCAATAAACATCGATTTTTGAATTATTTTTGGTGGGGTATTTATGTATAGTGAAGTTTTAAAAATGATGGTGCCAAAAGAAATTTGCGTAAACAGTAGACACTTGGTTTTTGAGTTATATTGTTCTATATCTATGATATTGGTTATCTATGAACGTGATACATGATATTGATAACAGATTACCTGATAAAATATATTTGAAATTTGAGGTTATGAAACTTAATTTTTATGTAAGCTAAACAACAATGATAATTATAACGATAATGGAAAAATGCCTGAATGCGTTATTTTTCAATTTTGATGATCATCTTAAAAAAAATATTTGAACGTTGAAACTCTTGAAGGATAACATAAATCTGTAGTTTGGTAAATTAATGAGAAATATTTAAACTGCCAATTATAATAATTGTGATTATTGTTATATATATTTTTCTTTTAGGTCTTTTTCAAGAATGACAGGCTTTACAGGTTTCAGTGCACCTACATCTTCCAGCTTTGGAATGAATACTCAAACAACGGCTAGTCCATTTGGTAATGACTTTAATTCAAATGTATCAAATTTAGATTTTTTTTTATGCACTTATAAAAGTACTGTGAAAAATGTATTACTTATTTTTGTTTAACATTTATGTGGTACATGTTTATTTTATTACTTTTTCAGTGTATGATTTAATTTTAATGTATTATATACTGGTAAAAATTAATTTTTACAATCCATAATTGTATTATAATACCTAGTTATATCGTATATATGTGCAAAATGACCAGTTAATTCAATGCAGTAATAAGAATTTTAAATTATTAAAATTTTACAAGTTACATTTGATACAGTTAATTATTTTATTTCGCTTATGCCGGGTTTAGATACCTAATGGTCCCTTAAATATGTGGTTCATGATCGGTTGATCGGTCTGTTACATTTTATTGAACCATCAAATTATTCTTTATGCAACCTGGCATTAGAATTATCAACCCAATCAAAATAAATAATTTCTTAATGATATGTGCCTACAATTTGAATGTATTTATGTATAGTTATTACTTTAAAAAAATATTGTTTAAGAGTATAAATATTAAGTGGTACATTGTAAGTATATTGATTGTGACAATCTTTAAAAGTTAAAAATGTTCCTAATTTTATAAATTGAATCATTTACATAATTTAATACTTATACATAATATACTAAGATCATCATTATTTTTTTTTAAGGCTATGGTTCTACAACATCATCTGTAGCTCCATCATTTGGATTTGGTTCTACTACAACGTCAGGGAGTCAAGCTTCTTCTTTTGGTTTTGGAGCCACTACAACTAGTGCAGCACCAACATTTGGATTTGGAGCCGCTGCTACTACTACAGCCCCAACTTTTGGATTTGGTGCTGCTGCTGCCGCTTCATCATCACAATCAATATTTTCCGGTTTAGGGCAATCACAACCTACTGCATCAGTTGGTAAATCATACTTGAATCATCAAAAATAAAATAGTATTTTTAATTTTGAGTCCAATGCTTGTAGCTCCTTCATTTGGAGGGTTTGGTTCATCATTTGGAGCCAAGCCATTTGGTACAACAGCAGCAACTGCATCTCCATTCAATTTAACTACTCCTTTTGGTCAAGGTGAATATTATTCAGAATTATTTAATCTATTTTTAAAAATGTTAAAATATGTTCCTTTAGTAAAAAAATGAATAAAGCCATTTGCTTTTTTTATTTTGTACCTACTCAATTATTTAAGTTATAATTATAAAGTACAATCTTAAATATAAAATAACTTAAGCTACAGAACAGATTAAATTAAATTTATTCTGTGCTTAAGCTAAAAACAACTAACCAGTCTGCTTATCAAGCTGCAGTCAAGCTTGTCTGTATTAACAAAAATACAAAATACAAATCAATTCATACACATTAGATTATATTGTGTACCCTATAGAATAATAACATGCCATTTTATCTCAATAGCATGGTCCCAAATGGGAGGAGAGTGGTGGCTAAAATGTATTATTAAGCTGATAGAGCAGTCAAAACCATAACATTGGATTGGTTATATTCTAGTTTCAGAGTATTTTTCAAATCTAATATATCTAAATTATTCAATTTTTTTAATTTTAGGTAATACTACTCAACAACCACAACAACAGCAACAACAACCCCCTCCCAATGCTAATGATTTAGTAATTAATTCAATTGTAAATTGTAAATTATTTGGAGATGAAAGAGATCAGATTGTTTGTAAACTTAACTTGTTGCAAGCTTGTTGGGGTACGGGAAAAGGTATAAACCATTCTGTATTATTTCATATTTACTAATACTAATGAATAATGATTGTATTATTTTGTTTTTTTATATGAATATTGATTATTATTTATTTATATTAACATTTTTAAGGATTTTATGGATTGAATATGCCACCTGTTGAGTATACTCCTCAAAATCCGCTCTGCCGTTTTAAAGCTATTACATACAGTGTGAAACCAACATCATCAAGCAGAGATGCACTTGTGGCAATTAATATTAATAAAAAAATGGATGAAATAAGGTTATTATAGTTTTTAATAATTAAATCTATTTTTATTATTAATTTAAACAAAAGTAATAAATAAGTATGATAATAAATAGGTTTTTAATTACCGTGATGCAATTCATAAAATATTTATTGCACCCTTTTGACTTATAATTGGATCTTTACCAAAATACCACAAAAGGAATAAAAACAAATGGGTTGAGTTAAATATATAAATACATTATTGATAAACTATAATAGTTCATTAGACCTTATTTACTTAAGTTTAAATCTTAATAACACCGCTGTAATGTTAAAATAACACCACTGCAAACGACTCTTATTAAGTAATATGTACAATGATTTTGGTTTAATATAATTTTTCTCATTTAAAATTTTTATTTTCGTTATCATTAATTTTGCAGCTTATCTTTTACAAGCATAGATCAAATTATTTCAAAATAAAAAATATTGTGAACTACCCATTATTTTATTATCTATTAATTTTGATTTACTTGTTATTATTTACATTTTAATTTTTAGAAAACAAGAAGTACAGTTCACATCTAATTTATTTGCGGTATTGGGAAGTAAACCAAATTTAAGTGTACATTTAGATACATTAAAATTGTACACAGAAACCAAATCAATGGCTTTAATATATGTCGAAGAAAAACTTCAAAATGGTGTGTTCTGTAAATTTTGATTTTAAGAGAAATCCAAATAATAATCAAAATAATCGTGGTGTGATTCTAGGAAGTACAAAACGAATTTCTAATATTGATATAATTAACTATCTAATGCACCAGCTCCCAGCAACAATTATCAAGTATGGGCGTCGAAAATATATTTCCATATACTGGTTTTACTGAAGAAAATCTACGTGAATATTATGAAAATCCACCTGCTGGTATAAACATTTTTAACTATTAATAAACTATATTTTAGTGTAATATATACTTCACTTTATTTGTAATCATAAGGCATTTTGTATGTGATAACTAAAGCATAAATATGTTATAAAGTATAAAGTAAAGCTGACCGAGTATATTTAACTATTCAACTAATATTAGCAGTGTTTGAATTAGGAGGGGACAGAGCTTCTCAAATATTTACATTTATATTTTGAGAGCACCCCTAATAATACTCGTTATAAGTTATAACGGAAAGATATTTCAGAACCTTTTAGTTTTATATAATACTTTTTAACATATATTTATTTTTATTTTGCAAAAATCGTATTGAATATGTTATTCAAATTCAGTTTAATAACAACTTTATGATTATAATGATATGCTTTATAACAGGTATGGAGTATAATTTAATAATGACTTAAAAAAAATAAATTAAAATATGTTTAATTAATTTAAATTATTGTTCTGAAATATTTATAGAAAATATAAATTGTTCATAAGTAGTTGTTTCTTGTATACTTGCATATTGTAATTACTAATTATATGTATGAGGATTGATAGTTGCAAGATAAGAGGTAAGAAGTTATGTTCAATCCATCATTTGAAGGAAGACTTAATTTTTCAATTTTAAGTCCCCATTGAAATCCCATTTTTCCGATTCAAGCTACCATGTTTTTATTTTTAACTTTAACTTTTAACAAATGAAACCCAGCACAAAGACCTAAGAATTCCAACAGTTGACCAACTAACTAAATTGTATTATAACAGATTTCATTCTAAACTGTAACACCATCCCAATCCTTTAGTCACTCACCTAGCATCACATACTCTTCCCGACAACCCACCGCCCCGACTCAAAAGAAATTGGTGCCGTGATCTATTAAATTAATTAATAAAAAAAAAAAATTACTAAAGGGTACCATCGCTGGATGTTTTCCCTCATCTTGTGTTTCATGTTGTTTTTTTTTTATATGTATGTATATATTGTTATATCTGTTATCGATTCTGCCTATTGTGTAATATTATACAGATTGTAGATTTTCTAAATTAATAAAAAAAAAAAACTTTAACTCTAACTTAAACATTAACTTTCAAAGCTCAGTACAAAATTTAGTGCTGGACATTGGCTTGCCTAATCCGGATCACGGATTGAAATACAGAATCCGGATTGGCGGATTCAATCCGTTTTAACCGGATTCGCGGATTCAATCCGTTTTAACCGGATTCGCGGATTCAATCCGTTTTTCGGATTAACGAATTCAATCCGTTCTCCGGATTTACGGATTGAATCGGTAAGTCCGAGTAACAAGTTTAATTTATAAAGCTGAATTAATAATTTAAAAATAACGGAATTCCCGTCATCTGGTTATACTAATAGATTTACTCAATAATTATCTTCTCTTTTATAAGAAAAAGGAATTTTTATTTTTAAACCAGAATCCGGATTGAATTATCTAATTCGGATTCATATCAAAATCCGGATTGGTTATATAATCCGGATTGATAATTTTTAATCCGGATAAACAGATTAATGACGGTTGTTTCAAACCGAATTGATCCGGATTGGTAATCCGGATACGGATTTATCCGGATTTGATGTCCAGCACTAGTACAAATGTAGTGTTCCAAATTTAGCAATCTATTATTCTATTATTTTTTTCTTGAAATTCGGTATCATTAATCACTATGAAGTTTTTATATTATATTAGTATTTTAATTATTAATTTAATATTGGTATTGTTTTAATTTTATTAAAACCTATTTAATTATATTTTACAGGAATTGATTTACGAGTGTGGAAACAATCTCAAGCAGATAATCCAAATCCAGCAGTATTCATACCAGTGCCGATTGTTGGTTTTTCAGAGTTATGTTGGAAGTATAAATGTCATAATGAACAAGTTACAGTACATAAGTTAACACTTAACAGCATTGCAGACAGACTATCAGAATTAGCTAGGAAAAAAACAAGAGTAGAATCTAAACTTGAACAATATACAGACAAAATGGATCAATTAACACACAGGATTGTTAAAGTATTAGTAGGTCAAATGGTCATATTAAATGCAGGAATGGCTCTTAGACCTGAAGAAGAAACAATAAAGAATCAATTAGAAATTTTATACAATGATATTAATTCACCATTAAGATTCCAAGTATGTAAAAATATCTATACATGTATATCATATCAATGATTACCAATCATATTTACCAATTTACATTATGTCTTTTAAGGGAAAGTTAACCGAGATTGCTACTCTTGTTCGATTAAAAAATTCAGAACTATCAGAAGACTCGAAAAGTAATTCGGGTTGTATTCCGCAAGTAGCTGAAGAAATTAAACAAGTAAGTTAAAGTATAATACCTTTTTTACATAAAGATATTATATATACAATATATACAATATAAATAACTGTAATTTAATTGTATAGTTCTTAGAACTTCAACAAACAATGATATCCGAAATGCAGACAGTAGTCAAAGAAGATTTCAACGCTATAAACTTAATGAAAGAGTCATTAAAAAATGTAAGATAGTTGATTGAATAATAATATATTGGCAAATAAAATATGTATTATTATATTAGTGTTCATTTAATTATATTTTATAATAATAACATTTCATGCAGTACCTATATTGGTTATTATTTATAAAAATTAATGTTTTTGTACATTATCTGAATTTGTTAAAAAAATTAATTATTGTAATCTTAATTTTACTGTTAATTTTTATTGCAGTTCAATACTGTTCTACTTTATACTATATTTAGTTTTAATATTTAAATAAAATATGATTTGCTTTGTAGATTTTATTTTTTTAAATAATTTTAATGGTTATTAATATTTATATATTTTACAGCAAATGCATAACAAATTTCTTTTTAGTTCTTAGACTATGAGACCAAAATTATTATTTTAATGTTAATATTTTTTCTCAAATGTTAATTGTTTGAGTTATGTATCTATTGTATACTATAAAAAGCATTTTTGTTTATATTTAGTTATGGTCAGGTCAAACTTAAATTATCTTAAGACTGGATTTAAATGTAATCCAAATTTTCTAACCTTTAAAACTTTAAACTTTAATTATAAACATTAACTTAAGTCTTAAGAGTGTTTTAATACTTAAAAAAACATGAAAATTAATTTTTTGTTATAAGTACTCAAAAAATAATTTTCTATTCTGTATTAACCTACCTATTGATTTAATGATTTATAAATTATAATATTATATAATATACATTATTAATTGAATTATAATCCATAACTGAACTAAAAAAAAATATATATACATTTTTTCAATTAAAACATTTATTTTAAATCAGATTTGAATGGCTTACATGTTAAAGAAGGCTTTTTTTAATCAATTTTAGAGGTCGAGAAACCGAATTCCCTTGCTTCCTACATCTTTAAGGGGGCTGGAGCATGATTTATTTTCGGTCGAAAACCTAGATCAGGACTTCAACCATTATGCCCAATATAATCTGATATTAATTTTGAAAGCAGATTTACTAAACTTTTAACTAAATTATCTATGCTTTGACAATTTCATTTTTCTGATTTTTATTTTTTTACTTAGAAATTAACTAACAAAAAGAGTAAAAATAGATCATATTCATAATTCAAATTTTAAATACATTGATGTAGAATATGAAAATGGTGGACAAGTGAGTACCGCTCTGCTGTACAGTAGTTGTAATGGATGTGTTATATTTGAATACAATGGTAAACCATTGTATACGAAAAACGATTCTGAGTGGTTAGCGAAGTCCTTATAATATTATTATTTTTTATTCGTTGCTATGGTGTTAAGCAAATCGTTAGAAATTAAAATCCCATTTTTAGTGGTCTTTCGTTATTTGTCGGTAGTTTTTCACGACGCTTTCTAAAACTACTTGGAATTTTCAATTTTGACCTCCCAAAAGTTCCAACTATATAGGTTCACTTTTCTATCAGAAAAGATGCTGATCTCAGAAATCGAAGCATGCTTACTATCCGAAATGTTGCTGGCAGACAGAAAAAAAAACACACATTATTGTAAAACCAATACATTCTTCTTTCGCTCCGCTCAGAATCTAAAACGTACGGTAGATAAAGCATAGTAAATTTAGAGAAGTAATCATCAAATCTGCTTTCAAAATTTAAACCGGAACTTCCTACTGAGCGTAGTGATTGAAGTCAGTGGCAGTATTTTTTGAAAAAAAATGTTTGTAATTTTATAAAGTAATATTTGGTGACACGTGCATGCGCGTAGGTAAAATGACAGACGTACAATTTACATATTATCCGGATGCCCCTATACAACGCGGTCGGTACTACTAATTACACACACTAATTATTCATTTATTTTCAACACATTCAAAAGACACATCCATATAACTTGAAATATAAAATGCCTAGTTTTTACTCCTTAGAAGTTAGAATGGATTACGCTCCAGCCCCTCTTAAAATATTTTATATTTTTTGGTTACAATATTAATAATAATAATAATAATAATATTTATTGACCAAAGAAAATTACAATTAAGTGAATAAATGATTATATGTATAATATAGTTTTAGTTATTTACGAGTTATGACTTACGAGACACCTTAAGGGGATGGGAAGCGGCGATTTTCTGTCTTTGTCTAACACACGTGCAACATAGGATTATAGACGTGTTCTATTTCCAACGTACCGATTAATCTAGTGAAGCGATAAGAATTCTGAAAACAGATTTTAATTTGTCGTCAAGTCTACTTGAGATCGACTTTCCCACATTTTTGATATTATCCCCCAAAAATCTTAAAAATAATATATTAAAAAGAGTAATTAAAAAATTGCCATATTTAAATTTTTGGAGAAGTTTTAAATTTTTAATCAAAATATCAAAAATGTGGGTAAGTCGATCTCAAGTAGACTTGACGACAAATTAAAATCTGTTTTCAGAATTCTTATCGCTTCACTAGATTAATCGGTACGTTGGAAATAGAACACCTCTATAATCCTATGTTGCACGTGTGTTAGAGTCGTTAGACAAAGACAGAAAATCGCCGCTTCCAATCCCCTTAATTTAAAAACTTCCAAAAGAGACATAATATTTTTATTTTATTTTATATATAATATCTACTATTGCCATATTGTAAATTATAATACAAATGTATTATTATTAAAAATATTCTGACATTTTGTTTATTTATATATTGCACGTAGTTTAAAACAAATGTATTATGATCTAAATCATACATGGATACTGACATTGAAATCTTGTGAATGATATGTGTAGGCACACATAGATCATTTCTATTATATTGTTAGTTTTTCACGGGCCCTGAATTTTGAGTTTATAGTTATAAATTATTATAATACTATTTAATCTCAATACATTAATGTGAACAAATGTTGAGGAACTTGATTTAAAAATCGGGGGTGCTAACTGCCAAGTACAGCCAACCCCCTCCCAATTAACCCCTACGGGCTACGGCCCTATCAATAGTCATTCTAAATCACAAAGTTTGTACTTAGCACACAAATACACAATTGTGCAGACGGACGTATAATTCCGACTATTATTGCAGTGGCGTGGCGTGGGTATTAAAAGGATGTAAGCAGTGAAAATTTTGTTTCAAAAGTGATTAGAATATAGGTACTATACTTAAATACCTAATTATAAATTATGTATAAAAAATGTTATCCTTTTAACATTTTTAATATTTTTAAAAATATACTAGTTGTACAAATCAAATTCGAGAAAATAAATAAATTGAAGTATAAATACTTCAAAAGTCTATTAGGCGAATGACAGTGACAGTGTAGTGTGTACGTAAAAACGACTACAGTCTACAACGCGTCGGGCTACGTACTGCCGCGCGTGCCGTACTGGTCCGTGGTCGCTCCTTGTTTCTCGCGTAAGCAAAATCAAATGTGCTTACAAACGCTAGTTAAATACGTGACCCCCACTATGGCATTATAGACTATTCGAAAACAACAGTTGCGCGTAAGCAATTTCAGAATGTGTTACACTGTATATCGTATTATGATTATGCAGTTAACATAATACAGAATGGATTAAAAATAGACCTACAATCGATGATTTTCTTAAAATAGTTGGTAATCAGTAGACAGCGTACGACACATATAAACAATAACAAAAACCACTACCAGCTATAACTTAAATATTTTATAAATAAAATTAAAATTTTAAAAATCATTTATTATGTACCTATTAGTCGTGATTGATTAAATTAATTTTTTCTTTCATTTAAAGTGTAAGCAGTGCTTACAGTGCTTACATGCACGCTACGCCCCTGTATTATTGTAATATATTGTGTCTGTGACTCAAGACCGAATGATGTCATATATTGGGTAATGTCCCCCCCCCGTAATATGCTTAAGGTATTATTTATGGCCTTATAGGATAGCTATATCTATTCCACGTCTGTTTACCTATCTCGCAGCATTTCATTAAATCACATAATACTATGCTAAATTGCTAAACCAATTTTAATTACACATTCGATAAAAAAATATAAACTCCTAACGAATGTTTATGTAGTTATGGTACGTACCTGTAATTACATAACTTTATAGGTATTTGGCACTTGAAAAATATTCGATTATTTATATACGTATATAATATAAGACAATGCAATTTTCTTATCTATTTTTTAATATTCGATCTGCCTGTAAAAAATAAAACGAACTTGTATTATGTAATACTGTTTTTGTTTGGTTATTTATTTTATTTAAAATAAATTATTGTTTTTCTCATTCGTGACACTCCCCATTCGAATATTTGAAACACAGTGAACTCGATTAAAATATATATATATATAATATAGGTTCATCAACATAATAATTATATGCATAATAGGCATATTCATTTTTACTAAAATAATCACTTGAAATTTGAATCACAGCTTACGTTTAGAAATTTAAAAAAAATCTATATATACCTATTATATATAGGACTTACAGGTACATAATATATAACTGGTATGTCGTTCATGTGGATCGATTCCACGCGATAGAAACCAGCTGGGCCTGATTGAGAGAAAGTTTGGCACCTAATATTATGTTTTATAGTCTCCTTAATACCCCTTGTATAGTTTTGACGAATAATAGTCCCTCACTAACTACATAATTCATTATTTTAAAATTTTATTTAGAGAATTTTGTTTCAATCCCAAACCTAGGTAACAGTTGAATGGCAAACAGTTACAAGCAAAGTGTAAAGATCAAAGAAGATAAATATTTTAATAATTTTAATATTGTGACGATTTCAATTCGTATAGAAAATAACAATACACGTAATGGTGATTAGTTTCAAGTCCCTCTGGACTTGATATTAATATTTTTTGAACTACAAAAATACCTACAGGTAATTTTTGTTATTTGTTAAACGATATCCAATTTTGTTAACATTTGAAAATCAAATAACAAATAAAGAAAAATTGTGCATATATATTTATTCATAATATTTCCTTTGAAAAAAACTTTTGAGGAACTTTCAAATTCGTACCTCAACTACAGTTACAATAATTTAGACCAATCATAAGCATTTTTACTAACGTTCATTGATAAGAAAAACTATAAAAAGTAGAACATTTTAAATATAATATGTAGATATATACAAATAGCACCAAATAAGCTAAAATATTTTAAAATCATATCATACATGGAAAATACTAATATATATTAATATAATTGCTAAAGATTTCAAGTCTACCGTTATTCGGTTATTCATTTATGAAATATATATAAAAAAAATCGATTTTGTCAAAAACTCGTGTTCCTCAAATATTCCGTTTTCTGTAATTTTTTATGAAAGAAATAAAAACATTTTAGACGATAGTTTATATTTCAATTCCATGTGTCACTTCAAAATAGTTTGTCAACCCTAGTACCTTTACATGGTGGTATAGATGCTGATATTCTATAACATCTATATACCACTATATCATGCTATAATATCATTATAAAACGGGGTTGATGTGGGGGATGGATCCTCCTCCTATGACCTTTTTTTATTTATAATATTAGTGCGGGGGCACTACCCTGCGATTTAACTTAGACACGATGAATTAATATATATCCCCTCCCCTGATGAAAATTCCTATCTATGTCACTGGGTATAACAGTACCTAAAGATATAGGTACAAAATACTTGACGTCCCACCTGTGGCCTACATGTAATAATTTTTAAATTCCCAAATTAATTATTCATTGAATCAAATTGCAGTATAAGACAAGTCTGGGGGAATTGTATTAAAATCCTATGCAATAAATATTTGCAATCTCAACTAATTGTGTAAGTAACTAATAATTTTGATGCTTAAATTTGGTTATACTTATGACTGTAAATCGTTTGAGCATCGCCATTATTCACTTCGTCCTTTTTTGTAGGACAGTTGTTCATCGTTCGATTTGTGGGTTATTCTTCATTTTACATTTGTATCTACCGTTTACCTTTCGTCAAATTATATCGTACATCACTTGCACACATGGGCGTCCACAGGGGGGGGATCATTGCCCATCCCCCCCCCCGGGAATTTTTAACTGCATGTACTTTAATACATCAATATTCCTATAACTAATATTAGATAATTTTTATCTTGCCCCGGATGGGATTTTACCCTGTAGTATCATTATATTTAACAATATACTCTGTTCCACGAGAGAGTAGATCTGGCGGCGACCAAAACGCGTTCATTTCCGCTCATCTCCACCATTTTACCGGCCAGATCGCCACCCGTCGGACAGCGCCGGTTTCGGCGGCAGGTCTGCACCATAGACCGGGGGGGGGGGGGGCACATGAAGGGAGAAATTTGGCCTCGCGACGTCGGAGCGAATTCATTTGGATTTGGCGGAACTGCTCTCTCGTGGAACCGAGTATGGAACTAAAGGTGGACGTAGGACTTAGGAGTACATACCCAAAATCAAGAGTTGTTTACTAACTTTCAGCATAAAATTTGACGCTTCTAATATTCAATTTTCAAATAACGAGTACCTAGAGCCTAATTTATATTTAAAAATATAAATATATATTACGACAAGATTAAACAACTGAAATGTACAGCCGTACAGGTGACTCATAAAGTCATAACCACCAACACCCATATAGATTTTATCGAAATATGTGTTATAATATTATGACTATAAAGGTTTTATTTAAAATTTGATTAAATAAGTCAATTCATTTTTAATTTTCTATTCACAAGAACATTTTTTTAAGCATGCTCACCCCGTTTTTATGTTTAAATTATGCATTTATTCAAATTTTGGTTTTTGGAATTTTTAAGCATTAAAGACGATATTTTCGAACACTTAGATTTTTCACAACATTTAAGGAGTATCATCCTGTGGTGATAGGTACCAAGCACCAACATTCATTTCTTAAATAAGAACCAACCTAGTGCCTACATGTTTTGTTTTAATTCAAATTGAGAATCAGATGGTTTTTCTGAAAACTTTGACTTATTGTAAACGACAATTAAACGAAAAGTTTCTGAGTTATTCTACTTTATATACATAATGATAATACATAATGATAATCGTGTATATATTATTTCTGATGTCAAAATCCCTTTGTCTCTATGAATACTGCACCATATCCAATAATCCGCATACCAAACGATGCGTTATTGCTTCCTCTTCTGACATCTCTCAATCACTATACATTAAAATACCCTAGTTCGTTTAAATAATTGATAATTGCAAATTATGTTTAAATGAAACAATAATTCACTATTGGCCAACGTCTCTTAAATGGATACGCAACTCCCAAATACCATGGACAACCACAGTGTCTAATCAGATTATCATCAGATTCTAATCAACACAGTTTTGATAATTTAAAAACGACTACAGGACGTAAAAATGATCCAATTAATTTTCAGATATTTAATATTAAAACGTAATAAATGAACAAATAACGGAAAACGAAAAATAAGGAGTGAGTGA
Source organism: Macrosiphum euphorbiae (assembly GCA_949089665.1). Classification (NCBI taxonomy): domain Eukaryota; kingdom Metazoa; phylum Arthropoda; class Insecta; order Hemiptera; family Aphididae; genus Macrosiphum; species Macrosiphum euphorbiae. The sequence goes on from CARXXK010000001.1 coordinate 21,384,476, forward strand.
TTTTGATTTCTAACATTGTGTACAAATATATACCTACTGTACCTATATTACCTATTATACCATTTATCACGCCCCTGTAGTTTTACACGTTACAGTACTGCGCATGGGCCATCTGGTATAGTCTATTAAAACGATATTATTAACTTTTGTTTTGCTCGTATTCATTAGTACTTTTAGCACTTAAAGTAGAATAAATCAGAAACTTTTCGTTCAAATTTTGATTATACTATACGTACGTTAATTTTTTTAGAAAATTATCCGATTTACAATTCGCATTAAAACATGTGCCTATAGGTTGTCATTTGGAAAACGAATCTTGGTATCGCCACTGGATATTCCTTATATATTGTGAAAAATCAAAGCATTCGAAAATATCGTCTTTAATTAAGTACCTATAGACTATAGTGCCAGCTACCAGGTACTATGGGAATCATAGCAACTGCCAAATTTTCAAGTTCAATCAGAACTTGTTATTAAATGTGCATTGAATGATATTATGCTATATGTACAAACTACAAACTTTTGAAATTTTCAACATTTTGTATAGCCCTATTGTTCGATATGTTGATGCGCAAACGATGTACGATATTTGGTACAGGTAACACACTACGTAAACTTACAGACAATGCGATGGTACACAATAACTGGCCATACTTATATACCTAGTTATATTTAACTTATGTCGTATGCCGTACGGAAAATTAGTCTTTTTGCGAAAAGACTATAGGCTCTTTGCAATGAGGTAGCCCGTTTGCGAACTAATTATTATTTTTCCAAACAGCCTACTGTTTTTACATGTTTTTCTTTAACTCGCAATGTTTCATTTCTGTTGTCATCAAATCTTGCGAGTTCAATTTGAGTCACTTCTACATGACCTAAGAGGCTCAAATTTTGTATGGAGGTCTAGGTTCGGTGACCCAGTTGTCAAAAAAAATAAAAAAATAATAAAAAATAATTTTTTAAAAACATGCTTTTCTTAATACTACTTAATACATGAACGAAAAAGTTGAAAATAAACTTACTTTTAAAACAATTTCTTAATGAAACTTCAAGGTTATCAAGATATTACTAAAAGTGTTTCTAAAATGTATTTGTTGCAAAATTTTTAAAACTTGTGAATTACAAAAAACCAAAAGCATGGGGCACTTATGATAACTCCTATGTAAAGTCACTCTACAACTGAATCATTAGATAAACTTTATGATAAATATTTTAAAGATTATTGATCATACTTCCAATTTTGTAAGACATATTCTTGACTCATAGGAGCCCCATGCATTTCGTTTTTTGTAATTCACAAGTTTTAAAAATTTTGCAACATATACATTTTAGAAACACTTTTAGTAATATCTTGATAACCTTGAAGTTTCATTAAGAAATTGTTGTAAAAGTAAGTTTATTTTCAACTTTTTCGTTCATGTATTAAGTAGTATTAAGAAAAGCATGTTTTTAAAAAATTATTTTTTATTATTTTTTATTGTCTTTATTTTTTTTTCAGGCTTATCGCATATGGACTAACATCACTTAGGCCTTTTAAGAACTACAATCATTATAATATGATAACAACCATTTTAAATTAAATTGAAATTTCAAAATAATATTACATTACAATATTGAATATGTAAAAATATTTACTTATTGCTACATGTGGTTTTTTCGTTTTAGTTTTAGTTTATTGAACTTAGAATATTAACTAAAACTATAACTATTTCAACTGTTTACCAAATTGGTACACTGTTTGGCATTATAAACATGTGGTTAATCAAAAATGTTCTACAAGCAACCGATGCAGAATTTCTTGACGAAGTACCAAATACAATGATAACATTAAAAGAAACTGCGAAGAGACATTCACAATTTGGAAAGCAGGGTTATCAAAAATGTTTTTGCAAAACATCATGCAAAACAATAGATGCGCTTGTCTGAAAAATAATGTACTATGTAGTTCAAGATGCCACGAAAAAACCACATGTGACAATAAGTAAATATTTTACATATTTAATATTGTAATGTAATATTTTTTTAATATTTCAATTAAATTTAATATTTTACATATTTTCTTTTTTTTTAATAACTACTATATAATAATTCAGTTATACATACATCTTTAAAAAACTCTAAACTTAATATGTAAAATAATTTAAATAAGTAAAATGGTTGTTATCATTTTATAATGATTGCAGTTATTAAAAGGCCTAAATGCTGTTAGTCCGTATGCAATAAGCCTGAAAAACAGCAGGCCATTTGGAAAAATAATAAGTAGTTCGCAAACGGGCTCCCCATTGCAAAGAGCCTAGTCTTTTCGCAAAAAGACTAATTTTTCATAAGGCATACGACATATGCATACAAAGTGCAGATTCACTAAGGACAATGCTCACGACTCACCCCGAATATTCGAAATTTGAATAAAAAATCTTTTTAGTAGGTACCTATAGGTACTCACTCCGGCGACCATATTTGCAGATAGGTAGGTACTTATATTTGTATACCATTTAATGAGTGTAAATTAAATGTTCTCATTTGAAAAAAAAGTTTGCATCGCTTGCATAAAGTTATTAAAAATATGGTATAAAATATATCAAGGGCCATATTCATAGTCGATGCTTAGTATTGCTTAAATTAATTTTGAGTCATAAGTATAGCTTAAGCAATACTTATATTCTAAAGCATCGACTGTGAATACGGCCCTTAAACATTTCATAAATCAGATTTTAAATAAATGCATAAATTAATGATAAATTGGTGGGAAGGGGGGGTAGACTTCTTGGTGAATAACCCTGTACCTATATAAAAGTATTATAAATAGCTGCTTTACGAAATTGTATGCACTTGAGCAGCGGGTATAATATAGGATTGGCTTAGTTTGCTATACTGCTATATTGCTATAATATATAAAATATCAATTATCAACGCGTTGTGCCAGTATCATATAGATAGGTATACGCTGTTTATTTTCAGTAAAGGTGAATGTTACAGGTAATGTCAGATTATTGTAATAACTATATTTTGATTATTATTTTACTACGTTAGTACCTACATTAACAAGGTAATTTTAAATTGCCCACCGGTGCTTGGGTAATATATTGAAATTGATGTTTTTAAATTTGTTAATATATTTATTTATTCATATTATACGATAAATATTCATTACATATATTAGTACCTAAACATCAGTAAATTTTACACGGATAATTTTATAAAAAAAACATAAGATTTGTTTGCCACATCGACCTAATATGAAAAAAAAACGTCTCTCTGATATATAGGTATTGCAGAATATTTTATTTCAACAATTTAATCATACTTTACTTTAACCACTTTTTCAAAATGTAGTAAGAAGTATATAGTCAATACTGAAGATAATATAGTCTTAAATCTTAAATACATGATAATCACAAAATCACAAACTGTAGGTATTATAAATAAATCAGATCATAATTGTTTTCTTCTTTCGGTTGGAGTAAAAGTCTTAAGCTGCTCAATAACCTCATTGGCATTGATTTAAGATTTTGTTAGTCAATTCTTGCTCGATGAACATTGTCAATAGAGTCCATCCAAATTTTGGGATTCATTAATGTTTTTGATTAATACAAGTTAGGTACCTACGACCTTACGGAGACTTTAGTGACACTGTGACAGGGTATTTACAACAAACGTTTTGACCCTTCTTCTTTAACCTAAAAAGTGCAGTTATACGTGTATGTAATACTGTTCAGCAATTATTGTCATTAAAATATAAAATCAAGTTGGTAACTTTTAAGTTTTAAAAAAAAAATGTAAGTATAGCATTTGAACTCATCTATAACTTATTTAATATCTATATTTCCGAAGCCATTTTTGAAACCCAAAATTTCAAATTTATAAATATTGAGTCCTTTAAGGAAAGAGAGCGTTCACAAGGATATAAATCATATGCTCTTTCGTTCATGAGTTCCTATGTTTGTGTACCTACTCATATGAGTTACTTGTAATTCCATATAACTGAAAACACTGCAACATTTATGATGTATTACTGTATTAGGTACTAGGTAGGTACTCTGTAACAAAAAATAATCAACTAGGTACGACTGTTTTTAATAAATTCAGTACATATAGAAAAAATATTATTAATAATTTATAAAAACTATACTCGAGACCAAAATACTGAAAACCGTTTTAGATAGCTATCACTGAAAAAAAAACCTTGGTAAAACTGATAAAAATCTAGATTTAATCAATAAATGTATTGTCACTATACAACCTATAAAGAACTTTGTTCAACTAACAAAACCAAATTGTTGATTTGGGTGTATGACAAAATGTTTATCATTTTGATAAAAATTATATTATGATTTTGATAATACACTTTTATTGGGCCTAGCTTGATTTTTGATCATTTCAATAAAATATGTTATTTGCACCCATGGTATTAATTTATCATTTGAACAATTATTTTTGTTAACTCAATAAAAAATTTCTTATTGGGTGATGAAATAATTTGTTACCATACCATTTCTTTTATAAATTTGATAAAATATATGTGTTGATACCAATATTTTAATATTATTGTATGGATAATACATATTGTGTCAACAACAATACTGTCTTTTAATATACATTATATTATAGTAACTGTTTATTGTGGCAACAAAACTAAATTTATACGTAATTATTAAGATTAATACATGTTCGTATGAATTAAAAATACGTTTCACGCAATAATATAGTTCAATTAATTATTTATTATAGTTTAAACTTTAAAGTATTTATAAGTAATACAACTTAGTATAAATATAAATACAAATACATAATGGTATACCTTTATAAAAAAAGTTCAATATTATGATAAATAATTTCATATCTTCGGCCAGTTATATAAAATACTCTAACGATCAGTGCTCCGGTATCTGCGATATTATTATATAGGTACCTACTGTAAGGGTAAGTTGGTGATGGTCGTACCACGTTGTTGATATATATAATGGACATGGCCAATATAGCTACACACCTAGAATATGTAAACTTTCAGTTTTCATTCTTGGGTAAAAATTATTATAGCGTTTGGTTTTATTTAAGTACGAGCGTTGAAACACGTTTATACTCATATTATAATTGGTGTGCCTACGTCATAATTGTGCACGTCTAAAACAAATTTCGGTGTGCCCGGGTTTATAATATTATATAGAGGCATATATAAACCTGTTAACCTATACCTAATATTGCAGTTATGCCTATTATTATAAGAATAATCTGTGTGGTATCTTAGATAGATACACCCAGACACACATAGGTTCGTTTTTTTAATGCTCACATCCGGATAATATTACACACTATATAGGTAATAATATATTATGTACTTAAATAATATTTATAAACTTGGTGTATCTACTTATATATAGGGGTGATACATCGCTATATAGACGGGGAAAATTAAACGGCTACAACTATACCTATTTGACAACGATCTCGTGGAGGCACCTACCTCATAGTAATAAGCATGATATAATACAATATGGGTAGTTTATATTCGCCTACGTGCATACAGGAATTTATTTGTCGGTCTTAATGTTTATTAAAATTGTACACGTCGCCCGAACGCGTATTATTTAGGTATATGTATAATATAGGTGTCTGTATTATATAGCTGTGTCTCGGGCACTGAAGACAAAACGGATATTTTATCGCTTATTACACCATCACCACACATTTGTGTGACGTATACGGAATTTGTAAAACTACACGATCGATAGGACATATATACGCGCCCGCGCGTACACCAGCAAAAACCGGTCGGTTAAGTGAAAGTATAACGCCCGATAAACTTCGTCGAACAAAAATACCATTTGTGGTATTACTGAAATAATATCGTAATTAATAAACGAAAAAAGAAAAAAATTAAAACAAAAAACAGTATTCGTAACACTTATATATATATATATATGAATGTAACGATGTGGCCTGTAATATAAACCTTATACCTACCAGGTTCGTATAATATTATAATATGCATGCGCCGATTACCCATATTTTGTTGTACGATTGTATAGGTCGGTATTTACGGGACTGGACCTAAGGGGAGGCAAAAGGGCAACTCATTGTGAGGCTCGAGAAAATTTCAGCTGGAAAATTTAAATTAATTTGTATTATCTGTTTTCACATAGTTTATACATTCTTTTCAATATTGTGTACCGACCAAAATAATGACGTTAACGGAGACAAATTAATATTTTTAATTTTTTTTTCAAATATTCATATTATATTTAATTTTAATTTTATCTGTGCATAAAAACTACAATAATATAAAACTGTCGACTGTAGGGTGTAACATAATTTGTGCACAACGTTACACTTAAAGTCTATACCTATAACTTATATAGGACCTAATGTAATCAACATTTAAATAAATGGATATTATAATAATTATATGTACATCGTATATGTAACAATATTATATATTTAAAAGGATTAAAGTGCCTCTAAGGCATTAAAGGCCTTTAATATGCGGTACCTGATGTTTGTAGGTTGTATAAAAATTCATGTTTGCTTGTCCCGAAGATTCCTAGCCGTTCTCCGATAGATTAGGTTAGGACAAGGGAAATATGCACAATTAAACTACCTATCAATAAACTGTTTCAATCGACGCGGTTGTAGTGAATGCTGAAGGTGCAGACTACATTGGTACAAAGTACCATACAAATGGTCGGATTTTTCATGCGGGATTAACACAATTTCAAAAGAAGATGCTATTCCGTAATATTTCGATAAGTCATTGAAAAGGTTGCCGACCCATGGTGATGTACTGATGTAGAATGTAGATGATGGGTAATAAATGGTAGGTAGGTACCTAGATGTTTGGTAATACCATTGATTATAAATACTTGTAAGTTGTGAGTAAGTAGTATAATAGTATTTATAATCAATGGAATAGTTGCATAAATGAGAATAGACGGTGTCATCCTCTCGTCCGATGCATATAGGTACCTCCTAATCATGCACACATATATGTTTTGTTGAATGCGTAACTATCTGCCCACACAGAGTGTCGGAATCGGTTGGAAAACTGAAAAAAAAAAATCAAATCAACAATATAATGGCCACTATTATATATTTGTTGTATAACCCGTATATTTAATTATATCATACGTTTTATGCTCCGTAGGCACTATAGGCACCTACCTATACATCATAATAATATTACAGCGTGTATACAATTTGATAAAAAAAATGCTCGCCCTTATACCACTGCGCGATTGAAGTTGGTCGGTCAGCGTGGAGGAGGGGGAGAGGCGAGACCTCTTGGACGCGTGCAGTATACATATATTTTATTATATTATCGACTTTTTTAAAAATTGTTAATTTATCGCTAACCTACCTACCCTTCTAATTTCGGCGGCGAGCGTACCTACTGCAGCTATATAGTCACGTTCTAATACACATTTTGTAAACTAATAACATTGTCGTTTATGCGTTCCCGTCACCCTGCACTAGTGAAGTACCGCTATATCGACTTCTGTTTTCCTATATATATATTCATTCGCCGATACCGTGGTATAAACGTATAATTATTCCATTCGATACGGTGGTGCTGAACGCGCAGCAGAAGACGCGTTTCGTCAGTCTTCTCAGGCGGGACCACAATATAATAATATTATAGGTAGGTGGTACCAGCTATATACATAATACCCACGGGCCACGGTGATATAACGTCGCTATAGAATATGATGAAGACGACTCGTTGCGTATCGCCGCCGCGTCTTATCCCATAAAATCTTTTCTGTACATTGTATTATTATACGCACACACTATTTATAGCTGTACCAGCTGCGTATACCGTACAGAATCCGTCGAAAACAAAACCCGAAATTACGAAAACTCCTCTTCGCCCTGCTGCAACTACATCTTCATCCTTCTCTCGACGGTTATTTCGTCCAGATACCTCTACCGCCGTGTACACTTTGTGTATATTTATAAGCATATAGGTATATAAACCCAGGTTACCTACTGCGCAGTACCCGTGCGTGGGCGCGACGATCGCTTCATCCGCCCGTCCGTCTAGGGGACACAATCGCGAACGAAAACGTAGGTATTCGAGCACAATCGGGACGTATATTATTATTATTGTACGCGGCTGTAGTACAATAGGTTTATGGTATTATATTGTACACATATACAGCGCGTGCACAATGCTTGCCGTTTACATATCGTAAAATGTAGGTTATTTGTTGGGCGGAGTGCCGGCGTCCGCCTTTACGCGCGCGCGCTGCGGTTGCACAACCGTGCCGTATTATTATTAGTATTAACCCAGATCTAGATTTTTAATTCGTACGTTTTAGTATAGGTTTTTCGATTTATATGTTGTATTATTATTTATTATTATTATTAACATTATTATTATTAACATTATTATTATTATTATTACTGTACCAGACGGCCGACAGGCGCGTTGTTATACTTTTAAAATTATCGCATGAGTAAACTGCGTGTGCGTATTATATAGGGGCGTATCTAGGGATTCAAGGTCAGCAAGGTAGCCAGGGATCTATAAACTGAATAATTAAAAACGAAACATATTTTGTTTAAATATTTTATATTTTATACATCGACACCTATTATAAAATTACTATGGCAATTGACTCGTCTTGAGTATTAGCATTGATTATAAATATTAGTATTTATAATCAATGGACAATGGTATTAGCAGTGGCGTATTTAGGGGGGCGCGACGGGGGGCAAAATTCTGAGTCCTCAAAGGGGCGCCGTCGGTAGAGGTTATAACAAAATTATTTTTTTATTTTAATTGGATTTGTTGAGAAATTATATTAGTGATAACTCAAAAGTGAATACCAGTATCTTTCTTATAATATCTTTTACATTTCTATACATATTTCTATATAATATATATATATATATAATTTAAATTGTCGTAAAAAAAGGCTAAAAGGCTGAAATCTAAATTATAATTTGTTTATTTAATTATAAAGGTTGAATTTTTATTAGGAATAAATGGAATGTTAATGTCAAAATAAAAGTGTTCTCTAAATTAGTGGAAGCATAAATGCAATAAGGGGAAAATAAATATTTTGGGTTATCAATTATCACTTTTACATGGCTTGAAACCGATTGAAAAAAATTCTGTTTTGGTTTCAATTTGTACACTGGTTTCCAATTTTTTCCGATTTTGTTTTTGATTTTGTTATCGGTTTCAGTTTTTAAACGGTTTCTTTAAATCGGTTTCAAGACCTGGACTATTTGCGTTCATTCTTAGTTTATAAATTTTTTTGAATCGCTGGATCGAGCGTTCGATCTCCAATTGTGTAAACTGTAAAGAAAACTTTCAAAAATGTCAAGGTTCAAAGATTTTCAAAAAACATATTGTTTTTTAAATTATATTTTCGGTTTTTAAATATAATACAAAAACGTGTAATGGCCACGGTTTCACCAATTGTTATTCTAAACAAAAATAAAGTTCGCAAAAAGAAAACTATGGAAAATCCTACAAAGAGAGCTCTCTCGTCGACCTCCTCAAACTCCCCGACCTACGTGGATAAGAAAAACAAAGTTTTTGTAACACCAAATCGTTTCGAAGTTCTAGAAATGGAGGAACAAGACAATGTTTTCGTGCAAACAGAATCTCAGCTCGCCTCACAAAATATCAAGACCTCGCCAGAACCGAGTAAGTTAAAACTCCCAAATATCGTACTAACAAACGTTACCGATTTTATAACCCTCAAAAATGATTTAACTAGCATAGTGGGACCAATGGGTTTCACATGCAAAGCTAATAGATCTAATATTATCGTTCGGTCAAACACACGCGAAAACTGGATGGCCATTAAATCATATCTGGTTGAAGCCGATTACGATTACCATTCTTATCTCCCCCGCTCCTCACAACCTTTCCGAGTCGTGGTACGCCACCTTCACCACTCCACGCCTACCGCGGATATTACAAACTACCTTAGTGACCTAGGGCACAAAGTCAACAGTATCTCAAAAATAATACACAACACGAACAAGTTACCACTTCCTCTATTTAATATAGGCCTGGCCCGCAACAACAATAATCGAGAAATATTCAAAATAACAAAAATATTAAACTCAATAGTGAAATTTGAATATCCAAAAAGGCGGTCTGATCCCCCTCAATGTCATAATTGCCAAAAATACGGACACACACGTAATTATTGCCATCACTATCCACGCTGCGTAAAATGCGGATCAGAACACTCAACTAACGAATGCACAAAACAACGGGAGGAACCCGCAAAATGTGCAAATTGTGGTGGAAACCACACCGCAAACTACAAAGGATGCCAATCCCTTAAAAAATTACTAAACCGCACCAAACCTAAAGCTAAAAAAATAAATAAAGAACAGCAACCTATTCCAACACTTGCTATACCGCCTATACCACCTCCATCTCGAAGAAGTGGAAATGAAGCCTCCAGTTCAAACTCAAAAGGAAAACCGTCATACGCTGAAATCGCAGCTAACAGACCACCACCCGATCAATCTCTACACATCATCACCAAATTCCTCGACGAACTAAAATCTATACTTAACCCCCTTCTTACTGTATTAATATCCCTAATAAACAAAATAACACTCCCTATAACCCCTACTCCATAACACACACACACTCACACACACACACACCACATATTCCGTACATCAATAACACAAACACACAGTATATCAATATTATTATATACATAACTTTAAATTAAATTGCCATTGTTATTGTTATTTATTTATAACTAACTTGTTAGAGGGTATCCACACTGGTGGGCCTCCCTCCTCATGCCTTTCATGTTATTGTATTCTTTCATTACCAAATTTACTTATTGTATAAAAAAAAAATTACAGATTGTAAATATTCAATTTTATCTAATAAAAAAAAAAAAAAAAAAAAAAAAAATATAATACAGGTATCCAATTTTTTTCGAGTTGGTATTGAATTTAATAGTTAATACCGGTTTTCAATTTTTTTCAGTTTCGGTTTTGATGTTGTTCTCGGTTTCGGTTTTATAACTGCTTATACCGGTTTCAAGCCCTGCACTATTAACTGAGAGAAAAAGTAAATTGTAAATTAGAAGGGGCTTAAAAGTTTTTTGTGACAATGAATAAAAGGAAACTGAGAAAAAAAGGGGCTCCAAAATGTATGTACCTAGGGCTTCAAAATCGTAAATACACCACTGAGTAGTAGCCATTAGGTATACCTAAGTTTAAAATATTTATATTTGAAATCTTATGCATAGAGTAGGTACATAACATTGCAGTGATGAGAAATCCAATATAGTATTTTAAGTGCTACCTCAACTATCATGAAAATGCTAGTACTGTGGATATATCAACGAACCTGAAACTTAAATAGTAAAATCATAGATTTCAGTAACAAATAAAAAATGTTTATTAGGGATGTCGTATCCGCGGGTATATGTTATCTTACAAACATATTATAACACTGCACATTTTACGTAGGTACAGGAATACACTTTTTACTCTTTTGTTTTTATATTAAGTGAGTTGATATGTTATCAAATATTCAAATGTACCTATATATACCTCACTTGGGCTTCGTCATTTTAATTTTGAAGAAAGTTATAGGTATTTTACTGTAAATACTGTACATTGTTTGTATATTTTATGTTTTCATAACTTGCTCTAAAATTAAAATATCAAAAAAGCCGATGTGGATCCGTGGATTTAACTTCCCCTTATACTATGCGTTAGCAATATGGAGTTAAAACATGCTAGTGCGACGTGTCCCGAAGTGTTTACGATTATAAAGCAAATACCTATAACAATCATTTTGACGGTTCTAAAAAAATGTACCTAGAGATTAACATTTATTCAAGGGCAATTAGTGGTGGTACCTCTTTGTTTTTGTATTCTATTATAATTTCTGAGTAGTGCCACTATATTTTTGAAACAAAATATAATATTTTACAATATTTATTCACCGAGAGTTTAATTATTTGTATATAAATAATATATAACATGTTCATTAATAAATACCTACTTATAACAGTCTTTTTACTAAGTTATGTAATATTTATGACTTATGTTTGAAACTTTAATTGCTCATGTATTAAGGACTTATCCCTTAAAATATCATAATAAAAATAAATATAAAAATTACTGCATTTTGGGATTGGTCTGGAGATAAAAGGATGAAATTGAGAGGAGGAAGGGGCATCTTCATGAACGTACACTGTGGTAAAAATAAAAATAATAATACAATTTATTTGTGAATGTCCACTGATAAATATTTCAGTTTAAAAATAATTAGGTTATGTTTTTAAAAAAACTCAATAGTCCACTGAGGGGATAATAGATATTCTTCTTAAAAAATTATCGTCATCGTCATGTCTCATGTACCATCTATTACCACCTATTACCTATATAATACTATATTGTATAATTAGACGAAAGTGGATAAGTAGGTATATTATTATAATATTATATTGTCATCGCTGTGGCGCCATAAGAGCCCCGTAACACACTTACACTTATTAAATACCTACATAATATAAGAGGTGTCCGTGACTTCTTTCCGATGAAAGCGGAATTATACCAATGTATATTATATTGCCATGTGGGCAGGTATGATAATATAATATATAATCATATCATAGCAGGCTGTGACCGACACGATTGGCGATGAGTCGCCGCAACGGTTTGAAAATCGTATACGCATTATGAATGAAAAAATAAACGGTGAACATTATATTGGTGAAACATCGGTTAAACCGTTTAGGTATATTATGTTGTCTCTATTCAAGTATATAGTTGCGAGGTTATAGGTACGATGACTACTATGATATTGTATATTATGCGTACATATAGTGCGCCAGTGAATAATAATATAATATATTATATGCATAGGTGTATTATATAAATATAGGAACTATTATATTATTATTACTCACAAAAACATATGAGGAAATAACATTTTCTAATTATATGTAATATCTAGTTATCTTTTAGCATACGATATGAATATGATTTGTACTGCAGTGTATTAAAAAAACAAACAAACTATAAATTAATAATTAATTCTAACTAATCGTCGACGAAGTGGCGATCGCTGCTGGAGTCGACTCGATCAATATTTGAGATTACTATTATAATATTATAACATTAGGTAGATGTACCTGTAGGTTCCTGTACATAATTTTTTTTCTCTGCCTATTACGCTCATTCAGTCATGTCTTATTAACTATTGTACTAAATGTGTGACCATACACTGTTAGGTATATAGTGTACATATACTATAAAGCGACTAAACACGCAGTTGTATAAATGTATAATTTTGAAAATTAAATATATTGTAGAGAAAATAAATATATACATATACACCTATATAAGGCATACCCATACGATTCAGTGGCGTAATATTGTGTGGTGGCGAGGGGGAATAGGTTTGGTAAAAAAAAAAACGTAGACACTACAACATTTCAAATCTTTTCGAATTCGACTTGTCTTAAAGATTTAAGAATACTTAACGAATGTCTATAAATCTAAGTGTTTGAAAATAATATGGTATATTGGTATACGTTAGCTCATAGTCTACTTAATCAAAATCGAAACAAATGCTTAAAAGATATAAACGGGGGGGGGGGGGTTGAGCGTGTTTGGCATGTTTGCCTGAGATTTACAATTTGTAGGTACTTGCTCGTATATTATTGTGCGTTTGCAGCGTTCAGTCGGTCGTCATGCCCTGGCACGTGCGGGGAAGACCAGAAGACCGCACCGAATGCGATACCTATATAGGTATTTAACGTATTTACAGCAAGGACGAATAGTTGGTGTATATACGATATACCTATTACCTCCTATATACGCATGTACGGGTAGACGAGTTAGGTATATATAGTGTATTAGTATGCCGTCATTGGGAACACCTGCAGCGGCGTTCAAGTTCAAAAACGATATTATATACCTTACGCACACAATATATTATGTATATCACTCAATCACTGCGTATTCTTACTCTATGGTATGTACATATACCCGTTTGTACGATATCGTGTTATCGTGCATAATAATAATAATACGGGAAAAAGTTTCGAACCTACAACACCGCGATTGTTTTTTTTTTTTTTTTTTACCAATAGATACGTAATATTATATTACCCGGCTACCTATAATAATATTATTATCATGAGCGACTTGTTGTGTTACAGATATTATAATATACGTACGCCTAATTAGTAATTATATAATTATATAGGTGTATAAACCTAAAAATGGCCTCGTACTGAGTTGTATGCATATTATGATTAATATAATAATCATAATAATAATATTATCTCTCTACCCATATAATAATTCGAACGATTTATATTATAATTTATAGTCACACTAAACAGACATGTATATTATATAGGTATATAGGTACCTACTACATAATAAGTATATATAGGGTTGGGCTCAACTTCAGGTGATCCCTCGGGGCAATTAAAGCGGCGTTAATGGTTGCAAACAAAATTTGAAAATTTTGATTGGTAGGTACCTACTCTTGCTAAGGCGTAAAATTATGATGATGCTTAAAAATATGGATAATCTGACAGTTGTGTGATGGAATCTAAAATAACATTGTTTTGTCATAAAATATAAACTCACAAATGAGACGAAAACAATAGTACTGTAGATATTATTTGTATAATATATTATAGTAGGTAGTTTTCGTTTATACCGATTAGTGATTATTATTTATTAATAAACTACAAAAAAACTTCTCATGGCCACTATTTAATATTACAGATTTAAAATCTATTTATCAAGACATCGAGTAATCTATTCGGTTTTTAATGATTAATATGAAAATAAAAAATGAAAGTGCATATATACGAGTATTCCGAAAAGCGCCTCAGGTTAAGTATTCTGGATACGGCTGGTAATCGGACAAACGCATGTGTAAGTGAGGTTATTTTTCAATTTACGAGAGTAAAATATAAAATATAAAATAACATATTATATACTTCTATACCAGTGTAGAGGTTTGACATAATTTTGATCAGCTGTTTAGAGTTAGACACAATAGTAATTCAATATAGCGTTTTTAGTGCACAAGATAAAACAAAATATTTTCGTTTTTATTTGATAGGTACCTATATTTGTCTACAAGAATAAATGTAAATAATCTGTTCAGAACTAATTAATATAATATTATAGTAAATCATGTATCTAAATTACTATAGTAATTCAAAACACTTATAGAGCTGTACCATCATTTAAATAATTTAACAATCTCATGGTATTTAGTTATACCTACCTCAAAATGGTATATTTTGAAGATAAGCAGATAAAAAAGTAGTCACCTTTTACTTTATAAATTTATTATTTACACCTATAGGTATTCAATACTTATCAATGGATAAAACTATACTTAAACTGAGTAAAACGTATTTATATATACGCACACATCACTTTCACTATACCTACCAGCATTAAAATAACCTTTAAGGTCGTTGGAAATGTGATATTTTTTCCTCAGAGATTCAATTAAATGGTGCATGTGTGCACGGGTGGAATATCGAATACACTTAATGAGCCGTGAATTTATATTAACATTAATATTTACAATAGTAAACAATATATATTATGTTTTTAACTAATCGACGAGATATGAAAAAAAATCTTACAATTTAAAAAAAAGGTGTTATTTTGTGAAGGGGTTATATAATTATTCAAAATAGTGATAATTATTAATTTCTAAGAACAAGTTTATAATATTCATATGTAATAATATGTAAAATGTATTCAATCGTTGATGTTTATTATCACTTATTAGTTACCTTTTAGTTTTGCAATTACTAATATTTTATAAATGAATATTTAATCAAATATATAGTTGGTTTAGTTTCCAATATAGATGCTTACAGTAACTGCATGCATGTTTAGTTGGTAATACGAATATAAGATCAATAAACCTAACAATGTGAATAATATACATTCTAATTTGTAATTGTCTATATTTTATCGCCGATAAATTGTTATAACTTCAATAAGTGATAGGTATAGGATTTCATCAAGATACTGTTACACCGTTAGATTATTATGTAATAAGGTAGGTAACCACTAACAATGTATAATAACACATGGTTATTAATTATATTATGTTTATTGTTTATTATTTAAATTTTAATTGATATAAATTATATTTTATTAGAAATGTAAATCTATTAAAATCAAATGAATACAATTCGCAGTTTATAGTATGTAAAAACATATTAATAAATTAAGTTTGAAACTCATCTGATAAAAGTTAAATTCAATAAGAATGTTCGAATGCAGCTGGGATGTTATAATATGACTACCTATTTGTTGTCATTAGCAATGTGTTTTTTTTATCATTAAGTATTTAGGTTATACTTAAAAATGTATATAATATTATTATGATGCTCATTCAAGGTCCTTATATACTTTTCAAATTCCTCTCGTCATTAGAACGATATTGTACCTACCAAATCTCAGTACCTATGGTCAGCATGGAGTAACTTATTATAACTGCTTCAGCAAGTCTAAAAGACCAAAAAATATACTAAATATAATAAATAAGAAATATTCATATTTTTTTTAAGCTCAAAGTCTACAGTTATTTATAACCTAGAGCCCTAGGAGAGTAGGTAATTGATGCGTGTTGTTGTCTCATAGCATTGATTAAAATATATACAATTGACAGGGTTGGGCAAGATACTAAAAGAAAAGTATCATGATAGGTACATGCATTTAATGCATCTAGATGCAAGATACGAGATACATTATTGTGAATGTAGAGAAGATACAAGGTACAAGATAAATGTATCAAAGATACATGATACTTCCATGATTTCCTATTTAATTTTATTTCCTATTAAATATTATAATTAGGGCTTGGAACTTAATGCACTTATAAAGTACTAAATATAGATGCATGCTTTAAAAATAAGCACTTATTTTTTTTTAATTCAACATTTTCATAAATACAAATATTTTACTAAAACATACTTAACAACAGTACCTACAAATATTTTACTAAACTAAACATAATTGCTAGGTATAAATATATAAAATAAATAAATAGCTTGACAAATGTTCTCAAAATAAAATTAATTTTTTTTTTTAAATGGTATCTTTGAATTATATATCTGTAAAGCATAAATAAAAAGATGGGCAAGTGGGTGTCGCTCTGCTGTACAGTAGGTTACAAGTGGGTCACTGTATAATGGATGGTATTAAATTTGAATTCAATGATATAATGTCATTGTATAAGAAAAACGATTCTGAGCGGTGACGGTATGTCAGTCTATGTATAAGACATATTATATACTTATCTATGGTATTAAAAAATTGACCTTTATGTCCATAAACAGCTCAAAAAGAGTCAAAATATTTTCAAAATTGTATGGTGTATAGAAAATGCTAATTTAAACATTCAGTGAAATTTTCATGTATCTACAGTTGTTCGTTTTTGAATTGCAACAAAATAAAGAAATCGCTACTTGAGTAATCGAGTGAATATCCAATGTTGTAAAAATTTGAATTTCAAACGCTCATAAAAATTTAACTTGACTGTCCGGTAGAGATTTTTTTATTGATAAAGGTAGATAATCTTATAAGGAATCTTGTGTTTCATTTTCAAATCTTAGATATAAAAAGAAAAATTTTTACGAATTCTTAACTCAAAATAATTTGCTAATTTTCGTGATTTTTCCATATTTTGTCAATTTTTGAACTTTAAATGCTTATAAAAAAAAATTGTGACTAAGGATTTTTAATATTTTTCATCTGCCTTTGAAACAACATATTAGGAGCCTTCTATTAAATTTTCAAGCTTTCGCAACCAACAAATAAAATTTGATTGATATTTCTAGAAAAAAACTAAAAAAAAATGAAAAATGAAAATGTCCCTAAACAGTTCAAAATAAATCAAAATATTTTGAAAATGTTATCGTGTATAGAAAATGCAAATATTAACAACCAGTGAAAATTTCATGTATATACGTTCATTTGATTTAGAGTTACACCAATAACCAAAATCGATTTTTTGGAAAACCAATTTTGCGTAAAAATTCCCGCTTTTCCTTAATTTTTATGTTGTTTTTCCCGGCGCTTGTGAAAACTACTGGGAAATTTATACTTTTGACCCCCCAAAGTACCAACTAGATTCACTTTCCTATCAGAAAAGCTACTGATGAAGAAAATCCAAGCACTTTTACTGTCCTAAAACGTGATGACAGACACAAAAATATAAATAAAAAAAAATATAAATAAAAATATAAAAACATACATCATTGTAAAACCAATACATTCATCGCTCCGCTCAGAATCTAAAATATATAAAAACATACATCATTGTAAAACCAATACATTCATCGCTCCGCTCAGAATCTAAAATTAGAAAAATTTGAAAATTGAGAATCATAATACAATAATACCTAATGAATATTCTCAAAATAAATATATTTATTTTTTTTTATTGCAATATTTTCAAATTGTATTATCAATAATTACCATTAATCAAAATATATATGCTCTAAAAAAATAGTAAAATTAAAAAATATCATCTAAATATGCAAAAATATGCACAATAAACTTTTAATATGTTTTTATTAGGGTCGTGAAAATAATTTCAAGCTTACTTAGCAATAAATTGAATAGCCCAATAAAAACATGCAAATGCAACAACTCCCGAGCCCTTATTATAATTATTTTACTGACATTTGACAGTTTGACACAGTGTCACAGAAGACAGAACGAAAAAAATTGTACAACAATGTGAATAGTACACTATAATTGCTAATCTGTACTTTTAATTTTATTAAATTTTATGTGGAAATACCTACACGGTTGCACTCATATCTAGGTATCGGATATAATATATGATTATATGAGAACTAAAATTTCAGTTTCGTGCTATTTGTGTGACTGTAGATAGGCATTATAGATAGCTGGTAATTTAATATTATGGTTTTCAAATTATCTTACAAGTTATAACATTATGTGGTAAATTTTTTCGTTATGGTTCATATTTCGGCTCGATTGTGCCTAGACAATTTTCGTAAAAATACAATCCTTGACAAAATTATATATCTACAGTACAATATTAATAATAGACACACAAAAAAAAATTACCATAAATTGTTACCTATATTTGAGTTTTGAGTGTTTTGCAAATCGAATTCAATTTTCTTGGTACTATTCGGTACAAATGTTTACAATATTAGTGTCTTGTATCTTTTGAGAAAAAAGATACATATGATACTAATGTAAAATGTATCATGATACATGAAACTTGATATTTTAAAATTATGTAGCACGATACAAGATACAATAAAATTGTATCTTTGATAATAGCCAACCCTAACAATACCTATATGTATAATCAATGCTAAATGCTTATAATACGCATAGCCGATGGTCTACATGTGACAACCGTGGTATAGTAGCACAGGTACATTCCGCAAGACATCCCGTATAAGCTAATGGTATAGCAGCGGTATATACCTGGCTATATAATATAGGTTAGCACGCCTACCTATCCACGAGAACCGACCACGGATACGATTTTCACGAGTCTCATAAAAATACCGTCATGTTTTAGGTAAAATAATGAATAATACGAATATAAGCTATGGGTACCTACGCGAGTATATTGTAATAACAGACAGGCGTACAAAAGTAGGCTTTGACACTATATGTAACACTAACACAACAGCTGTAGGTTTATATACGTATAGGTACGCAGTTTACAAAATACCGTATTACCGTATGTTTTATAGTTTCGTGAAAATTTTATCACTATTGTACATACGAGTATACATAATAAGTATACCTGCTCTTAGAGATTTCTAAAGATTACGAAATATTTTGATCTAAGTATTATGTGCATACAAATACAAATTCATGACAAATTTGGTTATAAAGTATAATACTATATAATATTTAGGTAGGTGGTGTGTTACAAATTGAATGTTTATGTATATATTTAAATACATAATATCATCTTAAATTTATATGATTGTATTTAGTAATTTATTAAATACTTTTGTAGAAATTTTTAACTAGAAAATCCTATTTTTAGATAATATTCTCCGGTTGTCCAAACATAACACTCATGTTAAACTATAATCATGACCTAGACCTCTATAAGTCTATCACTAGCACTTGTAAGTTGTAATACCTACTCATTCAACGATTATTTAATTGAGACACCGTTCGTGAATAATATTGCAAGGTAGGATGAGTAGTAGTGACTTTATATGAGTAACCATTTTTAACCTTTAATAAGTTAAAATTAAATGTTCCTATGACAAATGAGTACTATTCACATTACTGTAACTACATTACCAAGAAATTACTGAGCAATACCGTTTGGATTTTTTAATGAATACGATTAATAACTTAAGCTGAAAAATTATTTAAACTAGTATGCTCATGTTTTTCAGTTGAATTGGGCCAAATCTAATGAAACGAGTTTTAAAAAATACGTTACTAAGCAGTATCACTGTTTAGCAATGCCTTAAGCATATTGTACGTATTATAATATACTTGCATAATGTTCGTTTTGAGCAATAATTGTCAGCACGAACACAAAATATAGATATAATTTAGACCTTATACTTATGTTGTATTAAACACATACATTAAAAATCATTTGACTTATTGGTCATTACTCATTACTCATTAGTGATTACTATTTACTATATAGGTGCTTCATAAAATTAATAGATCAAGATTATAAATGTCTGAAATAGAGATCGTCAATATATCTAATACAAATAAATTAAATAAATATAATAAGAATAAAATATAATAAACTGTAATTTACATAATAAAATATAGATAAAAAATATTTTTAAAAAACTAGAAAGTATTTAATTTTAGTTTGTAAATTATAAAATAATGTTTATAGACAATAATTATGATAGAATGATAGATGATAATAAATATTTCTGTTTAGTATATAATTCATACCTAGCTCCCTCTATTCAATCTACCTATATTATATTCCATAGAAATTCGAATAGGGAACACATTTGAAATTTAAAGAGCCGTTATTATTTAATAATTTTGTTACCAGCCATTTTTAAAATTACTCATAATAATTAGCGTTTAACTTATTTTTAATTTAATAAAAACAAATGCATTTTACGTTAAATGTTAAAAACCTTTTGTAGTATTTCATTATAATGTCATCATCTTAAAACATTAATATAAACTTTCTCATATTAGTACTAATTAAAAAATAATAATAATTAATTATGAAGAAAATATTAGTGTTTAAAAATTTGACATTAATTTCCTATACAATATTATGTACTGATATGCATATTTTCTTAGCTTAAGAAAAATATATTTTACTACATGACAACCTGTATGTTAATATGATTATAAATGGTTACTGTACGTTATACTATTGATTATAAACATTTTATAAATAATTATAATATTACATTTGTTCGAATTATCGGATTTATAATATTTATATTTCTACTTTAATGATTCATTGATTATCTTTTGAGTTAAAATATGTTTAGTATATTATGAAAGTACTAAGATTTTATACTTTAAGACACGAGGAGAATAATTTACGAATACGATACCTACCTATATATGATTTATTATTAATATCAATTATCATAATATTGTATTATAAACGGAAAATTGTATTTAACCTTCTTTCTTTTTATGTAAGATACTTACATTAAATCGTTTTAAAATGTCTAAGGTCTCGATATATTTTGGGTTCAAATTATTAATAACTAGCTATGTAAAATTACTGAATGATATAATATTTTTTAGCTAATTATATTTAAAAATCCGTTAACCTTTCATCATAAACATTTCATAAAAATATGATTGTTACTTAACACGTCAAGTGATTAGTAAATTGATGGAGTTTTGAATCATTTAATGCAGTAGTAATAAAATAATTAATAACTATATTAAAATATATGATTGATTGCTTAAAAACCAACAGCGATCTTAAGGCAATACAACTTTAATACATTTGTATGTACCCTGCAGGTAGGTATAACTACTTATAACTCGTATGAGTCTTACGATAGCTTGTATGTTATTATTTGTTTGCCTGACTTTTTAATAAGCTTTAATTGAAATTATGTGAATTGTTCAGCCGAGTACTTGGCCCGGGTTGTATATTATAGTTTCAGCCATAAATTGATATATCAATATAATAATAATAATATATACATATTAGCAGGGCTGTGAATTTAATGCATTTGCATGTTTTTTTTGCTACATCATAAAAGAAAATGGATTCGGCCAAAATTTGAATTGTGTTACTTATAATTAAAATACGAAATCTTATAGTGCATATTTTTGCATATTTAACTAGTTAGGGCATATAAATGCATGTTTTTATACTTTTTTCGTATTAATGCTTTTTTCTTAATATTTATACTTTTTCGGTCAATTTAATAATCAATTTATTATTTGATATTAGTATACAAAATTTGGATGTTTTTTAGAATACTGTTATAGGTACTTACCTACATAGGTAAAGGCATTATATTATGATGTGTTGAATTTTATTGATTGCTACATTTACGATATTGTATAGGTACACAATTAATAATTATAATGAGTAATAACTCGATGGTTGTATAATCGTCGTACAACAACAAAGAACAGCACGTGTACCTACTTATATTAAAAGTTATAACTCGTCTCGGGTCGTGCACGCGCAGTTCATTTAATATAATACCTATATATATTTGTGCTATATTGTACAGTGTTTTCTCGAGGTATGTATAAACTATACATATTGTAAGTACAGGACTTGTATACAACGTATATATATACGAGATGCCTGCAAACTTATAATATACAATATAATGATAATAAATATAATATAATATAATATATTATATTATACGTCAAAGCCTAAAGGTAACATTACGATACATCGGGTATGCGTGTATATACATATTATATTATACATTTATACTTATGTCGTTTATATATGATAATATCCCATATATAGATACTTACCTGCATCATATATTATGTAGGAATAGTGTCTAGCGTTCTAAAAAACATCCTTGTCCCGTCCGTTGCACACACACGCAGATATAGGTACTGCACTGGGCCAAGTTCATTGCAAAGCGGGACGACATAATATGAAATAATAATGATAATAATAAGTATATGTTTAGTATGAATAGTACACCTCCTTTGCATATTATTATCTTATAGGTAATCCACATCCGGTTTGAGCGTTCCATATTGCGGGACAGCGCGGTGATACATATATCTAGATGACATATTATAACAAAAACGTCGCGTAGACAACAAAAATAGGTTTGGCGTGTACATATTATGTGCATATACATATATTATTATTACATTATACAATATATAGATCGTAATATGTATTATTATTAGGTAGGTATGTATTTATATATATATGCATACATGTAGGCAGGTACCTTATGCTATATGGGTATTATACGTACTTATAAATATTATATATATAATATTATTACATATGCTCGTGCATTCCTGAACCTCGACTATACAGCTGCACGTGTATCTTATATACATATTTATATATTTATATGTATATACTATATACTATATACCTACATCATATCTGTATCTAATTTTCTAACGTAACGCCAAATGTTATAATATAGCAGTATATAGTACCTCTATAATATTATACGATATTATGATAATATAAATACAGGTAAGTAGGTATAATAATATGTAGGTAGGTACCTAATAATATTACCAATGATATTATATTAAAAATTTGTCGCGTGTGCTGGTGGTTTGTAGAATATAACAAAAACACGCAGAAATAATGCGTTTACGCACATCATACCTACATATTTAGTAAATTCATAATTTTATAAATTATTATCTTGTACATCGTGTGTACCTGTATATTGGCTATATTTATAATATATTATATACGGACGGCGGCGCGCCGAATGGGTAAGAAATTTAGGCGCCGAAGACCGGTCCCTCGACCCAAGCCGCGGTCGCCGCCTCCACCGTTGGAAAAAAAAAATTTGCCTCTTACGGGCGCGCGCTGGCTCGTCGAAAGTGAAACGCGACGCCTGGTGCAGCAACAGGTGTATATGTAGATACACCTCGCGTGAAGACTTTGGGTGCCCCGACCGTGGCCGTATAATAATAATATACACTCGCGTTTGTACCTCTCCTCCTGCGCCGTACATTATAATATATATAACACTATTATATAGTGGTCGTCCTTCGTTTATTATCCATTACACACACAGCCTCTCCTCCTTTTCCTTTATACAGACTCACACGCGCACACCGCCGCTTCTGATGCAGCGTGTATTACATATTATATCGTATATACACCGGGCACGAACACACATCTATACATAATATTATTATCTACATATAAGATACATTTTTTTTAGTATTTTCGTACGTATAGTGTATATATATATATATATTATATTATTAATACGTCGACCCTACTATAATATATGCGTATACCTAACTGCATACAACCTGCTGCAGCAGCCATCATATACACATTGTATTATACAAATTGTACATATTATAATATATTATATTATATCATATTATACGTACAATATGTGCTCATGTGTACCCACTCGCCCACTATATATCACCGAGCGCGTGCAACACTACATACTTATAATATTGTATTATTTTTATATAAAAAAAGGTACCTACCTATATCTATATATTAAAATGTGTCGTTAAATGCACTTGCACCAGACTTGCATCGCCCGATACCCCCGGACGAAATCGTTTTTATTATTATCGTCGCAATCGTCGAGTACATATAGCCATATAGGTACAGAGGGGAGGGCGTCGGCCCCGACATCCCGCGCGTCCTGTGCTGTAGCGCGGTACAATATACCTAAAAATATGTCGTCGCAGGTTCGCGGCGGCGGGGGGGGGGCACTATATGATCTTATCGAAGCGGTGGTGGCGGCCAGTGCGTCATATACCCCCCCGGAGACGAGCGACCATAATAATATTACATATTACACATTATTATTATATAGGTACTCGACGATTACACACACACATACACACACGCACACAATATATACGTAAACCAACACACACACACACACACACACACACACCAACTCCACCGCTGCAAGACAACGAGAGAACGCGTTGCATTATTTCGCGGACGCGCGCCGACCGTCAAACCCGCCGCCGCCGCCGCCACCGCCGTCGCCGCCCCGCACACGAGCGTTGCGTATTAGTCGTCGTGTTATTATAGTTGTGGTGCTGCTGCTCGACGAGATGAACTGCACGTCCTGACGAGTCCTCCGTCGCCGCTGCAACACCGCCGCAGTCGCATATTATATTCCCGTGGCGACACACTGCAGCACACAGTCATCGTGTAATATACATCTCATATTATAATAATAATATATTATACATACTGCACTGCACATTGCGCACGACCGTCACGCGGCATAGACATACGCATTTATCATCGCCGCAATAGTATAACATTATCATAATATATCATCGCACCATCGTCGTGTCAGTACGTCGACGACCGCGCGCGTATACATCACACCTGCAGCAGCTGAACGCGCGCGCGCGACAACGCCGTCTTGTTCGTCTCTGAAGAAGTCCGCCGGCCGGACTATATACGCTGCACACCAGCCGAGTAAGTACCCATGTAATATAACACAGCGGTGCACCAGGCACCCTTAGACAATTTTCAATTTGTCAATCTTTTATATTCTTCTTCTTCTTATTATTATTATATATTTTTTCACGTGGTATTAGGTAGGTGGTATGCATACTCGTATATGGTACAGCATTTGATAATATTATTATAATATTTAGATATATTTAGATATGTTTATATATAAGACCCGATGATGAACACGATTTCCATATCCAAATTGGACACGTAAAATACATTGTACCTACCTAATATAATATAATGATACCTATTTAATATCTTTTAGACGTCTTCCGCTACAGGCTTACTCGCCATTATGTGTGTGGATGGTAGAATATTATATATGTAGGTACATGTTATGGGGTGTATCTGGAGAATGAAATGATCACATTTTAACACGCGCAGTAGTATTATTTAAGTGTATATATAATATATAGTTGATATAGTTATGGAATCGTTATTTTTTTTTCATTCACTCGCCCGCCGTTTCCTATATTGACGTGCAGCTCGTAGGTATATAGGTTTTTCTATAACGCACGACAAAACCGCAACGTGCTCCTATGCCGCGGTGACTATACAGTGAAGGTGCGCGTGCGTTTTGCTTTCCCTCTTAGAAAGCGGAAGGCGCAAACTTTTACGTCAATCGTCGTCGCCGCTGTCGATTATAACACCGCGAGCAGTGTAATAGCCAATAAGTACTTATATTAACAGGGAGGGGGGAGGAAATTATCAAATTTTGGTTTTTGGTGTCTTATGGAATTTGATATCAAAACGTGCCTAATAATAAGTACATAGTTGGTAATCTATAAAAACATTCTTTTATTTGTCCTGTTAGCCTGGAAACAATAACGAAACGCGTTGGAGATAGCCAAAGTAGGTGATACCGCACGTTTATTATGCGTACCTACCTATATAATATAGATATATCGTGTATTATATACGCATTGCATAATAATAATGTGTCGCCGGGAGACTTTAACGCTAGCATCCAGTTCGGATTACCTCTACTCGGATTGAAACGGTTATTGAGCGGTGGTTGCATTTTCAATAATAATAATAACGTAGTATTATGTATAATATTATAATAATCCGTAATCGTATACGTATCTATAATAATATAATAAGTGTGTGTACCCACTCGTTGCTGTATTTTCCGGTCGAAAAAATCACTTGGTTCCGTATCTATATATTTATACAAACCATCATGATAATGGAAAATTTTCCATAAACAGAAAATATAATGCGTTTTGATATTATTCATAAAATCGGAATGTCATTTATATATTATTATATACCTACCTATATGTATATGCATAGTACTTATATTATATAGGTACATTCGGTGACATAACTATATGTTATAAGTGATAGACAATAATTCCGGTTTTATTTTCTTACATTTTTTTTTTTATAACATAACCACCAGTCAAACACGTGGATTTGTTTTTTTTTTAAATTTATTTTTTTAATTGCGAAACGACCATGACTGCCGCCTGACCGGTAGCCAAAGAAGGTGATGCGCGACTTCTCCTGAATCTTCACGGTGCAGGGAAGCGTTTGATTTTTTTATTCACGTGTTGTAAACACGATCTATATTAATCTTGTTTTTTTGACGCTTAACAAAAGTGATGATGGTAATAATAATACATGTCGAAAATTCTACTTGTTGTTGACAAAACCGAAAGTGTAATGGTAATACATGTTGCGTCATTAAGATCAATAATTAATTTCCAACATAAAACGGATGATTCAGGCCAATGTTGTAGTTCTTACTTTTTATATTCATCATAAATTCCTAAATATTATATACAAACATAATCTTTATAATGTATCCATCATTGATAATTTGTCTAATAACTAATAAGTAATAGATACAATATGTACCTATAATACGAGTTTTTAGAAAATAGTTCATATTTATAAATATTATATATTATCTGTTTGTGATTGGTTAGTTATATAATATTAAAACGACTGTTAAAAAAACACATTTAGGCTTACCGGTATCAGGGCCCTGATATATGACATAATTGTTACACAAAAAGTAACGTTTAACGAAAACTATAATAAGTATCCAACAACCGTAGCCAACGTTTGATTTTAATTTACGTACTTGATTTCTCTAAATCTTAATTAAAAAAAAAAATAATAATAATAATAATAACACTATATAATTATACACAATACACTTAATTGTTGTTATTATAAATAAAATATTCTATTGACATGAATAAAAATCTACTGTAAATTGTTATATAAAAGCTATATTTTTTTTCATTTGTATGCTACTTAGTAATCACTTTCGTCATAAATGCATTACAGAGTATAGGTACTGATCAATGGTTTAAATAACGAATATGCAAATCACGAAGGTTACTACTGAAATAAATAGGTTTCTATGTTTATGGCATAATAATTAATACTACTGTGAACTATTGTAAATACTATAAATAATAAAGTTAACGTTGACAATATTATTGTTTTTATAGTATAAATGTTATTGTAATATAATAATAATTGTTGTTTTTCACTCAGTTTAATATAATATTCGTCTCATATTTTTCACGCGTATCTACTATATATTTCTTAATAGAGAGGTAATAGAATGTCTGCAGTAATTATTACTTGAGAATATTTGAACATTATGGAACACTCTGTACCTATACATATAATATTAAAAGAACATAATTTGTATTACAATTTGTATCGTTTTATACTTTCACTTTGCATAAATTGAGGTCTAATCGATTGTTAAATTATTGATAAATATCATACCTATACATATACATTATACAGTATAGTAGTATACACACATACATATTATACATATATTATATATACATACCTACACACATAGATACATACAAACACATATTACATATTATGAACAACTACATTAACTTAAAAATACGATTACTTATAAATATTTGCATTCAATTAATGTTTATCTATATTCCTTAAAATGATTTTGGTTAAAAGTTATTTAACAAGATGACAATATTATACATTAATAGATTTAAATAAAACCAATTTTTTAGATGAAATGTATTACTCTTGATTATTAAAATATATTCATATAGATCTTGCACATAATTGTGAGAATTCGCAATCGTTGGATAAAATACTTGTTCGATTATAAACATTTCGGTAACACATTATATCCACTCCCGACTCGACTGCAACAACAACCGAAGAGTTATACAATAAAGTTTTTAAATAATGACATAAGACATAACGCTGAACATCTTCATAATTCACAAATACCGCATGTACTTCTTATAGCTTAAGTAGACATTAAGTAAAGGTAAAAAAATAAAAACATTTGCTGAATCACTGGCATTCGCTGTATAGGTACAGTGCAGGTACCTATAGCCGACGTAGGTATATAATATGACGCCATTATTATAATATTATATTATTATCGTGAACGATATTTCGAGATACACGCACACACAAACAAACTCTTGGAATGCGATTTAATCCCCAAAATGAACTTTCTAGTCTGAGTTATTTGCATTCGAGCTGTTTTTAAACTGTCATTAATCACGTGGTTATGTCAGTGAGCATATATTATACATACCGGATGCGAGATCCAAAATATACCACTGTCTGTCGGACGATGTCCACAAAGCCCAGCAGCAACTCGGCAGAGAAATCCGCAGGGGTCAAATCGTTAATATCGTACCTATAAATAGCAATAGTGTACAATGTATATATATTATTGTTATACAATATATAGGTAGGAATACACGTTTCGTATACGCGGAGGTGCCGAGAAAAAATATTATACTCCCACGATTGAAAAATTCACGTACGGCGTCGTCATCTGTACTCCGCAGAGGTACCTATATACCTATATACCTCTACCGTGGTTCACGAAAAGCACAATTATTATTATTATGTTTAATAAAATAAACAATGCGGATAACAAACCCACGTTTTTTGTGTGAATTCACGGCCCATTTTCCATTCGATTTGAAAATTAAGAACAACAATGACAGTTATTATATTGTATTGTTGGTGTATTATAATATACCTACGACACCACGTGCTGTTGCGGTTGACACCTTCTCCGCCGAGGAGCATATAGGTACTCTATTTGTTTCGTCCGCGGAGAACAAAATAATAAATGTATATGCATAAGCTAAGCGCATTGTACATTTTTGTCATGAATATAATGTTTAAGTATAATTAATCGTTTGGTTAATGTAATTGTGAACCACTGATAAAATACAAACGGAATCTGCGAGTGTGCTACGAAAGTAAAATTAGTTTTTTTTTTTGATTTATGATCCTGAAGAACTCGATGACAGAGGTACATCATTATAGTTTTCATTCGTTGAATACATTTTCGAAGGAGTTTTGATTTATGGTGTGAATAAAATGTATTTAAACATAGGATCCAACCATCTATATAATTTACATTTTTACACTCCATTTACTTTGTTAATTATTTATATATATTATTCATATAATTATAATAATATATATGTATTTAATCATATTTGCTTTCCAGTATTTATATTTTACAAAACATCCGACACGATAATAGAATATTTTTAATATTAGAGTCAAATTATAATAGCTCGGAGTATTTTTTTCAGTGACATTTTTACATCCGATAAATTAATATTTATTTCATGTATAACGCGTGCTATTTGTAAAAACTACGTATGATAAGTTTTATATTTATGCGACTGGCACCGGGTCACCGTCCCTGACTACCGGCCATTAACACCAGCTGTGACGATATTTTATTTTATAACTTACAAATTTAAAACGATCTCTTGAAACGAGCATAGCATAATAACAAGCAAAATATATGTTTACGATATCTGCGACGAATGCAACGCGCGTACACGCGCATCGACACTATCGCGATGATACATCGTTCGATATCTTATGAACACGACGTAATAATAAATATTATTGAATTTTAAATTTTCACTTTCGTTGCACAATATCATATTTTACGTTTTGACTTAAATATTATTATTGCATTATATCATACACCTACGGTCTTTCAAAATCAAAAAACAACCCCTGTAATATATTATAATACATTTAATATATATTATTATAATATTATGTATATAATTTATCATTATATTATAGTTAAACACTTTGGATGGGTCTAATGGTCTCGCAGGGCATATTATATTATATATATATATTATATAGTTAGACCATAGTACTATACAAAAACCACGAGCTTGTTGTGTGCATAAATACATACACCTGTAGGCGCCGTAGTTGCTACGTTCCGCGTATCTATATGACTATATATATATATATGTGTGTGTGTACACTTGAATTATTACGTATTTTTTTCTCGCCTTAACAATCCGGTTGACCTTTAAATTCCGAATTTCCGATTAACCAGATTGTCAACTTTTCACAACTCACCCGGAGTTCCCGTTCGTAAATTATTATAAAACAAAAATATACGCGTACACATAATATGCATTACTTATATATGCAATACCTACATATAAATGTACAACCGTACCTATAGATGTATATAATATTATTATGTATATAACTGGAGGAGGATGTTATAGGTACTATTAAAACTATCACTTTCTACCGTTTGACCAACAGGAAGTACAGTTTTGACCATTTTATTTATTATATCGAATTTTGGTGTATAGTAGGTGCTTATAATATTATATTATATAGGTACGACTACTACAACTGTACGAGGTATAATTTTGAACGTTAGATATAAGTTATAACAATGAATTAAGAGCCGTACACATTTATATAATTTATGGGAATACTTTAAAATAAGAGGTATAATGGATATAATGCTATTGTACATAGGTAACATCGGTATAGGTACTTATTATACTTGTCTATAGGTACTAGGTTCTAGGTAGGTGCACAAACACATTCGACATTCCACATTAGTATTTCGTTTTCATTTGCGTTGTATAACAACAACGATACAAATTCCGCGGCATATACCTGTAGGTGGTATAGTGTATATTATGCTGTTGTGTATCTAATATTCTCCTTATTACTTTTCAAAACTTATGGTCAGACGCCACTCGTCATATCTATGTAGATTGCGGCTTCGGGCTATCGTCTCTATTATAGAGTCTAGACTTAAAAACGTTAATATTCGGCTATTGCAGAGTTAAAGTTATAAAAAGGTTTCTCATTCTTGGGCCGGCATAGAATTCAACTAACTCAACTTATAGAGTAGATATTTAGTGTCAGAGGTTCAAAAACCGTGCGGGTACACTATATGGTACAGTGGTACAGAATATATGAATTAAAACAAAGATATATACATTAAAAATGTGTTATAATTTTTTTTTACCAATTTAGCATTCTGTCTATAGTTTTGTTTAAAGTCTTGATGGTATGCGATCACGGTTATCTACGCTGATACGCAATACAGTAATACACATATTGTGATACGCGAAAAAAAAGTTTGAGAACCTCTGGTATACTTAACAATAATATTATGTTACACACATATACGCGAATGATACCCTCGAGGAGCAGACAATCTGATTAAGGAGGGCGAAAAAAAATTCGCCACAACAATATGTCATCAGCCCCGAGGCCACCAAAGTAACATCATTGATTGTAGAATATAGTCTATTCAATAATCAATGGTAATAATATTATAGTCGGAAGATCGGAGGAGGCTCACGTCGCGCATGTCCGTTATTGTGTATACGATCGCGGTCAATGATCGCTCACACCACCGTTGACTTCATAGAAAAATTCAAGTATACAACAATATTACACACAAGCAATATGGTTATTGTTTGTCTTTCTATTATATCGGCATAGGTAACTCGTTTATACCCGTCAGCCCCCACAGAATTTGTATTCATCGCGTTGCAGACATCACCGAGCGCAATGAACCAATATATGAATAAACATATTTTAATATAAATACAGCTGATGTAGCCGTTTTGTGTATAATATTATCATGTTAAAATAATAATAATATATTATACTAAAATAATGTTCAGAAATATACATAAATATCGCTCGCCTCTCTGTCATCACGTCTGTATGCGTAAGACGCGTTAGTGATTTTTTTTTTTTTGGTTTGATTTACAGTCGATTTGTTACAACTTGTTGAATTTCCAAATTTGCAGTAAGCGCTGCGGTTGCTATAATCTTATTATTTTACAAATTCCACACATCTCGAGGGCTGTCCGAGTTTGACTCAGACTTTAATATTCAGATTCCACATCAATTGTATAGATACCTGTTGTAGGCGGTTATAGCTGCTCTTTACATCCACCGGTTGTCAAAATAATAATAACCGCCATTTAACTTATTGTAAACACATTTTAGGAAACCCAGTTCTTTCGTGACGCATATATATATATATATATATATAAATACTATGCCGCATGTTCTATATATATATTAAATATATTAATATAATACGCACACGAACGACTCGCGGGGGGATATTATACTCTGTGCCACGTATATATATAAGTATAACATAGGTTGTAGGCGTTGTATATATATATGTATATTTTATATATCGAACGTGTATCGGGAGTTGTGCAATTATTATCTCCTCGCAGATATTTTATATTGTTTGCGGCAGTGCCGCCATTGTACTTACGAGCTGCGTGTTACCTAACGATATTGTATTCGATTTTGCAGCGGCTATATCATACACACACAAACGAGTACATGTATACCTATGAGTATTATTATATATCTATAATATATTATATGCGAATGTGCCCCGACGGTCGGTCCTATATGCCTGTACATATAGAAGGCATCTATATTATACTTTAACATTGTGGGTATATCGTATATAATATACATCTAGCATATACCGAACAACGAAATGCGACCATACCATGTTATATTGTTACGAGGGTAGGTACTTGATTTTTATGTATATAAATTCTCAGAAGTATCAAAAAAGAAGTAATAAAAAATATATGATGATTAAAAATATTAAAAGCATAATAATTTATTTAGTTGTTGGAAAATTGTGTGTTGTGACTTGTAATAGATATCTCAAATTATGTAAAAAAAAAAATATTTTCAAAATTAATTTTACCCAGGAAAAGACATTATATACGAATAAAAAAATCAACTCGTATAAACGGTGTAGGTACTTATAGGTACATAACGCTCAATGATGAAAACTTGGAATTCGTGATCAATGTTATAGTGTTTGTTGCCCACACACTCACGCACACACATATATATATTATATTATAATATATGTTATAATAAAACAGGCACAGGTACGTCACCGACGGTGTGTGTGTCGCCACTCGGCATTTCATATGTTACGGTACCGATGGTATATAATATAAAGGTGTACATGTGCCACGATTTCGATAAAAATAATAACTACGAGTCACACGAATAAACTGTAAAGATTTTCGCACGACATTTTAAATCGTATGATAATATATGTAATGGTGCATAATCGGTAATAGTACTGCTGCGCCATCTTTCGCACGCATGCCCGCCGTTTACATCGTTTAATGCGTGAAGTCTATAATACGCGTATAATTCGTCGAGCGTGTTTCGACCAACACGGTTTTTTTGGACGAAAAGTTTTGGCGAATTAATTGCTAACATACAATATATCATCGGTACGTATATTATCATTTCACTGTCGGCAACGCTCGCGACGACTTCGAACCGCGGTTCGTATCGAAACCGATGTATATAGAAAGCTTAAAGTGAAAGGATTCAAGCAATGACGGATTGATGGTGCAGCCTCATCTCTAATAATACATAATGATATCAGAATAGAAACACACGGAACGGGTCAAAGTTTACGCATGACCGAACAATATGGGTTCAACTTCGCTATAATACCTCTGCCTAGGCACTGTACCCATATGTGACGGGTGTGCATGTGTAAACGATGTAGTTGAGCATATTGTTGTCAAGGGTTGGCGCTGCTATATTGTGTGTGCAATACTATTGTAAAATTATAATGATATAGGAAGATACTCACCTCTATAATATGCGTCATGATATGTGCAAAACGCATTTTATATATTATATTTCACTATCTCTATGTGTGATGCACTGTGCAAATAAAATAATATAAATTATATAATAACATATAACACAATAGTTGTATAATATAATACTGCACCTATGGGTGTATTATAATAATATGCAGGGTAGGTGTAATTTGCGATTGCAATTAGATATTATAATAGTAATATAATATATACCAATAAAATTAATGTGCTCGGACGATTTCCTGGTATTTTATCGGTACCTATTAGGTATATTATAGTATATTCTATTTTCCGATTTTGATTTTTTGTGATCAACACAAAAGGTCAACACGAATGTTAATAGTATAATAATTTATCGATCAAGAGTACGAATATGGAACTAGATATGGACGAGTTATAAAACTACCGCAATGTCCGCAATTATAGGTATATATAATATTATATACTTACTTATATATTATGTATATATATCGTAAATAATTGTTCATGATACATTTCTTTGTGAATCTATAAAAATAAAATGAAAGCCAGGAAGCACCTTGATCTAAGTTCTAGAAGCCCAATAACCTCGAGACAATTATTTTGTATTTGTTGCAGGGGCGTTATTACATTGTATTACTTCCATGTTATGTTCTTATAGAAAAAAATTGACTTCGTATCGATTCAAATCAACATTGTTTTATCGATTATAACAACACTATCAAATTCCCTTTATATACATGATATGTATGTATAGACTATCAGTAGATTAATGATCCGCAAAAAACGATTAGAATAACAATATAAAATATAAATGATCATCAAATGTGGTGATCCGAGCGATGTTCATTGATCAATTTGAATAGTAGGTATACAATTCAATCATCGTGTTCGATATTATATCTATATATAATATACGGTATAGGTACCTACATAATATCAGTTAATTTTCCTCTTCTTATTATTTAATTTTTTTTTTTAATTATACCAATGTATAAATTTAATTATTTAAATCAAGTTTATGCAATTTAAGATCGGAAACTAGTAGAGTTTTGATATTATAACTAATCATGTTAGGTGTATAATTAGTACCTTCATATAGTTGATGAAATTTAATTCCAACTTATTACGTATTACGTATTGAGTATTTAAGTCTACAGGGGTCCTATTGTTTACGAATTCAATGTTTTACCTACGTGCAAATATATTGGTATAAAAACATTGAAAAAAACAAGACAACATCGTATATTAAATCTTATAATATTATTAAATACCTAACACACAATGATGGAATATACAACAACTTTAGATTGTAATAAACAAAATATTTATAACACGGTCGATAAAATAAAATGATCAAAGTGCCTATATAGTTAACACACATCACTATATATACGCATTGACAAGCAACAATATGCATGGTTTTTATGCTATTCGACGATAAAAAATCATCCCAATAATATATTCTTATCGTGTTTTATGTTAGAAAACGAATATTAATCCGCCATTTTATATATTATACAATGCATATTATATGGTCATTTTCGTTAATGCCAACGATGATTCGATTGCGATAAATAAACTGATAATGTATTTTGTACATCAGGCGTAAATCGAAAAAAACTTGGTAAATATCCAAAATTATTGTGCATATTTTCTTTGTGTGGTCATTATATAGGTATCATGATGACGTGGTTAAAATGTTAAACAGTGCGTAATCGTATTGTTTTTTTTTCACTTTTATCCAAACATCATGGGTACTCTCATACATGACATAATTGTATAAATAATTAAACGATTACGTTTGTATAATGTATATTATAAAGTATGATTTATATATACAGGTTCTTACTTAAACTTTGGTCGATATTCAATTATTGAATAATTATATCATAAATAATTATTGGCTGATCGTGTGAGTGACATGCGGTAGACTTTTGATAACAAAATAATATACAATAACTATGAGAATGAGAAAATATATTTTTTTTTTTATTAGAAACTTTCACTACTTACATGTTATAAGTCAGAAGATTTGATTGTGTCTATTATTATAATTATATGGGTACCCGAATATAACGAGAAATGCTTCCGGCGTTTTTTTTTTTAATTTAAAACAACCCCAGAACTGTTCTTAAATAATTCAATAGAAGGTGCGTGAAATAATAAGTTGTTGTCTACATGGTCGTTGGG
Organism: Macrosiphum euphorbiae; assembly: GCA_949089665.1. Taxonomy (NCBI): domain Eukaryota; kingdom Metazoa; phylum Arthropoda; class Insecta; order Hemiptera; family Aphididae; genus Macrosiphum; species Macrosiphum euphorbiae. The sequence continues at coordinate 21,421,295 of CARXXK010000001.1, forward strand.
TACATTAGAATAATCTCACCGATTTTATTAGCGTTCAATTATTATAGATCACGTGGTACTAACCAATATAATAACTAAAAAACTTCGTACAATAGAATAACTTTCAAATAATAAAATAATTCTTATAGGCTATTATAATTATTTATAATTATGTAGGTATGTGTTTATAACATTTGCAATACGACTATTGGATATTAAAATAATTCAAGTAGATACCTAACTAACGCTGTGTGCGGAGTGTTAAGAGAAATGATTTAAAAAGAAATCCCTGAAGTTAAACTATACCTATTGTTATTTAGGAATTTTTTTTGTAATGCACATTTGCACAGTCAAAAACTATAGGAAATAAAAAATTTTGTACGTACCGAAATATATTAAATATGAATTCATAATAAATTGATATTTGATGAATAATATGATAACATTTGTAAATAAGTGAAAATGGGAGTTGTGAATCCAAGGTCTTTAATATTATTTATTTTTTTATTGTGACAAGTATCGTTGTCAATTGTTATTAGTTTTAATATATTTTATATTATGACTATTGGTAATTAGGTACATCAGTACGTCATACTTATTTTGCTCTTTTGATGGATAAAGCTAGATTTCAGCTGCTTTAATACTGTGGAAATTCGTGCTATTATACGTGAGCATAGTTTTCATGTAAAAATATGTAAATGGTAAATCTGTAATGTATATCGTATCTGGCTTTATAACATTTGAATGTTGATAAATGTTAACCTTTTAAAAATTGACGATGCATTAAAAAAAAATTATATTTATACAACATATATTAGTAATTATTAGTTATTACTTATTACTAATGTGATTTTTCATTTGTTGGTATTCATAATGTTTAAAATAATTAATAGTTAAAACTATTTGTAATTAATTGCAAATTTAATTTTCAAATTTAAAATAGGTGTTTAATTATAATGATAGTATCGAAAAAATCCTGTTGAGTATTTATTTTACTCGTAGATAATTAAGAACTGTGTATTGTATAAGTGAATTAACTTAAAAAAAATATATTAAATAGGTAACACAAAAAATTTAAAAAAAAATCAATTATTTATCAGGATATAAATTATATCATTATAATTGTTAGATATTTATGTTAATATTATTAAGTACTCCTGACTAAGGTCAACGATATAGGTAAATCGTATTGAATATTTTATTTACATACGCACATATCTACCTATATTCATAATATGTAATGTACCTGAATAATATGTATGTTTTCGATCGATTACCTGTATGATTAGGTATATTAAATATGTTTTATTATTCATTATCTATAGTTATTATTAACTAGCCACTTATAAAATATACAAATTGCTATTTGTTTTGTCAATATAAATATAAGCATATACGTAATCATATGTTAAATAAATAAAATTGTACGCAGAAAATTAACATTTGTTGTACCTATTCAAATTGTAACGTTTAAACATTTTTTAAAACTTTAATATTAATACCAACACTACAACCTACTACTACACTAACTACACTAATATAAATAGCAAGGATGACATGTTGTGCAGTAGTCTCATTATCTGAAAATTGGACATTTTGGTATAAAGATAAGTGCGCAGAGGACGAGGATTGGAGAATGAACTTCCAGAAGTTATTCGAAGTGTCGACGGCTACGCAATTTCTCGAGGCCTACAATTTAACAAAACTGCCATCTGGTTTGCCGCTAGGGGCCAGTTATTATTTTTTCAAAAAGGGAATACAGCCTATGTGGGAAGAAGAACCGAATAGAGGAGCGGGAGCTTGGATCATTCAGGTCGAAAATCAGATAAATAATGATTTAAACTTGATTTGGTCAGATTTGTTGTTTACACTTATCAGTGGCGGGTTTAAAGAGTTGTCGTGTTATTTATGTGGCATTACGTGTAACGTGAAACAACAAAAAATGAAAAAAGTTGCAATATGGACAGTTAAGACTACGTTGGAAAACTATGAACATATAATGAAGATTGGAAAAATACTGCAAATGCTCAAACTAAACGTTTACGAAATAAAATCATTAAAATATAAATTACATAACAGATTGTCAAATGATTTTGACTATAAGTTATAAGTTTTAAAATTATGTACTAAATACAAATATGTTTTGAGTTTATTTGTACGCGTAACATCTTTAAGTTTTAACTGATTTAAATGCATTTAATTTTGTAAATGAAACTATAGCTCAACAGGAATTTTGTATTAATTGAAACTATTATTGACAGTTTACGTTATTAAACTAACATTTATTAAAATAATATAGCTACCTATTTTAATATGTCTATGAAGTTTCATATCACTATTCATTATTATTAATAAAGAAATACCTATTCTGGAGGGTAAAATTTTTTTTTATCAAAGTAAAAAAATACATAATTTCAAAGTTTAATACATATAGGTACTTAGTAGATACTTACTTTGAATATCAAAATATAATTTTTTGATTAAATAACTAAACGTACATGACATTTATGAAAGTTATGTTTATTGGCAACTATACGAACGTATTTACTATTTGAACACAAAATAAACAAAATATAGTGAAAAAAATATATATTATATTTTCATAGGTAAAATTCAAAATAGAAAAATTCGTAAAATTGCATCATTACTATAAAATAAAAATAAATGCACCAGTATATTTACAAGAATATACAGATAGTAAAATTTTATATTAAAATTTATATATAAACTAGCTATAGTTGGCAGTTGCTATAACGATATTATAATATAGAGTAGGTACTATTAGTACTTACTATTAGATGAATAAATCTTATTTCATCTTAATAATGCTAGGTAATAGAGTATTGCAGGTTGTCTCTATTTTGTTCGGCCGGTAGAAAAGTTTAAGGACATTTCCTAGTTTTTGTAACTTATAACTTATAGAGTTGGCTCAAGGTGCACTTACTCAACAGTATCTATAGTATACTTCTATCTAGCACTAACAAAAAATAGGGCCTGCAATCGATTGGAAAAACTAATGTTTCTTTAGGCTGTATAGTATTATATAATATTTAGATCGTAGATGTATATAAAGGATATTATATGTAGTAGTAGAGGTATATAGCATCTAGGTATATTTTTATACGTACCTACCTACACTATTTTAACGATTATCGATTAATAAAATGTTCGCTAAATACAACAGCAAAATTATTTTTTAATAGCATTCTTGCCTCTAAATTGAGTACCTATAAAGCCGAAAAAATAGGACAAAACTAATTATGTTTTACTTTTTTGTTCTACAGAACTGCTGCACAAACATAACATACACAATGCATAGAAATCATTTGCTGTTTTCACTCCTCGGCCTTTTCGCCGTTGCGTGTGCTTTGCCGAACGACAGGAGACCATTCGTTCGAGTCATCACTGAACCGAAACCAGGAGAAGAATATGTTAGCATTCACACTGGAATGCCTTCGTCGGCCCTCCATAGCAAACCTTTGGGTATGAAATTGTGGATTTTTGAAAAAAAAAAACTCTTAATTCAAAACGATTAAAATATATACTATAGCGAGATTTTCATTACAGAGAGCGATATGGATGTGAAAATCCTCGATGAAGGACAAACGGGTATAAAAGAAGTCGCTGGTTCCGTGCCAATGGAAGAAAAAATTTACGCGGTACGTATATACTTACCGATATACGTTCTCAGAGATATTTTCATTTTTTAAATATGCTTACTGCGGGGCACGTAGGTCATAAAAATAATCATTAAAATATCATGGGCCGGCACTTAGATAATATTATTATTATGTTTGACGCGTAATGATTTTATGTAATGATTTTATTATTGCGGCAAATTACAAACTTATTTTTACATCGACTGCAAGTGAACATCTTGTCCGTTTTATGTACAAACATCAACAATTAAGTGTTATAAAGGTCTACCTGTGATTACCTCTCGGCTCTCGGTACTCAACCCACCAGCTATCACTATGACACTATTATCGTTATATAACGAATAAAAATAAAGTTCTCTTTGTTTCGAAACCGCTGTTTCATCTGGCGGCTGTCGTAAAATTAATTTTGTGGTTTGAATATTGATAATATTATACGAGTTGATTTTGAGTACAAAATGGTAACTGTTCGAGTTCAGCTTTTTAACTTAATACAACAACAAAGAAATCTTTTTAAAATAAAATATAACAATACCACAATTATCAAGAAATATAAAGGAATATTTCATTAAATTTCAATGGGATCTTGTTAATTGTTAATTAGTAAGTACCTACCTATAACCTACGTTCAATGTCAGATTTTCAGAGGAGCGATGAATGTACCTGTTGATTTTACAATTATATCTTTTTTTGTGTCTAAAAACTGATTTTCTTGTAGAAAAAAATGTTTAGATTTTCAACTTTGAGGGTGGTTTCTAGCAGAAACTTGGGTCTAGTTGTTGATTTGGCAATCGTACAAAATTCCAGATATTTTCGAATTATTGTACTTGACACGCGCATTTATTTACATTAAACATAATAAGTACTATGTGTTTCTTATTCAGCACAAAAAATTATATCCGTCCAATGAAGATGGACAAAGAAGATCAAAGGCGGAAAAAAAATATGCTGCGCCAATTGACACAGATATTTCTCACGACGCAAAGCCGAACAAATTAAAGTAGGTCGATCGAATACCCGTAACAATATTGTTTATTAAAATGTATTTTGTGTTAGGATTAAGAGGGAAGAAGAGACCAGCAGTCAGAGCTTTTCAAAAGGACAAGAAATAACGAGAAACAATAACAACAATGAAGACGACGGGTTATTTGACTTCGTGGATTCCCCATACGGCAACCAAAAACTCGTCGGTTCAGCTTCTTCTCAGGCGTCCCGGGTAAATATCAAAAAAGCACCAAACGGCCAAGAATATGAATACGAGTACGTCTATTACTATTACGACGAAGACGAAGAACACGCAAAACCCGGTTCCAAAAGTAATTAACTACTATAATATATACTACACTTTTTGAGATCTGAAAGCTAAAACAATAATTGTTTCAAATCACAGATAGTCAGAGCACATCAAATTCGCCACCGACCAGTTCAAAACCCAACAAGGACGTTAAAGAAAACAGCAAATCAAAAAGACCTGCAGTTGTACAAGATGAAAATCAATTTGTACAAAATACCAACAAGGGCAGGTTGGTACCTATCATTCACAAACTTATAAAATATACAACAATATATTTGTTGTACCAGATTTATTTAAATAATCGTATTATTGTCAAAAAATATACACCAGTAACATCAATAGGATGTTAGCAACCTAGGGTTTTTAATTTTATTTATTTTCAACTTAAACATTTTAATTGAATATTATATAGGTTATATTTCAAATTCAGTATAATCACTCAACATATTTTGTTCAAAAATTACTATCGATGTGGCTTCTAAATTGCAGTTATTATGAACCATAATAAGTTTACATTTAGTTGACTAGTGAACTAAAAACACTGATCATTGCAAGTTGCTAAGTAAGGGATTATAATTTTTTTTGAAACACGGGCAACATTTTTAGATGAATATTTAAAAAAAATACGTCTAGGAACAATATCATTTAAACCTCAAGTTAATACCCAATCCCAGATGGCAAATCCATTTTGTATTTTTGCTAAAGACAAAATATACAATTTTTTTTATACTTATAGTAGTATTCTTAAATGCAATAAATACATTTATATGTTAACTCAAAATATCTTATTTATAAAATACAAATACAATCATAAAAAACACTTAAGAGTTTACTGAATTATACTCAGGTCTTTTTTAAATTTTCAAAACAAACAATTTAATTATCTGAAATGACATTATTTAATTTAATTCAAATTCATATTTCAGGTTTTCTGCGGTAGAACATACTGTTACTACAGAAGAACCTGAAGGACATGCCAATTTTGCAGTTAATGATATTGCTGAACATAACAGTAAAACAAAGTAAGTACCTATCATAATTACACAATGTATAGTACTATGGAATAAATTAATAATATTTATACATTCCTACTCAATCCCGCAGTATAATCAAATAATTTGGGATTATAAATTTTGCCATTTTTATCTAATGTATAGTGAAACCATTTGCCTTTGACTTTCAGTGGTATACTTTGACCACTCGAATTTCTCCCAACAGCACAGCTAACCTGAAACAATATAATTTTATAGTACATAAGAGAGAAAAATAATAGTAGGTATACAATATTCAATCAAAACTCTAATTGAAAATACATAAAGCTACTAGGTTTAAAACTGTGTATGTAAAACACGATATGTTAAGGGTCACAGGATTCCTGATTGCTAAGAAGAAAATATATTAGATAGAAACTAGACAGAAAACAAGTGGGAAGCATCTGATTAGTGATGAAAATCAGTCATTGACTGTGGTGGATTTGGATATTATCTTTTCTGAATAGAGCATAGTATTATTGAAAAATGTACTTACTGTTTCAAGAGGTATGGTTGTTGTTATATTTCGATTGAAAAAACCAAAAGATGTTATACTCAAACGATCGCCTCCTTTACACAAAACCAACATTTTCACAGATTTCATTGTGTAGACAGAGCATATAGCTATTAACGTTGTACCTTTAAATATGTCAAAATTTTAATTTTATAAATTATAAATTATATAAATTATCTAATAAGAATTTAATCAATTTATAATCTATTTCTTACCCATACATAAACAGGCGATGGGAATGCCAATTGTTGCTATTTTTCCTTGAGATTTGATTTTATCGACCCATGATATTGGCTGATGGTTTACATTATTGTCAGGCTCTTTGTTCAATAAGACATTGTAAGAATCTGCTACAGTAAGCCAAAAACCAAACTGAACTATAGAAAACACGCTGATCATTTTGTATGTTTTGTCGCTAGATGATTTGTATAGAAGAACATCTTTTGGGACGTTAGTATTTAAATTAAATATCGATTGTTCGTTAAAATTTCTCCTATTGAAACATTTTAATTTGTCCAATTGATTTTTGTGCAATTTATCTAGAGTGTTGAATGTTCGATTGAATGTAACACATCGTAGACAAGGTAAAATATTTAATATTCGTTGAAACGTCATTAGTAGGTATTTGAAATTAATCAAACAGAAGTGACGACGCGATGTGTACTGTTCTAAATAAAATACAAAATACAAATTAAGAAGCTACGATAAAAAACATGCAGACATATTATTATAAAAATATAAAAAAAAAAATTAACTTTTTCTCTGCGAAAGTGCGAAATGTGAATATCACTGTTATCAGTTAAATGTTAACACTTGTTTTTCTTATCACTTTTGAATGTTAGATATCAGATTGAATTTTGACGTTAGTACATATTGTAGTTTACGGTTTGTACGACAACTGGTCTAATACACAACAAGACGTCTTGAAAGTCGAAGGTCGTTTAGTGCTACTCATTATTGTTAAATTAAATAAAAATATAGGTATACACTCAAACCAAATATTATAATATTATAGTTTTCGGCCAATGACCTATGCAGTCGAGGCCTTGTTCCTTATAATAAAAAAAAAAAAAAAAAATATTATAGTTTTATTAATATAATCAGATATATCCCGATATAATTAAGATAATTAAGTACGAAATATGGTAAAATATGGTAAGTTTGGTTAAAATTAAAAATCCCATGTTACAGCCATCTGCCCATCTTACCAAGGTACCAGAAAATATTATTATTGGAAATAATTATTTTTTGTGTGTTACATAGTACGTCTAGTATACTACCTATATGACTTAGGATTTTTCAATATTTTTTTGAAGAAGCCGCATTACAATAAAATTAAAAATAGGGGGGTCGCGATCCAAAAAAGGTTGAAAACCACTGCTCTAAAGCATAATAATTTAATATCTACATTTTTGTGTATCACAGTTTATTATTATTTATTATACATCATTATTTATTACTTTATTACTTAGTAATAAATATATAAATAATATTTTATTACCATATAGGTCAATAGAATATAGATCGGCATTCGGCGTATTCTTTGATGAACTTAATTATGGTCATAATTTTATGCTGTTTATAATTAATATTATACCTACCTATAATATGGCTATTATATAATATATTGGCGGAGCTCCCCCTGATTCGTACGATTCACAATGCATAATATATAATTCTATATTTCTATATATTTTCAACAACGAATTTTTAGCTATTTAGAAATATTTAAAAAGTATTTTTGGTATAAGGTATTAAGGTGGTTGTGTTGTACAGTGTATACAGTATACTTATTAAATTATATAGAATATAATATTATACATAACACATTTTGCTTAGGGAATCTGGACGTAATCTCGAAGAAGCTTTATCAGTTCCGTCATCTTCGCTACCAGTTTCCGAAGAGCGTCTTCCGCATAATGCTAGATTCCCCGTCCGATCTCGTGGCAACTCAAAACCTGCTCAGGAAATTGCTACAACTGCTGTACCCTCTACAGATACCCCGATTACTCGTATTCGAGCAAATAATAATGGTAAAATTAGCTTAGCACCTACTTGCTGAATTATAATATTATATTTAACGATACCGTGTAATTTACAAAGGCCCACACCAACCAGGTTTGGACTTGGTGGACAGCAACGCTTTTAGAACTCATTCTAGCAATGGCCAACATGCACAGGCTACTTCACCGAGACACGAAAGTCACAGAGGTAAAACATAAATATCTGGTTACAGACTAATAATAATTTATTAATGAAAGAATATTATACTATAGTATTTAATAGAAAAGTAATTTGTAAATACCTAGGTATACGTAGATTGCTATACTTTTACGCATCTACTACAACTACACAGTAGTTAGTACAGTATCTGGGTTATAGTAAATTATGTGGAAAATATTTTCGTTTAAGGTTAATTTAGTGGAAAAAGGGTTAATTGACCAAAACAATATTTGCCTTATTTTTATATGATATTAATTATAACGGGCGTTGAAGGACAATCCAGTTGATACTACTACCTACTGCATAATATTATATGGGCATATTTCTAAAAACTAATATAATATTTATACTTTTGTACAGAACAAAATATTTGTTGTATTTTAATAATTATTAAATTACCATGCATACGTGTGTAAATGAGAATTTGTGAGTGTGTGTGGGATAATATCTAATCTCGAAGGCCAATTGGATATACCAAGACGAGGCGGCTGTGCGAGGTTAAAAATGGCGAAAATACATATTTTCAGATGCTGTGGTACAAACGACCGCGATGCCAGCAGATCAAGTAGCAACTATTAATAACGCTTATAACACTCAGCTGACAGAAACAGTAGCATCTGTAACAGAGCCGGTTAGCTTAGATCGGAATCAAGACAATACCGATGTGGATACTAAGGGGTTATCATTGACGACAGCATTAACCCCCGACGAGGTCGTCACGGTCGTCACCCAACGTTATACCCCAGGTTCGCGACGGACGTATGCTAATATCAGCTAATCATACTGACATCGAACGTGATGGATGGCTTTTTTTTAACCGTATATTAATAATTATGGATACATCGCTTTAGTTTTTATTTTATGGCTTTTAAAATGCTTAAGTTAACAATGCTTTTAACGAGGATTGCCGTGCTTCAATATATTTACTTGTGGACCTTTATGTATTATATTAACCGTAGTTATGCGTGATAATAATATTTATATCGTTAAATACGAGCTTGACGACTATGAATTAAATTAAAACCGCGTAACTATTTTCAGCTCTTTTACTAACGTTGCGTGTAGTATTAGGTACTTTTTATGTTATGATTATTAATTATTAAATTATTATTCAAGTATAGCTTGTATTTTATTGCCATCATTGCGGTCGGCAGATTGGATACAATACTGCTGTGCACGAGTATTAAATCTCTCCACAGGTTTCTTAATCACGAGTTGGTGACCGGAAACCACCAAATAATTTATGAAAATGGCACTCCAATATCCAATAACACATAATAGAATTTCAAAATCAATTGAAGGGATAGAGATAACAAAATTGAATCCTCTAAACTAAAAAAAAATATAATTTATGTGAAAATATATTTGAATAATTTATATTTAAATTAATAACCATTACTAGATGAATATAATCTACATTGGAATTAATAATTATTACTAAATTAATATAATATATTAAGTATATTATAATTTATAATATAATTAAATATCTAAATTATTTGTTGAATAGGTACTTCACTTTTCTACTCTTTAAAATCAGAATACTATTTGTAACAGAAATTTGAAATTTGTTGATATTACTTAATCCAAATAATATTATATCAATATTACCTATTATTAGACGAATCTTAAAATTATCAATATTATTAATACATAGGTAGTTATTTTAGGTCTCATAAGAAACTTAAGTAAATACCTACCTATAGTTTTAGTAGGTACCTATTTAATATATTACTTATAATATATAGAATTGTCTATTATATCACAATCATGTTTATAAAACAGATTAAATTGGGAATCATTTCTTATTTATGACTTTCATTAACCTTCATCAATCATTAAATTATTTAAGAGGAAGTCACACTAAAATGTTTTGTTCTTATTTTGAGTAATTTTAGTTCATAATATTAGATAATGTAATGTTTACCAATTAGTTTTTTTTACTAAGCGTTGAAGCGTATGTAGTAGGTAGTATACCTAACTAAGTATTTGGTTTACTACTTGATATACCTACCTACTATGCATACCTGTTGTGTGTAACATAAATTAATACTTTATAATGTGACGTCCTCTTATATAATAATAACACGAAATTCGGTATTTCTTTTATCGAATTTCTGTACGAATCTGCATATTTCATCATGATTTCCATAAAATATATTGAGTAAACAATCGAATTTGCTATAGGATCGACGGACAAAGGTGCAGTAGACCTGTACGCCATTTTACAGCAAACCCGTAGCGAAGAAACGGCCAACACGATATTGTCGAGTGAACATTCCACGAGGTTTGAAGACAGCGAAACTCAATACCCGACTACTTTAAGGCTGGCTCCAACCACAACCACAACCACAACCACCACAACACAAGCGCCGACAACGACGACGACAACCACAACCACCACTCAAGCACCGCCACCAGCCCGTCAAGCTCCTGGATCAGGGCCGGTGCGTAGCCGTTATCGAGGCGGCTCCGGGGGTAGCAGGAACACTTTGACGTCGACCACTACGACGACAACTGAGCTACCACCATCCGAAGAGGTCACGGAAAAACGTAAATTCAAACCTACCCGTGAACGGAACACTCAGGTAATGCGATGGTTTATGAATTGTTAACAACAGATTTAAGAGGATGTCAACGCACTATTTGTTTTCTCTCTACGGCCCACTCGCCACATAGGCAAGTCCAGAATAGTTTTTTCTATGTTTTTAAGTAATCTTAGAGTAAAACCACCCATTACAAAAAAGATAGAGAATAATATTTTAGAGGGAATGACATATCGATTTTATAATATATTGATATCTGACTTTGTATTCGACTTTCAAAATAAACAAAAAAATATTATGAATTTAAATGATGTTTAAATTGTTTTGAAACAATATTTAGACAAATTAATATGTCATTCCATCAAAAATATTATTCTCTATCTTTTTTGTAATGGGTGATTTTACTCTAAGATTACTTAAAAACATAGATAAAACGATTCTGCATAAATGCGTTTTGCCTATGTTGCGCGTGGGCCAGAGAGAGAAAACAAATAGTGCTCTGACATCCTCTTAACGAAACCGCAATGGCGCAATTGTGGTAGGTACTGCAAAGTACCTAACGGAGTATTATGATTAATACCTCATATTTTTTTGGATAAAACTGCACATATTACTTTACCCACCGCATTGGTTAGTGGTAAACATTCTTGAATGTTTTCCAGTAGAGTTTATTATCCGTAAAATCACAGACTATATGAAAACTACACTCTAAAATTAACTATTTTCATAAAGTATAATAGTGGTAGAATTGTGATTTGTATTTGTATGTCAATATCAAGTCACAATACAATTATTAAAGTATCAATGGGTTTAATGTATATAACATAATATTATATACAGACATCCTATATTGCCCACATATTTTTGGATATTTTTAAAATCATTATTTTATATTTTATAGGCATCTGTCTATAGCAAGAGATATCAATCTTCTACAGCCGCTCTCGATAAAGAGTCTACCACTGCTGAAAGCGAAGTAGTAACAAGAGCACAAAGTAATTTACTATTGTATTATATGTTTTTCACAGTATTTCATAGGAATCTTTAGTTACCATTTTTAAACATCACGATAATTGATAATACTCATATAGTTTTATTATAAATAAAGGGTTGATTATTTATATAAAAATATTATTTTAGAACCTTCATTTGGTGGCCGACAAAGAACACGCGCAAGCAAACCTGTAACTGCAAGCACAGTTCAAATTGATGAAAATGTAGAGGTTACATCAGCAGCACCAAAGCCCAACTTTGCGGAAAGGTATACACCATATTTTTTAAATAAATTATATTTTTAAAATGTAGAACATTTTAATAAAAATAAAATAATAATAAATATCTTTAATGAAAAAAAAAAAAATAATAAATATATATTGAAGATCGAACTTGAGGAGACAAAATAGTAGAAACAAGTTTACAACTTCTGCTTCAACAACTACAACAGCAGCTCCAGTACAACAAGTAACAGAGGATAATGAAAGCAATGGTTCTGAACATGAAGTTTCAGAGCCAACAACCACAACCGCTAGAGCTATCGGGTATGTGATTTTGTTACTACAATAACATTTTTAACAGTACAACCTGTCGGTAAATTAAAACGTAATTGGGTAAGTACGGAAGGATTATGATGTTAATTTGCCAAGACACTTAGTTATGTCGAGTACAATTTATTTGATATATGATATTAAAATTAAATTAAATTAAAATAAGCAAATATAATATAGGTACCTACCTATTTTGCTTTATCGTATAATTTATGTGATAACTGATAAACCTATTCTAGGTTGTCTTAAACCAGAATAATTTCTTTATGTTCTTACACTAAAAAAAGCCACACGTATTTGTTGTTGGCTGAAAAATGAACATTATACATTTAGTAGGTAAAATAGGTTGTCAAAAATAGTTAGGTTGGGCGAGCCTCCGTAATAATACAGAAAAAAAATGTAAGATGACACACGCGTCTCGATTTGTTTATATATTTATTAAAAAATGTATAATACCTACTGTGATGGATGGTTCATAATATTACAGTGCAATTGGGTAATGTATTCTGTTGTATTTTTGTAGAGGTAGGCTGAGACCAAATATTAGACCATTGAGACCAGGTTTGAGATTGAACTTTGGAGGAAAGGGATCGTCAACAACAGCAGCCCCAGTACAATCAACAACTCAAGTACCTATCGTAGAAAGCTCTCCAGATGAAGTAGAAGAAAAGGTTTGTATCTAATAAAAATATTTTATTCAGTTTGTTATTTTAAAATCAATACTCGTGTGTAATTTAATGTATGTTTATATTTATCAGGAATTGGTACAAGAAACGAGCCCAACTCCAGCACCTGACTCACTTTCAAGGCTTAAGAACAAATCTAGATTCAGAGTACCAGAAAAACAAGGTCCACTCGCACCAAAACAACAAACTCTAGCTCCTCCTGCTACTGGCCAAAATAGAAAGCATTTATTATCTAATTTGTTGCCAAAAAAGAAGTCGATTCAAACTGAAGAGCCTCCAGTACTTGAGGATGTGAAACCAGTATTAGAAAATGAACAGGAAAGCGATCAAGGCGCAGAATTACAAAACGAAGAAGACATTGATCGACAACAACCTTCTTCTACCACGACCAGCACGACTGAGGCACCTCCATCGTCTACAAACAAATTATCATCTTTGTTAAAGAGAAGGCCCCTGCAAAGAAGACCTGCACTTGATCTACCTAGCAGACAATCAAATCAAGATGAATGATAAATCAAAATTATATTTAAACAACTATTGGATAAAATATGTGTATGATCCATACAGATACTAATTTTAAATGTTTAAAATTTAGTATCCATTTCAGCTAATTATTTTAAGTAATAATTTTGTTCCCCTAAATATATCATTATTTTATATTAATTTTATATTGTAATTTATGATTTTTGTAAAAGACTCCAAAAAAATCATTTTTTTGCAACACTTTGTAGTGTTCTGCATACTATTGATTAGTAAAATATGAATTATAATTATATGCAATAATAGTACCAACTATTTAAAAAAAGTATTGTTGTTGAAATAATTACAATTCATTTTCTAAAGGTTATGAAATTACCACCACAATACATTTATTGACAGTAAACATAAAATATTATGTAATTTAAATATTTAATGTACCTAATTACTTTATACAAAAATATTGTGTTAATAATATAAGAATATAATTTTTCTGATAAATATCTATATTCAATTGTATCTTCTGTAGTTAACAATAAAAATGTATATATTATATTCTTATCTTTATTATTTTTGAAAGTTTTTCGAGGTTGAATGGTAGTAAAGTATATACCTATTGTGTGCCAAGGGCGGGAAGTGAGGTAAACCTAAAATTTGCCATGCAGTACGTGTGTAAGACGGAGACAACATATTATGTGGGTGCGACGTCCTCTTAAGCGGAGTTTGGTTGAAAATGAGATGTTATAATAATTAATAATTAATTAAACATGTGCGGTTATTGTTTATACGTTTTCATTTCATGAGATTTTCGTTAAAATTACACCAAAAATCGGAAAGCTACTAGAATACCTAACTAAAATAGTTGAGTAGTTTATCCACGTTAATTTTTTTTTTTTATCCGTCAATAGTTTTTTCATTTGAAAACCTCAACTGACATTTATTCAATAAAAAATTAGAAACTCTATTTTGACAACTAATACCTATATTATTCAATTTTCAATACGATCTTGATATAGTCCTAACTTATGAACATTATTACTTAGTCCAGTCAATAGGGCTACAAAAAAAGCAATAATTACAAAATTTTGAAACTCGGCAAAAAGTTTCGTCTTGTGGCCCTAATTAATAAAAATAAAATCGTTCGTTGTCACAAATTTTACTATCTTTAATTCCCATGTAAAATATTTTTATTGCGTTTATTAGTTTTAGAGATATTGTAAGAAAACCGTAAAAAAGTGAAAAATTTCGTATACTTATATACGCGTATTATACTCGCCATGTTAGCGCACGGCGCGGCGCCACATACTATGACGGCGGATGGACTTTGTCGCTTATCTATTACTCTTACGCTAAAAATGTATGGAACCTTTCTTGTCACAAATTTTACGATATTAATTTTTATATAAGCAATTTTGATCGTTAAGTTATTAGCTTTAGAGATATTATAAAAAACAGTAAAAGAGTGAACAATTTCACATAAAATCCAAGATGGCGGACCTTGGAGGGACTAATTGTGAATTCCGAGTCTGTTGAAAAATATTTCCTCCTCATCCACGAAGACGTGGTATTGTGTTATGTACGTAACTTATATGTGAGTATAATACGCTCAATATTTACGTAATTTCGATACATATAATATCAAAACACAGAGTAAAAAAAATTAAATGCTTTGAATGAATACACGGCAACCAATAAGTATTATTATAATAGCTTTAAAACTCATGGCGACCATTTATAAATAAACATTTCTACCGTAAATCTCTAAATCCCCGTTTGAGCACATCCCCCGGTTGCGTATTAGGAAATTCAGGACGCCACAGAGCGTCTTATGTATACGACGTTCTCATTGGCCCATTTCAAATTGCCCGCTTTTTTTTTTATCATTTATCAAATAATTTAATTTAATTTAATAATATAATATTAATTTAAATATTATATTATATTATTTAATTTAAACAAATTAAAATAACTATTTAGTATGAAAAGGTACCTAACTAATATTAAACAATATTAATAATATTATTATGTTATTATAATTCAATAAATTAATGTAAAATGTGATCTCTACACAGTTATTTTTATTTTTTACTTTAGTAGGTACCTATACCTACCTCAGAGTGAACATTTCTTACTGGACTAAGTGTATTGTACTTGTACACACCTTTTGTGTTAGCTAAAAAGATTGTCTAGGTTCTTCCTAACATAGAAACAAAATACCAATCTTACTTAAATGTTTTATTTTTACTAAAACATAAGATTCTTAATTAAAATAGGTAGGTACCTTACTAAAATGTCATGCTCTAACATTAATATATGTATTGTATTTTTAATAAAGACATAACTATTTTTAGAGGAACCAATTGAACTAGTGTTCAATGATTATTTTAATAATATATGGAATGCATAGGCGTGCGCAGACCTGGATTTCGGGGGGTTCCTAATTTCCTACAATATTTTTGGGCCCTTTCCTTAACTTGGGCCCTCTCTTAACAAGACATGTACATTGTACATAATACATATTTTAGTAAATTATATTGTACAAATAAATATTACTTACTTAGTTACATGTTTATTTAACATTCTAATACAACAGTTATAGATTTATAATAATATGCGTCTATTACTTAAATTATTAAACTCATTAATAAGTAATAACTAAATCTACTTCAACATTAGAGGCCATTTCTTGTTCCGTAAAAAGTAAAATTAATGAGTCCAAACAGTATTGGGTCATGATACTTCTGAATTTACTTTTCACAATATTTAATTTCAAATATAACTACCTGTTCATATGAACAACTTGTACAATGCTAAACATCAAATAAATATTAAATATTTTAGGGCCCCAATTAAATGTCAGGGGGTGCCCAGGCACACCCGGAACACCCCGTGCGCACACCTATGATGGAATGGTAGCAACTATGAAGCTAACGGTTTAAAAATCCAATTAAAGAAATTGTTGTAACTTCACATGAATGGTGCAAAAACAATTTTGGACGTCTATAGTTTGGTAGTCTAGTTCATCGATGACTGAAAAGCCCTGTTATTATTTTCAATTTTATATTTGTATTTACACTACATTACTACCTACATCAGCAGTGGTTTATAAATAATATTTTTTTACACATTTATAATTTAACTAATTCAACCTTTTTAAAATGTTATGCAAGTATTAAGTAAACAAATATTAAGGTAGGTAAAAAATAATACATACATGTCTACCTACATAGTCAGAGGTAGGTAGGGGTTACACGATCATTGAAAATATATAAATACTAGACAAAAAAAAAATTTTACAAACATTTAAAACTGTAAACATATTTTAAAGTATTTTTTTTTTACTATGATGACCACCTCGCATGTTAAATTTCTGTCTGTTGGGCTCTGAATGTGATTTAATTGTCCTGAATGTACAACATGACTTCCTAAATAACAAAAATTTACTAACAAAATTCAAAAATTTGACCTACCCGATAATACTTTATAGGTTTTACTAGTTCCTATTATGATTATAATGACAATTATTTTAAAATATACCATTCAATTTTATTTGCATGAACTTTTGGTAAGGTTTTTTACCAAATGTTTATAATTTGGAATGATTTTCAAATGATTTTGAGTCTGTTGTGAGTTATTTAAAAATATTTGAAATGTTCGATTTTTTTTTTTATGTTGATAACATTTTTTATTGTGAGTATAAATGTTGAAAATGTATTTCAAAGTTTCTTTTAAGGTCTTACCACAATATCAAAGAATAAAATATATTCCAACCATAAACTTCTAAAAAGGGGTCTGGTAGAAAATCGAATCCAGCTTATACTTTGAGGTGTCAATACTTGATATTTATCAGTACTTTTTATAATCAGAAACAAATTTACCGAAATGTGTTAAAATAATGTTATTTTAATATGCTGATAGTCTCCGCTCAAGGCTCTTTTTTTTATTCAATTATCTGTCGTTCAAATTTCGAATTTATAATTTTTTTATCTCAAGATAAACAATTATTGTTTTAATTTCACAATGAGCATCTAGAATGTTTGCAACAATAATTTACAACTAAAGAGATATTGATGGCACTCTATATACCAAAAATGTCTCAAATTATGTAGTGTATACTATAGTGGCAACATTTGATTACCTACATATTACATAATAAACATGAATGCATGTATATTAAATTTTACCTAACTTATATAGGTATAGGTAACTGATATTATAAATTATTGTAATTTACTATATTATGTACCTACATATATGTAGGTACATACTTATTATTACTAAATTACTTATTACAAGTACCTATTATAAAAGGTTAGAAGTCATAATAAATACTATAATATAAACTTATTATAAAATATAATAATAATGTTGTGTAGGTACTTACTTGTTTATTTCGGCAAGTGGAAACATATTATTCTAATATTCTAACATATTTCGCATTATCATAATTATTTGATTATTATCAATTATCATTAAAAATAAACAGACAATATCGAATTCTATAAATAAGTTCCTGTTGAGAAATGCGTGCATGCATGTCCATGCTCCATAGAAATGTGGATTATTCATGGATTTCGCGTTAGTTTAATATACGTTTAATTAATATTTAATATTATGGAAAAAATAGTAGAATACATGTTGATTCAACTAGAAAATTATTCACATAATAATACTGAAGATTTATCGTTGATGAATACTTATATATATAATACAATTACAATCAATGCAAATTGAGTTTAATAAATATTGAATATCTGTATATTATTCGTAGATAAATAAAACTATAATCAACTTAAAATCAACCTTAACATACACAAAAATATATGGTAAAGCCGTAAAGGTATATTAGAGTATGTGTTGATTCGATTCGGAAAAGACCTACTTAAAATCCCCGTTAAATCTACGGTAGATTTATTGTTGATGAATATATATCCAAATTCAGTGCACTGCACTGGGTTGTTCTCAATGGTGGGCAAGTTAATGAAAATAATTAACTGTGGAAAGTTAAGTTAATTCAATTAAATTGCCTTCAGTTAAGTTAAAAGTTAACAAAAAAATAAAATTTAACTAGTTAAGTTAAAAGTTAAGATGGAAAATAAAATTAACTTAACTCAGTTAAAAAAAAGTTAATTTTTTTTTTAAGTCATAATATTAATAGGTATAGGCTGTTTTTAAATATTTGTCATTTAGTACCATTATAATGGTCTATTATTAAAATAAAATCAATGAATAATGATAATAGTATAATACCTACCAAAAATTGTTTCCATATTTATTTCGATAATGTTATTTTCTAATCTCATACGTTTATTTGTATTTATAACGAATACAGCAATATAAATTATAATTTATAAATATCTCGGACGACTTTTTGTTTTGTCTATTGGAATTGTCGTATTTACCAGTAACCAGTATATATTATTGATATAATGATATCCTTTTAAAGACTATGATATTTAGTTTTAAACCTGTTTTTAGGAATTGGAGAGTTAGATAAAACAAAAATCGGATTATTCAATACCATTAAATAATATTAAATAATTAAATAATAGAATTCGTGAAAATAGCCAGTCGATACAAGGATAGTATACTAATTATTACTCTTTAGTCTTGACTATAGTACCTATAGATTATAATATAATTTGATTATTATGAATTGATGATATTATATTATTAGAAAAATAAATTACCAAAATGGCAAAATAGAAAGAATGAGTTTTGTCTCTTGGTTCCACATGATAAAAATTTAATTTAATTAACTTAACTGTACAATAATGATAATTAACTTTAAAAAGTTAAGTTTAAACAATACAAAATTTAACTGAATAAGTTAATAAGTTAAAAACAAAAAAAACTAACTAGTTAAGTTAAAAAGTTAAAAAAAAATTAACTTTTTAACTTAACTTTAACTTTTTAACAAGTTAATGCCCACCATTGGTTGTTCTAGCAGATGTACATCGTCGTCTACTACTCGGACAGCATATTATGGAACTGTTTGTCGATCACGTTCTACGGTTTTACATCGCATAGCCTCCGAGACAGGCATATACTGGATC
This sequence comes from Macrosiphum euphorbiae, assembly GCA_949089665.1. Classification (NCBI taxonomy): domain Eukaryota; kingdom Metazoa; phylum Arthropoda; class Insecta; order Hemiptera; family Aphididae; genus Macrosiphum; species Macrosiphum euphorbiae. The sequence continues at coordinate 21,441,301 of CARXXK010000001.1, forward strand.
GTTGGAGAGAAAAATCCGTCCTTATAACGACTGTACTGCTAGTCACATAATATATCACGTCACTGATAATTTACTTCGTTAGCACCCTGGCATTGTCGAACGATAATATGTTACCGGTCAAAAATCGCGACAGTTCGGTCAGCAGTTATCGCACGAATTTATTCAATTTGTATTTATTTGCATCCGACGAAACGTACAATGCACATTAGTATATTACTATACGTTTTACTTGGTCGCAGGGTTCGTACTTAGTTTTCCTATCAATGCTATTCCGCGTATTTGATATTCTTCTGGTGACACTTTGCTTAGCTATAAGCTGTCAGATGGAAATGATTTGCACCAAATTTGAATCGGTCGGGCATAAATCGCTTGGCGAAGATATTTCCTTAGTAGATGAGTACGGCTTTTTAGGTATATGCGTACATTAGTCATTCAACATTTATATACATTTAAATATAAGTATTTATATTTCGTTAGGCATAAATTTAATAAATTTATAAAAATCTGTTTAAGTACTTAGTCGCCCAAGTGTGTAGAAAATTCATTCTTATTTTTTTTTTAATAATAATTTTTTTAGATTCTGAGCAGAGCGATGAATGTATTGGTTTTACAATGATGTATGTTTTTATATTTTAGATTCTGAGCGGAGCGATGAATGTATTGGTTTTACAATGATGTATGTTTTTATATTTTTATATTTTTATTTATATTTTTATATTTTTGTGTCTGTCATCACGTTTTGGGACAGTAAAAGTGCTTCGATTTTCTTCAATAGTACCTTTTCTGATAGGAAAGTGAATCTAGTTGGTACTTTGGGGGGTCAAAAGTAAACATTTTCCAGTAGTTTTCACAAGCGCCGGGAAAAACAACATAAAAATTAAGGAAAAACGGGAATTTTTACGCAAAATCGATTTTCCAAAAAATCGAATTTGGTTATTGGTGTAACTTTAAAACAAATGACCGTAGATACATGAAATTTTCACTGGTTGTTTATATTTGCATTTTCTATACACGATAACATTTTCAAAATATTTTGATTTATTTTGAACTGTTTAGGGACATTTTCATTTTTCATTTTTTTTTAGTTTTTTTTCTAGAAATATCAATAAAATTTTATTTGTTGGTTGCGAAAGCTTGAAAATTTAATAGAAGGCTCCTAATATGTTGTTTCAAAGGCAGATGAAAAATATTAAAAATCCTTAGTCACAATTTTTTTTTATAAGCATTTAAAGTTCAAAAATTGACAAAATATGGAAAAATCACGAAAATTAGCAAATTATTTTGAGTTAAGAATTCGTAAAAATTTTTCTTTTTAAATCTAAGATTTGAAAATGAAACACAAGATTCTTTATAAGATTTTCTACCTTTATCAATAAAAAAATCTCTACCGGACAGTCAAATTAAATTTTTATGAGCGTTTGAAATTCAAATTTTTACAACATTGGATTTTCACTCGATTTCTCATGTAGCGATTTCCTTATTTTGTTGTAATTCAAAAACGAATAACTGTAGATACATGAAAATTTCACTGAATGTTTATATTAGCATTTCCTATACACCATACAATTTTGAAAATATTTTGACTCTTTTTGAGCTGTTTATGGACATTTACAGCTTTCAATTTTTTTTAGTTTTTTTTTCTATAAATATCAATAAAGTTTTATCTGTTGGGCCAAAAAGTGTAAAAATTTAATACAAGGCTCCTGATATATTGTTACAATATCAGTTGAAAAATATTAAAAATACATAGGCACGATTTTTTTTTATAAGCATTTAAAGTTGGAATTTTGACAAAATTTATCAAAATCTCGAAAATTATCAATCGTTGGAATTAAAAAATTATAAAATGTTCAGTTTTTATAACTAAGAGTTGAAAATTTAAAACAAAGATTCTCTTAAATAATTCATACTGTAACCAAAAAATCTAAAAAATATATAAACACACTTATTTTTTACAGACATTTTAATTTCAAATTTAGACAAAATTTCATATTTAAACCAAGAATTACGATTTTAGTTATTTTGTTGTGATTGAATAATACTATTCGTGGGTACTTGAAACTTCTAAAGTGTACTATTATATATCTATGATAGTATCACGGTTTTTGTTGATGTATAACGCGTTATAACTGTTATAAGTATCTAATGGATATTGTGATATGATTAATTTGGAATTTATTATAGGTCATTTTTTTGTTTAATACCATAGATATGTATATAATATGTCTTATACATAGACTGACATACCGTCACCGCTCAGAATCGTTTTTCTTATACAATGATATTATATCATTGAATTCAAATTTAATACCATCCATTATACAGTGACCCACTTGTAACCTACAGTACAGCAGAGTGACACCCACTTGCCCACCTTTTTTATTTTAAATATTAAAATTGATTTATTTTTTATAATTCATTTTTTATAATATTATCTAAATTGTGAAATAGTTACACTTAATTACAAATAACTGTCACTAAATAGAGGTTATTAATATGTTCTTTTTTTATATAGTACTTTATTGACAAAAATAAAATAAAAATAAAATCAAATAATAAATGTTAAAACTGGTATTAACCAAAACCGAAACATAAACCGAAATTTGATATTTTTAAAAACCAAAACCGACATTTTGGTTTTTGAGAACCGAAACCTAAACCCAAACCGATAAAATCATAAAGGATGCACATGATTGGGATTTTATAGCATTTGCATATTTCTTATGAGATGCTTAAAAAATAGCAGAGTAAGCAAAAAATGTGTTTCATGATACAGAGAACTCAAATGAAAAATTTTAATTTGTCTTATTAGATTTTTTGCATATTCACCTGTTTTTGAATCAAAATCGGTCATATTCTATGAAATTATATTTTAGTAAAAGTGTTCTTAGATTTTTGTCAATCGAATTATTACGATCATTTCGTATTAGGAGGTATTACGTTCGAATTTTTTTATTTGCTGGTTTTGTTGGGTTTTTTTTGTCGATTTCTACTGCGATTATTAATCGCCGATTATCAACGAACGAGCGTTGAATGCGTTGTATACTTGTATCTTGTATAGTCAATTCATTTGGATTTTGATCAGAGTGACTAAATTATTTCAAATCTTAAGTAACCACCTATAAATAAACCTAAACTAACCTATCCTATGATAATTTGAAATTTATTAAAACATTATGTTAATTAATGAATTTTATTTTTTTTGCATATTTTGTTGTTTTTTTGCATATTTTTAGCACGTATTTAGCGATATTTAAGGTAATATTATAGCACATATTTATGTAATTTTAAGTGCTATAAAATCACAACCCTTTTTAATGCATATATCAGGAGCATTGTATAACCCATACATTTTCACGCTTTTTGACCCAACAAGTAAAATTGTATTGATATTTATAGAAAAAAGTTCGGCAAGTGGGTGTCGCTCTGCTGTAATATAGGTCACAAATGGGTCACTATAATGGATGGTGTTAAATTTGAATTCAATGATATAATATCATTGTATACTGAGCAAAGACGGTCACTGATCACTGATCAGACATCAGTCATCCTATGATATTACGCTAGGTAAGTACCTATATTTGATGAAATTATTTTGAATAAAGAAATTCATATATTATAACCAATTTAAGTGGAACTTGTTTTACATTTTCAATCCTTTGCTATAAAAGATGAACATTTTATAAATTTTTAACTATAAAATAATTATTAAATTTTAAATTTGATAAATTTTGTGAAATTTCAAACTTAAAATGCTTATGAAAAAAATTGTGCCATTGAAATTTTAATATTTTTCAACTGCTATTGTAACGATACATCAGGAGCTTTGTATTACATTTTCACGAATTATTACCCAACAAATAACATTTTATTGACGATTATAGAAAAAAAAATTTAAAGCTGACTATGTCTGTAATTTGTAAACAGCTCAAAAAGAGTCAAAATATTTTCAAAATGTTATGGTGTATAGAAAATGAAAATATAAATATTCAGTGAAATTTTATGAATCTACCGTTGTTCGTTTTTGAATTCATACAAATTAACAAAATCGCTACATGAGAAATCGAGTGAACATCCAATGTTGTAAAAATATGAACTTCCAACGCTCATAAAAATGTAATTTGATTTGCTTGTAGATATTTTGTTTTTGATAAAGGTAGACAAACTTATGAGAAATCTTGTATTACATTTTCAAATCTTGGATTTAAAAAGAAAAATGTTAATGAATTCTTAACAAAAAATTTTAATTGTTATATCAAGATTTGACATTAAATGCTTGTATAAAAAATAAATTGTGATTATGGATTTTTAATATTTTTAAATATAATTTTAACAATATATTTTTAAAAGCTTTGTATTGAATGTTCAAGGTTTTTTACCCAACAAATAATAACTAAAAGAATTGGAAATTGAAAACTGCAGTTCCAAACAATTCAAAATATTTTATTGTGTATATAAAATTCTAATATAAGCAACCAGTGAAATTTCCATGTATCTATACCAATATAAACAAAATACTGATTTTGCGTAAAAATTCCCGGTTTTCCTTAATTTTTTTTTGTTTTTCTGGGCGCTTTTGAACACTAATGGGAGTATGGGATTTTGACCTTCTTAGTGCAACAACAATATTCTGCACTATCCCATCGAACAAGATATTGAAGTTGAAAATCGAAGCACTTATCAGTAATCGTATACACAGATACAAACAAAAAATTTAAAAAATACATATCATTGTAAAATCAATACATTCATTTAAAATAGTCAACTTGTCCAGTCTTGTAAAAAGGCAACAGAATTTAGTATATTTTTGTCATCGCACCTTATACTCCACATTTGGGAGAAAAAAAAAATACAAATTTGTTAAAATTGGACAATACTCTCCACACATTGTCTCTACATATTAGTTATTCGGCCCAATGGCACATATACGGTACTGTTCGTATAATCTTGCTGCGCCATGTATAATTTCAATCACTACATCTTTTGCCATCTGGACGAGTTGAAGCCAATCCTCAAAGTTTCCCTCAGCCAATACTAAACGGTATTGATCGTACAATTGTGCCACACCATGTTTAATCTCAATCGCCACAACTATTGCCATCTTGACGAGTTGCAGCCAATCCTCGAGGTTTCCCTCAGCCAGTACCACATGGTAATGATCGTACAGTTGTGCCACACCACGTTTAATTTCAATCGCTTTATCTATTGCTGTCATAGCGAGTTGAAGCCAATCCTCGAGGTTTCCCTCGGCCAATACCACACGGAATTGATCGTAAAACTGTGCCACTCCACTTATAATTCCAATGACTATCGAAAGGAGTAGAAACCAATCCTCGAGGTTTCTCTCGGGCATTACGGTATTTCCAGCCTTTGGCATTTCCGTGATTGTTAAGTTGTTGTTGAACATTATGATTTGTTCTATATTAATTGATTACTATATAAACTTGTCTTTATTAAGACCGAAATTATTTTGGTAACGCGAGTTTCTTCTTAATGAAGTCACGTCTATGCACGTTGCTTGCTCGCCTGATACTGAACTGTCAATTCGGTCGTTGATTTGATAATATACTATATTACTATGAACACTATAACGTTCCTGTATTACGACTTCCTGGCTACTCAGCGGTTATTGAGTTCGTACACTTCGCTGGTTTATATTTCGGACTTTGGTGTTATAACACTACGATGTACTATATATAGTCATGAAAATATGTGGTCTATAAAGACGATGTTTTTGGATATGTTCTCGGTAGTCGCTTGTGATTATATTTCTATGATTCTATGATTCTATATTAAGGAGGTACTTTTAGTTATGGTTTGGTGTTTCGTTCGATCGCAAGTTTCTTATTAATCAAGTCACGTCTGTGCACGTTGGTTACTCGTCTGATACTGAACTGTCAATTCGGTCGTTGATTTGATAATACACTATATTACTATGAACACTATAACGTTCCTGTATTACGACTTCCTGGCTACTCGGCGGTTATTGAGTTCGTACACTTCGCTGGTTTATATTTCGGACTTTGGTGTTATAACACTACGATGTACTATATATAGTCATGAAAATGTGTGGTCTATAAAGACGATGTTTTTGGATATGTTCTCGGTAGTCGCTTGTGATTATATTTCTATGATTCTATGATTCTATATTAAGGAGGTACTTTTAGTTATGGTTTGGTGTTTCGTTCGATCGCGAGTTTCTTATAAATCAAGTCACGTCTGTGCTCGGTGGTTACTCGTCTGATACTGAATTGGCGATTCAGTCAGAGTTATTGTACATAATAGTCAGGGATTGAAATTATTTCGTCCGTAGCCAACGCTGCTAAATCCGCGAGTGTCGAGTAGGACACATTAATGTGTGGCTGTCAACCGCGTCCAAGTTTCAGCGATTCATCGAACACCCAAGACCCAAATGCACTTTTTCTGGTTTATTTATTTAGTAATGAATCATTTCGCCGCCGAGCGGTCCTGTTAGGACCGCGGAATGAGTTATAACATCTGAAGAAATATGCAAAATTTTAATTGACCTTCAATGATTCGAACCGGCCACCCCCTGGTAAAGATGATTCCCGTGCATCCAATAGGACATAACTACAAGATACATAATTAAAGAAAAGTCATATATTTAAGTACTATTCAGTTATCATATAAATAAATATTTAACATAGTAGGTAATAAAATTATAACTAATATTTTTTTACTCATTAAGTACCTAAGTATCTTAAAAGATAGGTACAACATTTTTATTTATTTAAAATTTAATCAAGTTGAAAAATGATTTTGTAGTTTACAAAATGTTCAACCATTATAGCTAATTATATTGAACATTTTAACAAGGTTCCACGTAAGTAGGTTATTCTGTAACCAAAAAATATTTTTAAAAAAACTCAGTTTTTGTTTATGGTTATATTAAATGTAATACAAGATTCCTCTTAAGTTTGTATACCTTTAACAAAAAAAAAAAATTTCTACAATCAAATTAAATTTTCATGATCGTTAGAAGTTCATATTTTTGGACAACATGGGATGTTCACTCGATTTCTCATGTAGCGATTTTGTTATTTTGTTGGAATTCAAAAACGAATAACTGTAGATACATTAAAATTTCACTGAATGTTTATATTTTCATTTTCTATACACCATAACATTTTCTAAATATTTTGACTCTTTTTGAGCTGTTTACAAATTACAGACATAGTCAGTTTTAAATTTGTATTTTCTATAATCGTCAATAAAATGTTATTTGTTGGGTAATAATTCGTGAAAATGTAATACAAAGCTTCTGATGTATCGTTACAATAGCAGTTGAAAAATATTAAAATTTCAATGGCACAATTTTTTTCATAAGCATTTTAAGTTTGAAATTTCACAAAATTTAATAATTATTTTGTAGTTAAAATATAGTTATAAAATATTTAACTCTTATAGCTAAGGATTGAATATGTTAAACAAGGTTCCTCGTAAATAGCCTATAACTTATAAAAGATACATAAATTACTTTACTCGAAATAATTTCATCAAATAATATTTGAGGGCTTGAAACCGGTTAATATGACCAATTTTGGATCTGGTATAACAACTTTCCGGTTTTTTTAAAAAAAATGTTTTGTTTGTGTCTGTAATCACTTTTTGAGACAGTAAAAATCCATCGATTTTCTTCAACAGCATCTTTTCTGGTAGGTTAGGTTGATACTTGATAGAAGGCTATATAATACTATATTGTTTTAAAGACAGGTGAAAAATATTAAAAATCTGTAGTCACAATTATTTTTAAGGGCAATATTAAAGTTCGAATTTTGACAAAAAGCGTAAAAATCACGGAAATGCGTACGAATTATTTTGAGTTAGTAATTCCTACATTTTCTTTTTAAATCTAAGATTTTAAAATGTAATAAAAGATAACCTTTATCAAAAAAAAAAAAAAAATATCTATAAGAAAGTCAAATTAAATTTTTAGGAGTGTAAGAAGTTTATATTTTTACAACATTGGATGTTCATTTGATTTCTCATGTAGCGATTTCCTTATTTTGTTGTAATTCAAAAATGAATAACTGTGGATACATGAAATATTAACTGAATATTTATATTAGCATTTCCTATATACCATACAATTGTGAAAATATTTTGACTCTTTTTGAGCTGTTTACGGACATTTTCATTTTTCAATTTTTTTTTTCTAAGAATATCAATAAAGTTTTATCTGTTGGGCCAAAAAGTGTAAAAATTTAATACAAGGCTCCTGATATATTGTTACAATATCAGTTGAAAAATATTAAAAATACATAGGCACAATTTTTTTTTATAAGCATTTAAACATCGAATTTTGACAAAATTTATCAAATTTAAAACTGAATAATTATTTTGTAGTTAAAAATGTATAAAATGTTCAACTTCTATATTTAAGAATTGAAAATTTAAAACAAGATTCCACGTAAGTAGTTAATTCTGTTACCAAAAAATCTATAAAATACATAGACACACTCGATTTCTCTAGTAGCAATTTTCTTATTTTGTTGTAATTCAAAAACGAATAACTGTTTGGAACAACAAGGTTCCACGTAAGTATAGGTTAATCGGTAACAAAAAATCTCAAAAATATATATAACGGTTTTTTTGTTTTATGTTTTTTTATGTTCAATTTTGGAGAAAGTTACATATTAAATAACCAAGAATAACTAAAAAAAATAATAAATAATTTTTGTTTTGCTGTAATTTTAAAATATTAACTACCGGTTATCGTATTAATTATAAGTAATAACAATATAAATATAAAATATCCACACTGGTCACTGACAAACATTCACGTTTGGGGCAATGAAACTGCTTCGATTTTCTTCAACAGTATCTTGTTTGATGGGAAAGTTAATCTAGTTGGTGAATTCGGGAGGTTAAAATTTCAAATTTCCAGTAATTCAAATGTGCCGGGAAAAACAACATAAAAATTAAGGATAAACGCCGGAATTTTCACTGGTTGTTTATATTCTCATTTTCTATAGGTATACACGATAATATTTTATGAGCATTTTTAAATAGTTGTTCTAAACCTAAATATTTTTTTAAAAGTTATTTTACTTTTCAAATTAATAATACTTTAATAAATTTGTTCTTTTAAAGTCCAGGGATTCTCAAACTGTGGTACGCGTACCCCTTGGGGGTACTCAAAATTTTTTAAGGGGTACAAGTCTGGCCAACAAACCTTTAAATTAAAATAGAGAAAAAAATTCTAAAATCCAAGGTAACATTTGTGAATTTTAAATTAAAATGGCGTATCTAACTGTTTCATTCGTCATTGATTGAGTAAGCGTACCTATCGTTATACCAAGTAGAGTAGGAGACAGTAGAATACCTATATAGTAAAGTTATAAAAACGCGACGTTAAGCTAGGTGTCATGCGCGTGGCTTATCTAAGCTCGGATATAAAATCTTGCGTCGTTACCGCGAACGACACGCGTGTGTTTTTTATATTTATATATATATATATTTTTGTTTAGTAACTTCGAAGGGGTACCCAAAAAAATTTATTGATAAAAAGGGGTACAGTGTTTATAAAAGTTTGAGAATCCCTGACCTAGAGGATTAAATTAAATTAATTTATTGGATGGTTTATTAAAAATTGATATTTATTTAATTCCTAATTCGAATGAATAACTTTTCAGTTTATGTTTATATTAAGAATAATAAGTCCTTAAATATAGCAGATATTAAATAAAATGTTATAATAGCTATAATATTGGATTTTTGTGTTTATTATATTTAATACTTAAAACTTATAAATTATAAATATTTATAGACTTATATCAATTATGTACTAATGTTTTAAAATTACCATAGGGGCATATACAAAACCCATTATTAAGTATCTATAGTAACTTTTTTTTAATTGAACGACAAATAATTGAATAAAAAAAAGAGCCGCTCTTTTTTAATCATAATAATAATATTGAGTTATCAACATCGTCATTCAGTTTTCCATCGGGTCAGATTGCGTAAGTTATTATATCATATATTTTTTTATAAGGCATACGTAATACATATTTTATTGGGTACATGTATTGTTGTTTGTTATATCATACAGTAAAGTAGTGTTGTATACCTATAAACAGCCGCAGAGCCGACGTGAGTGTAAGGCGAATCAGGAGATCGCCAAGGCGTCATTCTCGGTGGGGGGGGAGGGGCGAAACTAATAAAAACAATTTTACAAATGTGTTTTTTTCTTGTTTAAATGTAAAAAAAAATTTTGTCTTGCGCCTAATGTATATAATTCTGTATTTGACTCCATAAATACGAAAATAAATAATTTACAAGTTGAGCAAACTTATGGTTTTTCTATTTAATTGTCGATAAAAAGTTTGACATTTTTTCCTAGAACACCTTTTCACCTTGCTTCGGCCCTATAAATAGATAAACATTTTTTAGATTCTGAGCGGAGCGATGAATGTATTGATTTTACAATGATGTATTTTTTTTGTGTCTGTCATCGCCTTTTAGGACATTAAAAATGCTTGGATTTTCTTCAACAGTATCTTTTCTGACAAGAAAGTGAGTCTAGTTGGTACTTTGGGGAGGGGGGGGTGAAACGCTTTTCAAAAGCGCCGTGAAAAACAAATGAAAAATTAAGGAAAAAAGAAGAATTTTTACGCAAAACCGATTTTTAACTAAATCGATTTTGATTTTTGGTGTAACTCAAGAAATGACAGTAGATACATGATATTTTGACTGAATGTTTATATTAGCATTTTCTATACACCATAAGATTTTCAAAATATTTTGATTTATTTTGAGCTGTTTACGGATGTTTCCAATTTTTCTATGTTTTTTTTCTATAATGTCTATAAAATTTTATTTGTTGGGTAAAAAAGCTTGAAACTGTAATACAGAATCTAGGAAAAAAAAGCCCCGGAAAAAAAAGCCCCGGAAAAAAAAGCCCCTAACAACATTCATCGGAAAAAAAAGCCCCGTCATAGGAAAAAAAAGCCCAATACCAACTAAATACATTATTCTTTTTTATTATGATTTATATAATTAATTATAATCATAAATATAATATTATAAAATAATATACTAGTAAATTATTTTATTATATTATTATGCATCTAATTTATTATACAAGGTAATACATTTATTTTCTTAAAAGGTAACTATAAAAAAAATGACATCTAGTATATGACACATTGACTCGACACGACACTAATAAAAATAATAATAATAATAATAATAACTAATTATATCACAATTAAAAATACACTATTAATTGTAGTTTGTTGTTTGTTTATAATTAAAAATTGTTTTAGGGTAGTTCATAGCAAAAATAAAATTATAAAATTGTATTTAAAAATACAAATATACAAAAAATCAAAGATAAATAATATTATACTCTTTAATTTAAAATTTAAAATAATGCATAATCATAATTTATAATGCATGTACTGAAATAAATGTATAAAAAACCTCACAATAAAATATATATAAATTTAAATAATACTTAAAATTGAAGGCGTAAAACGCGACTTATATATTTTAACTTATAATTTAAAAAATGTTTAAAGTTAAAAAAATTAGTAGCATTGTTTTCTAATGTTGTGGCTAACAGCCATGAGAAAATCTAATATACTTATATCATTATTTTTAATTTGCATGCATAAATTTTTTAAGCGGTTTTCGGTTAATTTTTTTGTACCAAGTTTTGTACTTCCATAATCTCCTACATTACATAACGCCAATTTTGCTTGGTCTGCAGCAACTTCCATTTTCATTTTTTTAATCAAATTCCAAATTGTAGGATGCTTATGACCACAGAGCTTTGAAAAACGGTTATTCCAACCCTCTGTGGTATTGTTGGTGCGATGTCCACCTTTCAATGTTATTTCGTGTACATTCCACGTAGACGGTGGAAATATGGGGGGTATTTTACGCAAACGCAAGGACGAAGCAGTTCCTACTCGCCTATATGTACCATTTACGTAATAAAAATCAAAATAAAACAAAAGGTCTTCCGCACGAGGTGGTATATTTTCTTTCAAGCACGTCATTCCATCTAGCACTTTATCCAGGGGCAGAAAAGCTAAGCTATCGATCATACCACAATATTTTCTAAATTCACTTTCTTCTTTGTAAATGGTTTCTAAACCAAGTTTTTGTAATTTTCTATGAGTCGACTGACACAAATGATAAAAACACCCATGTATAGTAATGTGGTTTCCTAAAATATTTTTAGCGGCATTTATTACACCTAATTCAAAATCCAAGTGTAAGTATCTTGGAGCTGGATACATATCGCGAGTTTTACATTCATTTATTAAAATATCAAACATTTCCTCGTATGTAACTTGAGTTTTTCGCTCAAGAATACAATAAACAGCTGTAACAAACACTGATTTTTTTTGTACACGTATCACATATAATTGTTTAAAAAATTCAGGAGCCAGGCCAAAGTTTCCATCGCTATACCATGTATCCGATTCAGCTAGTAAGGACAATCCTATATTGGTGGCAAACATAATAATCCTTCCACTGCAGGTATTTGCCATTTGGGCCGTTATCGTGAAGTAAAAATCTTTCTTGACCATATTCTTTATAATCACCTATTAAATTTTAAATGAAATAAGTACCTATATGTTTTAAAAATCAATTTCTATTTTAATAATGTACAAGTGCGTAACATTGTCAGAGATAGGAATTTTATCCAAAAAAATTGTTCGTACATTTTTTATAGGTTTTTAACTCGTGATAATAATATTAGAGCTCTCATTTCTAAACATTGTACGTTAACTTTTACAATATTTTTATTTTTAAGCAAGATGTGAGTATGTAAGATATTGAAATTCAAAAATACTCATATATCTTGCTTAAGAATTAAGCGGTTTAAAAATAGTTTTAAAAATTTTAATTTACCTTCAACAATTATTTCTGACAGACATCTCGGTTTTGGTGGATTTGTATACCCTCTATGATTTCGAATAGATCTTTTCAAGTAATCTTCCTTTGGAAATTCAGCTAATACACTCTCCGGAACATTTAGTATGGCACTTGAAAAAATTTGACTAGGTGCGTCGTTAGTAATTTTGGCTTTTGCCTTCATAATTTTTTGAATTTTTACTGCAGATACCATGTTTTCATTCGCCTCGTGTACGTGATCGTGTTCAATGGAAAGTAAAGTTGGACTATCTATATTTAAATCTGTTTTTAAAATACAGGGACACTTCATTGAACTCGATTTAGTACATCTCCAACGAATCATAGTATTACATTCTTTTTGAATGTTGTACAAATATCCACCGTGTGTAATTTGAGGTTTTTTATTATTTTTATTATTTTGAATCACTTCCATTATATATTCGCACTTTTAATTCAAAATAACCAAAATTGTATACGATTATAACCAGATGAACGAAAAATACGTACTGAAGAGAATATCATACCTAACAGCTGGTATAGGTACCTAGTACCTATACACCTTTAATTGAAAATAATTACAACAATAACTATATGAACGAAAAAACCACATTTGTAACAATAAAATGTTGTAGATACTAAGATACCCACAAAAGTTGCTAGATAGTGTCTGTAATAAAATATAATACCTTCATCATTTATAAGATAAAGTCAAACGACAGTAAATTACTTTTATTGCTATATGCTTTAATCTTTTATATTCCAAATGTATATTTATACCTATATAGTGTAAAATATTTAGTAAAAGTTTTACATTGGTTATTATTACAATTATAATATAATATAGATACCTAGGTATATTGTTTAAAAATTAAAAATTATAAAATGTCGACTATAATAAAAAAAGTGATATGTATTTCGTAGGTACGGGGCTTTTTTTTCCTATGGCGGGGCTTTTTTTACCGTATTTTTTTTCTGGGGCTTTTTTTTCCGGGGCTTTTTTTTCCGGGGCTTTTTTTTCCGAATACCGTAATACAATGCTCCTAATAATATATTGTAACAATAATATTTGAAAAATATTAAAAATTCGTAGTCACAATTTTTTTTATAAGCATTTAAAGTTTAAATATTGGTAAAATACGTAAAAATCATGAAAAAGTTCAAATTATTTTGAAATTCATAAAACATTTTCTTTTTAAATCAAAGATTTGAAAATGTAACACAAGATTTCTCATAAGATTGCCTACAATTAACAAAAAAAAATTTCTAATACCAATTCAAATTAAATTTTTATGAGCGTTTGAAGTTCAAATTTTTACATAATTGAATATTCACTCGATTTCTTATGTAGCGATTTTCTTATTTTGTTGTACTTCAAAAATGAACTACTGTAGATGCATGAAAATTTAACTAAATTTTTATTCTTATTTTCTATACACCATACAATTTTGAAAATATTTTGACTCGTTTTGAGCTATTTACGGACATTTTCAGTTTTCAATTTGTTTATTTTTTTTTTTCTATAATTGTCAATAAAATTTTGTTTGTTAAGTAAAAAACCGTGAAAATTTAATTCAAGGCTCCTGGTATACTGTTACTATAGCAAATGAAAAATGTTGAAAATACATAGTCACAATTTTTTTTTTAAAAGCATTTAAAGTTGACTTTTTGACAAAATTTATCAAATTTAAAATTTAAAATTATTTTGTAGTTAAAAATGTATAAAATGTTCAACTTTTATAGCCAAGGATTGAAAATTTAAAACAAGATTCCACGTAAATAGTTTATAATATACCTATTAATAACTTTATTCACAATAATATCATTAAATATTATACTTAGTAGTTAGTAATATCATAGGAAGGCGACTGACCGTCTTCGCTCAGAATCGTTTTTCTTATACAATGATATTATATCATTGGATACCAATTTAACACAATCCATTACAGTGACTCACTTGTAACCTACTGTACTGCAGAACGATACCCACTTACTTGCCCGTCTCTTTATATTACATTGATACTTGTATATAGGTACACCTCAACACCATTGCATACAGTTAGTCAGTTAGTGCTATTAATATTGTACAAACTCCGAGTTTTGATAGTGCCGAGTTACACAATAGTAATACATTAGGAGATGAACTAACTCAAGAAAGAGGAACTATAGAATTCTCAAACCAAGATATTGAGTCCCATGTATTAACAACTGAAGTAGAAAACGATTCTAACAAGTTAGAAAAGTTTTGATTAAATAAAAAAAGCTAAAAATTCGGTTTTCAAATATTACAATTTATTTGTACATTTAGGAAAACAATTTTAACAGGTAGACGAATAGTGGATATTTGTTACATTTTTAAACAAATTCAAAATAGTTTGCATGATGACAGATTTGGATGTTCATTCGCGAATATGGAATTTATATCCGAAAGTCGAAATGGATTTTTTTCTAAATTTAAATTCATTTGTCAAATGTGCAAGGCTACAACAATAATTTCTTCAGACTCTAAGGAAGTGTCTCGCCTTCCAATAAATGAAGTTATAACGAATGGTACTGTTGCAATTGGTAAGATCATAAAAATTAATTTGACTTTCCAACAAACTTTTTTGGATTCTGAATGGACTGATGTATGCGTATATTAATTTTACATTGAGGTTTTTTATTTTAGTTTTTATTCGTTTTATTTTTTTTGAAATATTGATAAAAAAAGTTTGGTTGCCCAAAAATGAAAAAGGTTATTAAGATTTCTTATAAGCTGTGCCTACTCAACGCAATTAAAAAAAAATCAAAAATCGTTAATCACAAATTCTTTTTATAAGCGCTTAAAGTTTAAATTGTTACGAAATATAGTAAAATTATGAACATTTGCAAGTAATTTTTTAGTTGAAAATTCATAAAATTTTTGTTATTTATACCTAAGGTAAAAACTTCAACACAAAGTAACACATAAGTTTTTCTTCAAATAACTTTAAAAAAAATCTCGAGCATTTTTAGACAAATATTTTATGAACGTCTGAAATTTAAATTTTTACGAAATTGCGTAAAATAACGACTTTAGATATTTCTTATTTTTCAAAAAGTATATGTCGTAGAAACTTGAAACTTTTACCAGTATAGTTGTTATAAATATAAAACGGAATATTCACTGATACTTTTAAATTAAAATAATAAATAAATGCAGCATTATTTATTTTCTTGATTATACATCTATGTTTGTTTTAAAAATTAGGTATTGGTCAAACCCAGTTATTTGAATTTTCTGCAGCAATTGAAGTACCTTGTATGTCAAATACAACATTTTCTAGACATCATAACTCCTTATGTAACAGTATTCATAATCTAGCATGGGAGGAAATTCGTAAAGCAGGGGAAGAAGAGAAAAAATTAGCTATTGCAGCCGGAGATGTGGATGTCGATGACGAAATTCCGTTTTGTACTGTAGTTGCCGATTGCCAATGGTCAAAACGCAGCTACAAGACCAGTGGCGTATTTAGGAATTTGTCATGGGGAGGGTCCAGAACTCCAGAACACAGAGCCACGGGGGACGAAGCCCGCCACACCACCCATTTACTCTTTATTAAATAAAATATACCATATTTATAAGACGATATAAAATTGTCGAGTTTTTAATTATTAAATAATAATATGTACAAAACAAATTTAAAAAGAAGCGGGTGAGTGGATGTCACTCTGCTGCTGTACAGTAGGTTACAAGTGGGTCAATGTATAATGGATTGTATTAAACTTGAACTCAATGATATAATATAATATCATTGTATAAGAAAAACGATTCTGAGCGAAGACGGTTTGTCAGTCTGGATATTTTATATTGTTATTATTTATTATAGCCTGTTAGTTGAATTAATAATGAAATACTTTTATTTTTTATTTTTTTCTATGGTGATAGACAAAGTGTTAGAAATTAAAATCCCATTTTTAGAGGTTTTTCGTAATTTTTTTTGTGGTTTTTACAGTGGCATTAAATAACTATTGAGAAAATCAAAAAATGACCTCTCTAAGATAGTAATCTTGATCCAATTTTCTAAAAGATAAGTTACTATATGTCTTACATGTTGAAATCGAAGCACTCCTTCTGGAAGAAATTTTGTATACAGGAAAAAAAAATAAACACCATTGTAGAACCAATAGATCCCTCAGAATCGAATATATAGTTATATGTTATAACTTTTATACAGATATTTCCTTAATTACATTAGGTACCTACTTCATTCATAGTTGATCTTAGATAACTTTTCAACCTTAAAAAGTTTGAAAAAGATCTCTCTGGAGTGGTTGTAGATACTAGCAATGTACAAAACTACAAAATATCTGAATTAAAGAATGAATTTGGTATTTTTCAACCATTTCCGGTAGGTACCCAACTGATAAAAATAATCACGATATTTATTGAAAATGTTGATATAACTATAGCTTCGAAAATTTTTTATACAATCCGTAAAATCGTATGATAAAATTTGTTTTTTAATCATGTAAAAACTGCACTACATTTAACATGTACGAGACACGAGTCAATGGGAGGGGTCCGGACCCCATGGACCCCCCCCCCGTAAATACGCCACTGTACAAGACAAAATATGATGCTTTATCTGGCGTTGTGAGAAAAATTTTGTTTTTCTCTTAAAGTTTTAAAACAAATTTTATTTAACTAAATGTCATAAATTTAGGCCACCATTATCGGATACAGGACAAAAAAAATACTGTTTATCGGCATCCTGAATCGGTTTTGTATAATATGTAATCGTGCTAACACCAAAAATGAAACTCCATTACATCATAACTGCTTTCTTAATTGGAAAAAATCTGAAACGTGTATGGAAGCCGATGGAGTCGCAGAAGGGTTTTTAAAAAGCGTAGAGTTGCACGGGTTGAAGTTTAAAAAGCTTATCGGTAAATTTTTATAAAATAAATTGTTTAGTCAGTAACGTCTTAGTAATCATCCATTTAATGGTTCATATATTCAGAATATTCACGAAAAAAAGAAATATTTATGTTATTTTAGGAGATGGTGATAGCAGTGTAACAAAAAGATAATGTGAAATATTGCCATATGGACCAAATTGTCTAGTTCAAAAAATTGAGTATCGTAACCACCTGTTACTCAATTATCTACAAAAATTAACTGCAATGGCTAAGAAAACCAACTATCCAATAGATTTAAGAAACTTTGTTTTAAATAATTTAGCGAGATTTCGCACCGCTGTTGTAAGAGCTGTGCGATATCGTAAAAATGCAACAACTTCCATAAACACTAAAATTACAGGTAATTATGGTGGATATTAAATATTATTTTAAATAAAATATAATCCAGCTATAATTGTATGTTTAGGTCTATCAAAAGATTTGTTAAACATCCCATATCATGTTTTGGGCCAGCATACAAAATGCGATACCTATTTTTGTAATAAGCAAAATCTTGATGAAGATATTTGGGTCAAACGTGCCGAAATGAGTCGAATGATGATAGAGATCAATAATATAGACTATATAGTCAATAGATTAGTTATAAATTCGAGTAGGTAGTTTGATAGTTGATGTTGACAATAACATTTGTGAACAATTTAACAGTGTTATTAATATATATATTGGGGGGAAAAGGATAAATTTGTCACAACGCAACACTTATAACACAAGAATTGAAGCTGCAGTTGTAGCGTTCAACTCAAAACAGTATTTACGAGCAATAAACACACATATTACAAAGAAAAGTCCGGGTACAAAAAAATTAATTTTAATTTTATAACTTTATGTTTTTAAAACCGTTTTATTATTTTTATAGGCATATTTGGAAAAGCGTTTTTAAAAAACGTCCAGAGAAAACGCAACAATAACATAAGAAGTCGTGAATTGTTTCCTCTCAAAGCTAAAAAAAACTGTATAAATCAGGACCTGATGAACATTACGGCCTCGCTGAAGAATTACCACCTGATGATTTTACGTTGGAAGATTTAGAAATAAAAAAAAAATGATTTTATTAATAAGTTAAAAGACACAGATATAGGTAACCTACTTGACACCTATTGTATAGAAGGGTGGTACCCGCTTACCCACTTTTTTAAATTTCAGTTTATCTGGAAAATGAGACTAGAGATCAGGGAATATCTCAACTTTGGCATTCCGAAAGGCGCAAACGAATAACAGCGTCGAACGTTGGCAAAATATGTAAAATGAGGTCTTCCACATCATGTAAAAAAATAGTACATGGCCTGTTGTACGGAAATATTAATTGTAAAATTAAAGCTGTTGAGTATGGACGTGTTATGGAGCCCGTTGCTAAAGAAAAGTACAGCTTGGTTTTTGGTTCAAATATAAAGCCTGTGGGTCTGTGTGTTAATAGTTATATTTTTTACTGAGCAGCAAGCCCCGGTAATACACGTTATATATTTTTATTAAAAAAAAAATATTTAGTCTACTTTATAAATAGTATTTAAATTTGTTATTTTTTTTTATTTAATTTAGATGGCCTTATTGGAGACGATGAAATAATTGAAATTAAATGTTCATATTCAGCAAAAGACTACTTAGATATATTTGAATCTATTAGTGATGGAAAAGTAATACAGTATTTCATAATTTATCTTATTTTTTAATAATTTAAACTTTCTCTAGATTAATTACTGTACTGTGGATAAGAGTAACGGAGAAGTTAAACTTAAAAAAAATCATGATTACTATTTTCAAATTCAAACACAGCTTCACGTAACCAAAAGAACATTATGTCACTTATTAATTTTTACCGAAAATTGGTATTACAGTATAGATATAAAATACTGTGAACAATTTTGGAATAAAAACATTCAACCTCTATTACATATGTAAGTATAATATTAATATTAACTCTCAAACAAATAACTTAAATAAGTAATGTAGGTATTAAGAAGTAATGATTTTATTACAGATTTTACTACGAGTGTTTGTTGCCAGAGTTAATAAATCCGCAATTTGGAAAACGATTATTAGTAAGTGACATTAAAGACTCAGAACGAATCATAAATAAGCAAGAAGACAAACAACGCATTGTAAAAAAAATGAAAACTAATAAATAAAGGAAATTTTTTAAAGTTAATCAGACATTTTAAATTGGTTCACCGATTCAGTTTTTATTTGTACCTTCCTAATGTTATTCTTTAGAGTAATACAATTGTATCGGTCATTTTTAGTGAATTATATTATATTAAAATATTTGATTTTATAAAAATTGGTAAAAACCGAAAAAAAGTATGTATGAAAAATACAATAAATGCAAAATTCCATGTCTATAGCTCATCGTAATAATATATAGGTAAGTACCGTAATGGCAAAAAGATTCAATTAACATTTGTGTTCTAACAATTTATAAATACTATAGTAAAGTTAATAATAGTTTCGGAATGTTTCAGTTCCTTGTGATTTATGAAAAACCTTATCTCGAAGTTTCAAATATTAGATCGGTATTAACAGTGGCGTATCCAGGATTTTTTTTAGGGGGGGCACACACTGTCTAACATTTTACCATATAAAATACTAACTAAAATACCACCAAAAACAAAAAAAATAAAATAAACCAAATATTTAATGTTTTTAATACAAATTATTTATTTATATTTTCAGTCAGTCATTAAGTTAATATATATACATAATAATAAATAGTAATAGCAATTTAATAAGAAAAATGGGTTAATCCCAACAAAATTATAAGTGTATAAAAACAATAGTAACAATTGTATGAAATTATTTTGACCAATCTACGAGTTGCAATTTTCTTGGTGCTTTTTCTGCAAAATCCTCAATGATTTCAGTTTCTGAAATGACCTTTTTTTTATTTATGTTTACTAAAGCTAATCCATTTAGTCTATTTTCAGTCATTGTTGATCTTAAGTATGTTTTCAGTCGTTTTAAGGTAGAAAAAGTACGTTCTGGCGTAGCTGTTGTAACAGGAAGAGTTGTGAATATTTGTAAAAGCAATTTAATATTAGGCACAATATCTGTACAATAAGGTAAAGTCTCAATAGCGGTTTCAGGTTTATTCACTGTGCTATTTTGTCCATCGTCTTTCCATTGATTTTGCCATATACTTAATTCAGCCTTTAATGTAACAATTGCATGGTACAGTACGGAGACCTTTAAACTGTCCGTGTCACCAAAACAGCTGTGTAACTATTCACTGGCGCCCTTTGGAACTAGAACCCCGTTAGTGAAACGTGATAACGGTAATAGTGATTACTGAATACTGGTATATTAAGGCATAAGATAAGCGTATTATTGAAGTATGCGTTCATTGCGTTCATGTATATGAATACATTTAAATCTTTAAAACAAAATCTAGTAAATACGGCCAACGAGGGGGGGGCCATGGCCCCTGTGGCCCCCCCCCCCCTGGATACGCCACTGGGTATTAAAATTAAAAATTGTATAAATTATAATAATATGTGCAACAAACCAACAACCATCATTACCTATTGGTAATATACTCGTAGTTGTATAAGTAATAATTTAATAACTACAAATCAAGCTATGTTGTATTACCGTTTTTACTATCTATATATGTCTACATATATTTAGGTAAGCAGTAACTTTAAAAAAAAAGTTTGAATAAGTACGCGCGGATATTAAATATAATACCGCGGCGTATACGTGTGTGAAGTTTATATTGACACGATCCATCTTGGTCGAACGTTCATAAAATAATAATCAGCGCTCCCGAGACGCACTGAAAGAGCAGTGCCACCGACTGCGATTAGTGGGCGTGACTTAAACGCCGCGCGCTTGCGGATCGCGAAAACTCTTAACAGCGCGTTCTCTCGGCCGTTGTATATGTTTCGCTTTACGTGTGGCCTCCTCATAAAACTGAATCTTATGTTCTTCATATTATATAGTATCACTGAGTTACGACTATCCGTCGCAAGCCCGATAGTACAAAGCCATTATTGTAAATATCAGCAACTATACCTAGTACCATTATACCTATTACCTACCTAGTCGTAGTAAGTGGATAATATGTGGGAGGAACTAAGCGGGTTGCTCATTATGTAATGATTACACTGTAAATTGTAAACTACCTACATGATCAGTGATCACAATACTCACTGAGACATGTTTTATTTCATAGTAGGTAACGATTAACAACGGTTTGACTGGTGCGTGGAGCAGAGAATTTTTACTTGGCGTGTACGACTCAAATGCGTTAGTGACTCTAGTGAGTTATCTGTTTCGTCACTCTCAACTCTCAAGTTAAATAGTACTATTTCGACCGATACTCCATAGTCGACGGTGCAAGAGAGGTGGATATTTAAAAATAACATTTCCAAGCCTTCGAGTTCTTCTCAATGGAAGCATTTTAAAAACGGAAGTTTGTACTGTCACAAGACACTTCTAATCTAATACAAAAATGTCAACAATTCTAAAAGATGGTCTTCAAGTATATTTGAAAAATACATATTAAAATACATATGTATACATGTGTACTAATTTTAATAAATATTATTGTGTGAAGAAAATGGTGGTGTGTCTCCAAGCCCCACAATATAACTCGGATCACTTAGCTGATCATACGCACTTCGTTTCCTGTAAAAAAAGACAGCTCTTAAAATTAAATTGTGATTGCTCAACTCCTTTGGGGTGTAACTATCGCTGCAGAAAGTTCTACTCAGTCTCCTTGGTAGGCGATGTGTGAAAATTCGATTTGATGCATGATTGTACCTGTTCTACTCGATTAACCAATGGCAACCAATACAATAATAAATATTATCTCTACTAGTTAGTAGTTACATAGGACAGAATAAATTTAACATATAAAGATAAAATAGTATGTAATATAATATAATATAATGTATATAAAAATAATATAGTACGCCAACTCTATGTGGGGAGTCTGCAAATAACACCTGACGTGTCGCGTAAGTACTATAACTTACAACTTTTAACTAGGCGCAGTACCTATTAATATTTACCTACCTCCGAAGCGTTTGGTCGTAATCAAATGTATACGGTGCTGTGTTTTCCGCAGAAACGTCAACTCTCCAGTGAGTTGTCTGTTTCATCACTCTCAAGATAAATAATAGTATGTCAACCAATACTCCATACTCGTCGGTCCAAGATAGGTTTGGATATCTTTTGTACTTAAAACTAAAATGTCTAAGCGTTCAAGTTCTTCTTAATGGAAGCATTTTAAAAACGGAAGTTTATATGGCCACAAGGACACTTCTAATGCAATACGAAAATCTCAAAAGTTCTAAAATGTGGTCTTCAATTATATTTAAAAACATCTAGAAATCAGATATTATCGTAATCTTAATTCGCAAATCACTAAACTCCATATTGACTAGTTTTCAGGAGAAAGGAAAAACATTTCATTGGAAAATTTCCTATCTCATCTCTCAATTCTCAAATATCCTATCTTTATAATTTTTACCTTTCTAATATGGAGTTATGATTTTTTCTAATTGTTAAAATCATCACATCGGAGATACGACCATTTCTAATAATCAATGTCCTATGGAGAATAAAATGTTACAATTTATCAGTTACAACTTTATCATACAATGCAGTTTTTTCCTTAATTTTAATCACAATAAATTCCAAAATCACATTTTTGGAGTTAGGACAATATTGCGAATTAGGCTGATGATATGTATATTAATTTTAATAAATTATTGTATACAAAAAATTGGGGTGTACACTGTACAATTATACGCCATCGAGTCCAACATTAGAACTCGGATCACCTATATAGTATTACAGTATAATATACCGACTCTGTGGAGTGTGCGAATAACACGCCTGGAGCGTCTTCTATAAGTACTACTCACGATTTTTAACAGTACCTACCTATTAATGTTTACCTACCACTGAAGCTCAAACTTACGACGCGGTGTTTGCCGCAGAGACGTCTACATGGTTGCTCGTTTATTTCAGTGTGTATTCGGTTATTTCCATATCACGATGCAGAACAAATAACATTATCCGCAGGCATATCACACCGAGCTGTTTGAGAATAGGTAAATATTATAATATAATTCGTAACTAGTCGAAACGGAGAGGCGTGGACTTAATATATCGCTCATATAATATTATGCGCACCCGTACATGGCTCGATGTTGGGGTGGTTAAACGGAAGGTGAAGTAAATCATTTGTCAACCACTCTAGTATAGATAATTTTTATTTTTTTTACTATCATGAAAATCGATGACATCCATGACAATACAATATCCACCTGCGTGACCATATAGGATTATTACATATATTTATGCAAAGCGAATGAGGTAGATATAATAGATAGGTATTAATACATACTACATACTTTATAATAATACGTTTAATATGAGTAACATAATAATATTAATAATATTAATTTAATACAGAAGGTGGCGAAGAGCCGACGACGGTACAGACGTACAGTGCATGAAATACGTGAGGCAAACCTACACTAACTTGGTACAAATGACAATGGAGGACATGATAAACGGTTTCAGAATAGTATCACCGAACACAAAAGTGAGATAACGGTGGGAGAGGAGGGGATGTTTAAAAACCTTTTAAACTCTATAATATACATATTACTGGTCTATCATGTCAATAGAACCACAACAACAAAGGAACCGCCTAACAAATTTCTTTGTCTGGCTCCAAAATGAACGACGAGGACGTCTGTGTCTCGGACTTTCCGGTTTCCGTACATCGCTGGTGACCTGCTGAAACTTTAGATTCGGCGTTGATCTCCACCCCATATCTGCAGCTGTCTCGCCAGCTAATTTTGGATGTATGGGGATGCACGGTTCAGATACACAGAACCTGCCGTCCAGAAAACCTTTGGAATCAAAATTTTTCGACGATTCCGGTCTTCGTATATCATTGGTACGGTTAAACTTCAGATTTGGAGTTGATCGCCATCCAATATCTGTCGATTTGGCTGAGGAATTTTCACACATCGCCGCCATGTTAGGCATAGATACACATCTATATGACATATTTATTTGATGATATTATGTAGGCAGAATTAACGGAGAAGATTATACAGAAATACGTAGAAATGAAATTTATTCGTAATGAACACAAGAAATGAATATTGACAAGTGGTAACTATGTGACACAGATATGAATTGTAGATTTTTGAAACATTCACGTACATGGCAACGATATTTTAGTTGTTTGTGTTGTTTTCTTAGAGCCAATATTAATAATGTTAATGAAGTTGAGAATTTCATAATGCTTTACCAAGAATTTTCGAAAACTAATTGGATTCGTGTTGGTCAGCTTGACAATCCATCAAGGTAAGTAAAAATAGTTCTCATTATTTGATTAATATTAATGTATAAGACCTTTTTTTTCAGAGTCATTTTTCATAAATATTGGGTAGGCCAGCACAGTAAGGTGACTTCATTAACATTATTAATATTGGCTCTAAGAATCGAGGTCTTTCATTTATATTAGAAACTTCATTTGATAGAACCGCAATGATATTATTATTTTTTAAGAACTTAATGAATTCATCCATTATGAATACAATATAATTGATTATTCAGAAATGCAGAAACAGAGAACTACCACCAACAAGTTAAATGCCCGACCAACCAGAGCTTAAAAATACCTAACTAGTGAAAATTCTAAAATGCTTTAAACACTAACAACTTAAAATTAAAAGTACAACTATAACGGAGATGTACAATTAAAGTTTAAACATGACAGTAAGTCAAAAATCAATTTAAATTCCTGTTGACAAATAATAGCTGGTAGGTAGTCTGGTAGTCAATAAATAAACCATGTGACTATACTGTTATCAGTTTGATAAATTGAGATTATAATTTAGGAGCTATATCTACATATATTTTAGTGGCGACATCAATTAATTAATAATTAATAAACGAAGTAGGTACCAAGATGTAAATAAGTGTTTAAATTTCTGATATTTAGGAAGTCATGTTGTATATTCAGAGCTCAACTGATGTGCCATGTGGTACCTGCAGCGATTGTTCCCAGCTTTTTCACCTCTAAATACTGTGCATAGACAGAAATTTAACATGCGCCTCGCATGGTCATCATAGTAAAAAAAAAATACTTTAAAATATGTTGAATATGAAAAAACATTAATTTAGGACAATCAAATGCAAAATCCCATGGTAGAGGTCACTGAACATATAGGTAACATGTATTTTTCATTGTTTTTACATAGTTTTTTTTCGTTCAAATTAATATTTTATGACTTCATAATGAAGTTTATATACTGGAATTACATTAAATTATATTATTATTTGTGACTAGGTATACTGTTATCACTTATCAGTTTGATATATTTAGATTATAATTTATAATAAACTTAGTAGATGTAGAAGATAAACTTCCTTACATCATAAAATAAACAAAATTTAATGTAATATAATAACAAATTGTTTAATCGTTTGCTAAAATAATTGGTAAATCTGAGTTCAAAATTGTTACCTCATCAAATTATAATAAAATTGAATGGTATATTTTATAATAATTGTCATTATAATCTATATAGGAACTTGTAACACCTATAAAGTATTATCGGGTAGGTCAAATTTTTGAATTTTGTTAATACATTTTTGTTATTTAGGGAGTCATGTTGTACATTCAGGACAATTAAATCAGGTGGTCATCATAGTAAAAAAAAATACTTTAAAATATGTTCACAGTTTTAAATGTTTGTCCAATTTTTTTTTTTGTCTAATATTTATATACTTTCAATGATCGTGTAACCCTTACCTACCTCTGACTATGTAGGTAGACATGTATGTATTATTTTTTACCTACCTTAATATATTTTGTTTACTTAATACTTGCATAACATTTTCATAGGCGCAATTTGGGTTGAACTTATGGGGGTGCTAGATTTATATCGAAATAAATGGGGGTTTGCCCTACACATCCCCTTCCATTCATACAACTTTATTTTATACACATTCTCATTAATCTTAATACAAATAAATACACTTTTACCTATATTATTATTCTGATACTTATGTATTATTATTCATTATTATTATGAATAGGTGTCTTAGAAATAATTGTATCCAAATACCTATGGCAATTGCGCCTATGAACATTTTAAAAAGGTTGAATTAGTTAAATTATAAATGTGTAAAAAAATATTATTTATAAACCACTGCTGATGTAGGTGGTAATGTAGTGTACCTACAAATATAAAATTGAAAATAATAACAGGACTTTACAGTCATCGATGAACTAGATTACCAAACTAGACGCCCAAAATTGTTTTTGCACCATTCATGTGAAGTTACAACAATTTCTTTAATTGGATTTTTAAACCGTTAGCTTCATAGTAGCTACCATTCCATATATTATTAAAATAATCATTGAACACTAGTTCAAATCGTTCCTCTAAAAATAGTTATGTCTTTATTAAAAATACAATACATATATTAATGTTAGAGCATGACATTTTAGTAAGGTACCTACCTATTTTAATTAAGAATCTTATGTTTTAGTGAAAATAAAACATTTAAGTAAGATTGGTATTTTGTTTCTATGTTAGGAAGAACCTAGACAATCTTTTTAGCTAACACAAAAGGTGTGTACAAGTACAATACACTTAGTCCAGTAAGAAATATTCACTCTGAGGTAGGTATAGGTACCTACTAAAGTAAAAAATAAAAATAACTGTGTAGAGATCACATTCTACATTAATTTATTGAATTATAAAAACATAATAATATTGTTTAATATTAGTTAGATACCTTTTCCTACTAAATAGTTTTTTTAATTTGTTTAAATTAAATAATATAATATAATATTTAAATTAATATTATATTATTAAATTAAATTAAATTATTTGATAAATGATAAAAAAAAAGCGGGCAATATGAAATGGGCCAATGAGAACGTGGTATACATAAGGCGCTCTGTGCCGTCCTGGGTTTCCTAATTCGCCCCCCGGTTTGACCTTTAAGACCTTTTGGTCTGACCGCTCTCGAGTTTTAGCGAGACTAACGAACAGCAATTCATTTATATATATATATAGAAGATTATTCGATATTATGTCATGTTCAGTGGTATTTAAATTAATTTTTAAAACTAAGCCAAAAGTTCAAAAATTGATTATCATTGAAAATAAAATTAAAAAAGTGGGTCACTGTAATGGTTGGTGTTAAATTTGAATTCAATTATATAATATCATTGTATAAGAAAAACGTTTCTGAGCGAAAACAGCCAGTCAGTCAGCCTATGATATTAGGTACTAAGTATATTTGACGATATTATTGTGAATAAAGTAATTTATATATAACCTATTTACGTGGTACCTTATTTTGAATTTTTAATCCCTAGCTATAAAAGTTGAACATTTTATAAATATATTTAACAAAAAATAATTATTAAATTTTAAATTTGATATATTTTGTCAAAATTCGAACTTTAAATGCTTATAAAAAAAATTTTGCATATTATGTATTTTCAATGTTTTTCAACTACTATTGTAACAATATATCAGGAGCTCTATATTTTCACTCTTTCTTACCCAATGAATACATTTTTATTGATATTTATAGAAAAAAAAACTAAAAAAATTGAAAATTACAATGTCCGTAAACAGCTCAAAAAGAGTTAAAATATTTTCAAAATTTTATGGTGTATAGAAAATGAAAATATTAACATTCAGTATAATTTTCATGTATTTACAGTTATTCGTTTTTCAATGAAAACAAAATAACAAAATCGCTTTATAAGAAATCTAGTGAATATCCAATATTGTAAAAATATGAAATTCAAACTCTCATAAAAATTTAATTTGAGATTGAAGACATTTTTTTTTGAAAATTTAGATAAGCTTATGATGAATCTCGTATTTATAAGAATTTTTTTTTATGAATTTCTAACTCGAAATAATTTGTAAATTTTCGTCATTTTTACGTATTTTGTCAATATTAGAACTTTAAATGCTTATAAAAAAAATTGTGACAATGGATCTTTAATTTTTTTCATCTGCCTTTGAAACAATATACCAGGAGCCTTCTATTCAATGTTCGAGCTTTTTTAACCAACAAATAAAATTTTATTGATAAAAATAGAAAAAAAAACTAAAAAAAATGGAAACTGAACATGTCCGTAAATAGCTCAAAATAAGTCAAAATATTTGGAAAATGTTATGGTGTATAGAAAATGCTAATTTAAACATTCAGTCAACATTTTATGTATCTACGGTCATTTGTTTAAGAGTTGCACTATAAACCAAAATCGATTTTTTCGAAAACAGATTTTGTGTGAAATTTCCCGTTTTTCCTTAATTTTTCTTTTGTTATTTCACGGTGTTTTTGAAAACTACTGAAAAATTTTACTTTTAACCAACTAGATTCCCTTTCCTATCAAAAAAGGTACTGTTGAAGAAAATCCAAGCACTAAAATGTGATGACATACCACCCAAAAAAAAAATAAAAAAAAACACACATAATTGTAAAATCAATACATTCATCGTTTCACTGAGAATCTAAAAAACAAATTCTAAAATAACAAAATAGTTGCTGCAGGAATAAATTAAGGTTTAGAAAATATAAATGTAAGTAATTTAGTAATTTTTTTAAAAAATAGTTTTGACATAGATCAATAATATTAGCTTATTGTTACAATTTCATTGCACGCTAAAATGGATTCTGAGTGGATATTGTATGTAATTTTATATATCCAACAATATTTGGACCACAACCAAACTGTATTTTTCTTTTTATATTATATAGTAGGTTGAACTTGGTAATATTTTCCCGAAAAATGTAATTTATAAATATATTGCCTATATAATAATTATTTAAATTTATTTATATGTAAAACTAAGGGGGTTTATGATTTCCATTTAAAACGTGCCTTAAGTTTTACTAATGTGTTCTTATATAGGCAGTGCCGGCTGGTTTTAAAATATAGGCGAGTGACAGCATTGACAATAGCAGAATTATTTATGACGGTCATACATTAAATATGCATGATGCACCAACGTCGTCCATTAATTTAAAAAAATTTAAATTTTAAATTTCAAAAAACCACGCCTAAAGTTTATAAGTAGGTAGTTCCTCATAGTTTATTTAACACAAATTGATACCTTATATTTATTAACTTTTATTTGTTTTTAAAGTCTATGAAATATAAATTTTAGTATGATATTAACTTAATTGCTTGGCAACAGATATCATAAACAATAAATCTATAGACTTGATGCACGCATAACATTAATAAATTATTTGATCGATGTGCCACCTAACCATATAAAAATAAACGTTTCGCCGAGATCGGTTTCATTATACGAACTGTGGATGTTTGTATACGCGCGCATTCAGTGATTTGCTGCCGCGATGGACATTCAGAACGAAAAGCATCATGTTTTCAACATCAGGTTGGCGAAACTTATAGGTTTGTATCAAACGTTGGATCCAAAAACCGTAAAATGTCGAGGTCGAAACGTGTACCAAATTTTCGTTGCGTTCTTTGCGTTGTACTTGGCAGTCATATCGATGGCGCTGTTCGCCGGCTGTTTGCATTTATGGACGTATAATACGGCTACCAGCTTACTAGGCCTTTTGATAACAATCAACTCATTTTACGCGTGCTACAAGATGTGGATCGTCATTTACCGTTCGAACGACATATGGGACTGTCTGTCAATCACGCGGTACGGTTTTACGTCGTTGAGCAACCGGAACGGACATGAAATACTGGATCGTTGTCGATCACGTTCGGTCTGGTACACCGGCTTGTTAGCCGGAGCGTATTTTTCGACGACGGTATTTTACGTGGGATGTCCTCTGGTATTCGGCGACGCTGCAATACCGATCAAAAATCACGACGGTTCGATCGGAAATTACCGTCTGAACGTTATAAATTTGCATTTGTTCGCATCTTGTGAGACGTACAACGAATACTACAATACGTTTTTCGTCGTCGAGGCATTGTTCGTTGCCGGTGTAGTGATAACAAACCTTCTGTTCGATATACTTTTGCTGACACTGTGCTTGGGAATAAGCTGTCAGATACAAATGATTTGCTCTGCCTTCGAATCGGTCAACCATAATTCACCTAGTGATCCTCATTCCTCTGCAATCGGTAAGTACGAGTTATTACGTCAATTTTTTGTTTATTTTTGTTCGTGTACGGACAGTCGATGAGTATTTGCAGTAGGAGATAGGTCACAGACATATTGTTTATTTTAGAATTTGTAATAATTATTTTAATTTTGGATGGTTTTATAATTTTTATGTAAATACCTAGTTATATTATAGTTAGTATTAAGATACCTACCTGCGATAATATACTACTGCAAATCAGAATTTTTATTCCGGTCAACGGAAAAGTTTAGATACATTTTGAACACCATACACCGAATATTAAATAACGAATTGAACAAAGTTTGAGTCATATAGAGTTGGTACATTTAACGAGCAACGAATTCTACGGGATCAGCTAGGTATTTTATAATATTTTAACGAGGATTCGTAATTCTATTTGCAATCAGATCCCTTTGAGATCGAATCATTATATATAAAACGTGTACCTACACTACGCAAAAAAAAAATACACATCGTTGCAAAATCAATAATTATTCATCGCTCTGTTCAGAATCTAAAAGTCCTCCCTAACAGTATAATATAGATACATATATACATCGAGCACTGCAGTACACCTGATACAAATCGAAATATGAATCCTCGTTAAAATATTAGAATATAAGAAACAAACTAATTGATATATTTTGTGTTTAACATTAAATCTTAGATATAAAAAGATTATTTGAATTATTTAAAAATATAAAAATGTTTATTATACTACATTTCGTTGAATTATGATAGTAGTATGATGTAACCGATCTCAACCTTTTAAATTAAAAAAATAATAGGTATTCCTAGTGTTAGCTTCTTAGCTAGTTATACTCTTTAGCTATCTATAAAAGTTAAAAAAAAAAGATATAAACATAGAGATTTCATTCATCCCATATTTGAATGGAACGTCCCGATGTCATGTCAAAAGGTCAAATTTACACACATGCAGCAGTCAGCGGTCGTGAAAAAAGAGCGAAACGTAGTCGGCGACGGTGAATTGTGTGTGTACCGTGAAGTGGGGCTGGTCAGTTTATTAGGTTTTTATACATCCCGCCGGTGTAACGGCGAAAATTTATCTCAGTGATATTTTACCCCACTAATTTAAAATATCACTAGCGATTATTTACCCACGGTAAAATTTCGCTAGGTACCTATATTTTACACAGGTAAAATTTGACCAGCGTTATTTTCATTAGCGAATATTTACCCCAGGATAAGATTTCACTAGACTTAATAAAATATTATATATTTGAAAATAATATGTTTGGTTTAGGTATTTATTATATGTTTGAATTCTTCGTCTTAAATTCACAAGATAGACAATATAACAATTTTAAAATGTAGGTATCAAATACATTAATCTTTTACTTTGACTTAACTGAATAAATTAAAATTATAATTTGGAAATTACTTTTAACAGACAACTAATAAAAGAACCTACATTAAACTTACAACATACGCGTGGATCTAGTCATTGTCTTCATTTTAGATTTTGAGCGGAGATAGTTTAATGTATTGACTTTACAATGGGTTTTATAATTTTTGTTTCTTTAGTTTCCAAAGACTTTTTTTATATATATAAAAAAAGTATACATTTATCTTCAACTTCAATTTATTTTTTGAAAAACATAAAAAAAAATAGAAAAACTAAAAGTTTCATACAAAATTGATTTTATTATTTTGTTGTAATGCAATAACGAAAAACTGTAAGACAGTGAAACTCCTAAATACCTGAAACTCTCGGTCATCAAAATTTCGTCCGCTATTTGGAGATATTCACTATTGAGAGTTGTCCGCTTAGAGATTTTACGTACTTGATATTTTTACCAAATATGTAATTCAAAACATATAATTCATAGATTTGAAACTTTTCAGTTTTCACCATTACGACGTATCTTATTATTTGTCATTGAAATTTTCAATATACTTACTGTATGTATGATTATATTTTATATATAATTTTCAACAAATTAAATAAAAATAATTTTAAACTGTACTTTTATTTTTTGTTTGTATTTAATTGTAAATTATGTGTTGTATTATCTGATTTTAGATTATGTATTTTTATATGTGTTTAATATGTACATAAATTATATGATTATATATTATTAATTATGATGTACAACTAATTTTTAATTATTAAATACTGTCAATAAAAATTAAAATCTGATTTAGTATTTTTTTAACAAAGTTCATAACAGCCAATTTCTAAATCTAATTTTTAGAAATATTTTTATAGTAAGACAATTATTTAAGTCAACTGGTTTATTATTTACAATTTCTTTAAATGTTAATATTTAACATTTAATTATTTTTTTACACCAAAAACCAAAATCGATATTGTCGAAAACCGATTTTGCGTAAAAATTTCTGTTTTTCCCTTACTTTTATATCAAGTATAAGTTTAAACATAATTAAACATTTAAAAAAAAATGCATAAATGCAGCAGTGTGTGTTATTAGGTTTTATTATTTCGATGCTTTTGTATTAGAAATACAAATTTTTATTTGTACAATCTAAATATGTAATATAATTTATATGTTTATTAAAAAAATGTTTATAAAAATAACGAAAAAAAATCAAATCTTTACTGATAATATTGTGGGCGGGGATGCCAAAGATTGTTTTGTGAACTAGAACGCTGTACCAACTAAATATTCCTAGACAACAGCAGTACAGATCCATAATAATTACGCCCAAACTGGTCAGTCTCATTTATTTTACTCTTCGAGTTCTTAGAATTCACATTCATCTATCACTAATCATCACGTACAAGTTATTGGTGAGCACCTGCAAAATATTAAATATAATTAATAAGCAGTAGGTATATATACTATATAGGTACCGTTTTAAATTCATTATGTATTTAATTTCCTGACTTATTTTTATAGTATAAAATATAATTAATAATATGCATACTCTTTAGGTAGTTATTTTTACATTTTTTCTAACGTAGTCGATTGTCATATGTAATATGACGTATGATGCATCGATTAAATGTATATTAAATTTTTAGATTCTGAGTGAAACGATGAATGTATTGATTTTACTATGTGTGTTTTTTTTTTGTGTCTGTCGTCACCTTTTAGGACAGTAAAAATGTTAGATTTTCTTCAACAGTATCTTTTTTGATAGGAAAGTGAATCTAGTTGGTACTTTGGTGGGGGGGGGGTCAAAACTAAAAATTTTCCAGTAGTTTTCAAAAGCGCCGTGAAAAACAAAAGAAAAATTAAAGAAAAACGGGAATTTGTACACAAAATGTGTTTTCGAAAAAATCGATTTTGGTTTTTGGTGCAACTCTTAAACAAATGACCTTAGGTATATGACATTTTGACTGAATCTTTATATTAGCATTTTCTATACACCATAATATTTTCCGAATATTTTGACTTATTTTGAGCTGTTTCAGTACATTTTCAGTTTCCATTTTTTTTAGTATTTTTTTTCGATAAATGTTCAACTTTTATAGCTAATGATTGAAAATTTAAAACAAGATTAGGTTATATATATAAATTACTTTATTCACCTTAATATCATCAAATATACTTCGTAATATCATAGGCTGGCTCACCGTTTTCGCTCAGAATCGTTTTTCTTATACAATGATATTATATCATTGAATTAAAATTTAACACCATCCATTACAGTGACCCACTTGTAACCTACTGTACAGCAGAGCGACTTTTTTCTTTAAATTTTCACAAAATGTTTTTGGCAAAAATAATATTACTAGGCGTAAGAAATTTTCAATTTATTAGTTTTTTTTCTAATTATTGGCAACGAATAAAATTTTACTCAATCAAAAAACTCGAGATTTTTGTACAAGCTTCCTCATAATTCTTCATCATTCTAATGGCAAAATAAATTTTTAAGTTATGATATACCGCCCGTAAGTCCATACAATAATGGCACAATATCTATAATTACCTAATAAATAGTATATTACAATACTTGTACCAACTCATTTTCCATGAGAAAATTCTGGATACTTATTTATAAATTTATAATCAATAAATTATTCGATATTATGTCATGCTCAGCCGTATTCAAGTTCATTTTTTAAAGCGATGTTAAAAGTTCAAAAATTGTTTATTCTGAGTTCAGTCTATATTTCTAACGATATTTTACAGTACATATCTATTTCTATTATATTATTGTATCACGTTAAATATATTTTCCCGAAAAAATTGCATTTATAAATATTTTACCTTTATAATAATAATTTTTATTCATAATATTATTTAATAAAATACATATAATAAATAATAAATAAAAAAAAATAAATAAATAGATACTATTACTTGTTGGCTGGTTTTAAAAGATAGGCGATTGGCGACCTTGACAATAGCAGGATTATACATGTCGGTCATACATTAAATATGCATAATGCACCACCGTCGTCCATACATTTATAAAATTAAAATTGTAGACTTCTAAGAACTACGCCCAAAGATTATAATAGTAGTGTTGGCTCGCATTTAGCCTTCTAATTTAATAAAAGAAATTGCCATCACGGGCTAGAAGATAGGCCACAATATAACAATATTTTGTTCATTATATTTAAATAGTGGGTATTATTAATGAAATGTTAACGTTGTGTTGGAAATTGTTATTTATTCACATTCTTAATCAATTTATTACAATGGTAGGTAACTTGAATAACATTACTTAATCATTTTATTACTAGTAGGTAGGCCCTTCGGCGCTAACACATAAACAAAACTCACCTACGGTACGTTAAGTATCGGATTTTATCCCAAGCGAATCGTGCCGGGGACAGTAAAAAGTAAAAACAATAATAATAATTACAACCGCACATGAGCAACCACCTAGCCGTACCACAACGAAGAACTCACAGTATACACTAGGTTTGCTGCTGCGTACAGAACAAACATAAAACAAAACCACGCTATTCACGATGACTCTGGTGAACAATGAACACCCTAGAAGGGGACTAAACAATTAGATTTGCAATAATATTGCTCGAACGATAGGTACTCAACAGAATCAAATTACAACAGTACAACACAAAACAGTAAAAAGTGGTTTAGCAGCAGCAGACGAACGAAGACGACAGCACATAGAAATGGCAAGACCGCACTGAGCGACGAACCGCAAAGAACAGAGAAACGAATAGAAACACTAACTCGAACATAGCCGATTTTAACGGTAACTCATTTAAACAGAATGTCAGTGTCACCTGTACAACAACACGAAAGAACAAATTAACTAGAAACTTTGAGGTGGGTGACACTAACTTTTGGAACTGCTTTACACACAAAACATTAAAGAATAGAATTTGAACACAGCAACAATAGATAACGTAACGGTCTCACACATGCACTGGGTGGTAAGCACCAAGAATTAAGATATACCTTAATATCTTAATTTGTGGTCAGCACACGACAGCTAATACTACCGCCGACCGCGCAGCAGTGACTCGTCATAAGATCGCTACGGAACACAACAACAGAAATGCATGAAAACTATACACAGGTAAATTGCCATATTGGCTCCAACAAGTAGTTCTTCGTCATTAATTTAACACAAATTCCTACTGTATAATTATTATAAAAGTTTCAGTTGCATTTTACCGTAGATTCGTATACCCGCCTATATATGACATAAACCTCGGGAGTAATGAAAGGGAAAAAATCTCGTAGGGTATAAGACTACAGAATATAAATTAAGATCCGTTTCATACGAACTTTAGAAGTTTGTATACGCGCATTCAGTGATTCGCTGTCTCGATGGACATTCACAACGAGAAGCACCATGTTTTCAACATTAGGTTGACGAATCTTATTGGATTGTATCAAATGTTGAATCCAGAAACCGTAAAATGTCGAGGTCGAAACGTATACCAAATTGTATAAGACATTTTTATTGAACTTATGAATTGTTTACATGTAGTAACATAAAACTTGATATCATATTATATTGTAGATTGAAGAGATGTAAGTCAATAATTTAGAACTTTAATAGTCTATTATAGTATACAGTTACATTTAATATATAATGTGATATGATTCATTTATTGATTTGCAAACTAGTTATATGTTATTAAAGATTTTCGATATTTTAGACATGGGCTTGACATAGAAATGATATTTGTATAAGATTTTATAAAAATTATGATAATATGATTTGGGGGAAATTAAGATATTTTCATTAAAACAATTATGATTTTTCAAATAGGTACCTATATTTCCAAGCTTGTAATGGTAATATATAAGCGATTTCATCATTATTTTACGAAGTATATATAATAATACA
Organism: Macrosiphum euphorbiae; assembly: GCA_949089665.1. Classification (NCBI taxonomy): domain Eukaryota; kingdom Metazoa; phylum Arthropoda; class Insecta; order Hemiptera; family Aphididae; genus Macrosiphum; species Macrosiphum euphorbiae. The sequence goes on from CARXXK010000001.1 coordinate 21,478,519, forward strand.
TTAAAAGTATCAGTAATAAGCATGCGCATGTAGTATAAGACTGTAAAAATAATATATGCTGAAAACATCGACAATTAATTTAACTTATACTCGTCACGAGATATCCGTCCTCTTACCATGAGCTAATTTTTAGCAAATATTTTTGAAATTTTTAATTGAGCTTATTATTTTTTTTTTTATTATTGTAAATATACATTTATATTAATTGTAGTTAGGTAGTAATTATTTTCATTGATTAATTTAATCTTACCAGATTTTAAAACTTGATCTAAAATTGATTTTTTTAAAAAATATAGATGTTTCTCATTGAATAGATTTTTTTTTAATGAATAGATTTTTTTGTTGAATATAATTTTTTTTTATCAAATTACAACTGCGTTCTACGTCTGTATATGAGACAGAAGCATATTTGAAATATGGTAGGTCTGATGTAGGTCTGATGTATGGTATAGGGTATATGGTATATGTCTGATATCTAGTTCTTCTTCCAAGTCTTGAATTATAGTAACATGATTTTTTCCTACCAAATTTTATTCAATTTCTTCAGTCTATGAAAAAATTTATCCGTTCGGGATATTTTGATTTTTGAACTATTAATTTCACGTGTCGAGTCCGTTAATATATATCAGTATATAACGAAAAACCTCAAATATGCACTAAAAGTATGATAAATATAAAAATATGATCATTCAAGTAAAAATCGGATAAATATGCAAAAATATGCAAAATTAAATTGGTATATTTGAATTCTTTAGGTTATGAAACAAATTTCTATCTTACTCCTCATTGATTTAGATGTTATTAAAAAAATATGATAAATGCATAAACATCAGCTTCCTAGTCATTACTCATTAGCTAGAGAGTCTGAAGGTAAAAGCGTAGTAGGTTTACCGCGTATAATTCTATAGGGGTGATACCACAATATGTTTTATCTATTTTTCAAAAATCATTAAAGCTATAGTTCTATTCTTCTGAGATATTCAATGTTATGATATAGGTACCGTGATACAATTTCGCTCAATCAAAAAACTTGAGAATTTAATACAATCTTCCTCATAATTCTTCATTGTTCTAATTGAAAAAGACATTTTTAAGTTATGATATACCATAAGTCCATATGACAAAGGCACAATCTATTATTATTAACTAATAAATAAAATATTACAATACTAGTGTCAACCTATTTCCAATTGGAAAATTCAGGATGCTTATTTAAAAATTTATAATCAATAATGAATAAATTATTCGATATCATGTCATGCTCAGCCGTATTCAAGTTATTTATAAAACTATGTCAAAAGTTTAAAAATGGTTCATCGTTGACAATAAAATAAAAACATATTAATTGTTTTTTTTTTACTAATTTTGATACTTCTCTTTGATACAGTATTTATTTATTCTACGAGAGAATGGGTTCTGAGTGGAGATGTAAGACAGCTTGTCAGCCTATATTTCTAACAATAATTTACTGTACATATCCATTTCTATTCTATTACATGAAGTTAATAATTTCCCGAAAAAATGTAATTTATAAATATATTAACTTTACAGTTATTATTTTTATTCATAATATTATTTTATACAATACCTTAATATATAAATTGCTGCTATTTGTTGGCTGGTTTTATTTGATGCATGCTTGTACATGATCGGCCCGATTAACCAATGGCAACCAATATACAAATATAATACTAATTTCTACTAATTTTTATCTCCAATAGGCAATAACAACCATTTATAAACAAAAATTTCCATCGTAAATCCCTGTTTCAGCTCCTCCCCGGGTTGAACCTACGGAGGAAAATTATGAATCTAAATTATCCCAGGAACCACTCAAACACACACAACATTTTTTATCAAAATCGGTCCAGCCGTTTAGGAATGCATAAATGACATATAGACAAACATTAATTTATATAATATATTATTGTTATTATTTTTGGCCACCCAATTAATTTTTCCCATACAAATTATACATTAAAACCTTCCCCGAGGCAACCGTTCAACTGTTGTATTAGTGACAACCGTACTAAAATTCAATCAGTACTTTTCGAGATATGAGCGTCATACAAAAAATTGTGCCAAGTGCGAGTCACACTCGCGCACGAAGGGTTCCGTACCATCATCTATAAATATGTTGGCTACACAAAGTTATATTATATATTCTAGGATTTTTAGTATTTTTTGTTATAGCGGCAATAGAAATACATAATCTGTGAAAATTTAAAATTGCTAACTTTCATGGTTCATAAGATACAGCCTGGTGACAGACGGACGAACGGAGGGACAGCGGAGCCTTAGTAATATGGTGCAGTTTTACTGTAAGAAACCCTAAAAAGGGGCTTCTATTTTATAATATATATTATATATAGATTTAGATTATCTAGGTTAATATTTTTTTGAAATAATTATTTTTATAATAATTATTTTAATTTATAATATAATTTCATACAATATTATAGGTAGAACCATTATAAAATAATATTTTAGAAACAAAATTTAAAATAGTACATTTCAAAATATTTGTAGGTAGTTGGAATTTGGAGTAAAACACTTGAATTAAAAAAAAATATTTCATTTTCTAGAATAAAAATACCAATAAAAAGAATTCTTTAAGTATTTAAAATACATTTGTTAAACTGTCAAAAGTATTTGAAATAAAAAAAAAAGCAGGTAAATGGATGTCGCTTTGCTGTACAGTAGATTACAAGTGCGTCAATGTATAATGGATTGTATTAAACTTGTATTCAATGATATTCTATCATTATATAAGAAAAACGATTCTGAGCGGAAACGGTTTGTCAGACTATATATTTAATATTGTCATTAATTATTATATCATGTAAGTTGAATTAATATTATAATATTACTAGCTGAACCCGTGCACTTCGTTGCCCATTAAGTGTACCAACTCTAGTCTATGTGACTCAAACTTTGTTCAATTTGTTATTTAATATTTAGTGTATGGTTTCAAAATTAATCTTAACTTTTCCGTTGCCCGGAATAAAAATTCTGTTTCACTGCAGTACATTATCAGGTAGGCAATCTACCTGCGGTAGATCGCGGACCCCGTGCTGTGTGTACGTAAGTGTATGATTTAACTCTAAAGTATTAAAGTTATACCAAGTTTGTCGTATTCTATCTATGGTGGATTAATATAATCGATTATATAAAATCCTAACATAACCGTAATAATGATGAATAAGAAAAACTTAATTTTTTAAATTAGCCAATCTTCTACCCAAAGGTCTAATCTACACATAAACATTCAATTATATATTATATATGTATATATTGACGAAAAATAATAATACAAATCAACAAACATGCCCGATTAACCAATAGCAACCAAAATATAATACATTATTATTTTTTTTTTTTTTTTTGGCAATGTCAAAAGTTGGTCGTGGCATTTTTTAACGCCTAAATCCATACAATTGAAATTGAATAAAAATCAATCTCGTTTAATCTCAAACCAATTAATATTTATCTAGAAAATAGAATTGTTGTTGTCATGTCAACAGACGTTTTTTTCATTTTTCATACATTTTGTTGTTGTTTTTGGTCATGTCGCCAGGTGTGCACTTATGAGGCCATAACTCCGGAACCATTTATCGCACAGCGAACAAACTCCACAGAAACCATCTACATATCAATCTTAATATGCCCTGAAATTTTTATCGAAATCGGTTCGTTGGATCTTGAGCTATAAGATTTATTCAAAATGTACACTTATTTTTATATATATATAGATTATTTTTTATTCGTTTCTATGGTAATTAACAAAGCGTTAGAAATTAAAATCCAATTTTAGAGGTTTTTCGTAATTTTTCGGTGGTTTTTACAATGGCATTAAATAACTATTGATAAAATTGAAAAATTACCTCTTTAAAGTACCATCTTGATCCAATTTTCTAAAAGATAAGGTACTATATGTGCAGTGGTGTATTGGTAAATAAATTTATGGGTATACGCACCTAAAAGTAGTTGAATATAGTATATACCTATATATACGATATACCTACCTTAAAAATTTTCTCGCTCCGCTCAAAAAATGATTACACTTTGTATTTAATAATCTTTTATAACTTTATTACAAACACTTACTCTTCATGTGTATATGTATATGCAGTGGCGTATATACCCCCCTATATACGCCCCCCAGTTCGCCCTATATTCACCCACAACCATAAAATTAATTCATATATACTCCACTGTGTGTAATATGTACCAAGTATCAATGTATTATTTTTTTTTTAATTAATTCAATTTCATGGTATAAGTCTAGTTTCCCGGGCACCTTTTTTTTTTGAAATTTCTTTTTAAAAGGGTTGCCAAACGGTCGCCAAACTCGAGGTCCTCCGCGCGGCATTATAGTAGACAGTAGTGTTGCGCGCACGCGTATAAACGTAAAATCGTTAACTTTGGGAAGCTATAACTTCCAAAATAATCATTTCCGCAATTTTATTTTTGCACCATCGTTCTTAACTCGTCAAAACAACCCTTTTCAAAAAAAAAATTTCAAAAAAAATATGTGCCCGGTAAACTAGACTTGTTCCCAATTCATATATGATATATATCATAAATAATACAACTTTTTATTATCAAATTTTAAAACAATTGTACAGTAAAATACTTATATAGTAGAAGTAGCGGTACGTTTATTATCCATTATCGATCATATAATATTATAATATATTTATATACAAATATTTATATATATTTTATTTGTATAAAATATTTTACAAATTTAAAAGAATTTCAAAATTAATAGAATTAATATAATGAGAAACTAATAGTTCGATTTTATAATTTGGTTATTGGATGACAAGTAATAACACAATACATCAACAATAATTATTTTATTATTATTCTAATTTGTCATTATCATTTAGTTTGAAATGAAATTACGTATGTTTATTCACAGTTTGGGAACCGCTGTACATTGATTGTTCATTGATTGATTGTATTGCTCGGCAGTTTCCGATCGTCTTCGCAAGAAAACGTCGGGTAAAATTTAATCGAACTTCATGCGGGTACGGGGCTATTTTTAGTATTTTTGGACAGTGCACTTTATGTTATAATAAAATATTATAACTAAATATAATTTAGGTTATTATTATTATTATTTTTAAGTTTTTACTTTTGTTTGGTGATAATATGCCTAAATTGTCTGATGATAAATTAGAAGCGTGCGTATACCCATAAAAGACTAATTTTCTTAAAGGTATATGCATAAATCCAAAAATAGGGATCCGGGTATACGACGTATACCCGAGTATACCCTCCAATGCACCACTGTATATGTGGAAATTGAAGGGTTTATTCTGTTAGAAATGTTGTAAAAAAAAAAAAAATAAACACCATTGTAAAACCACTAGCTTCCTCTTAACAAGATTGTGAATACCTTGACCTACCTACCTAATACGTAAAAATAAACTACGAACGTTACAACAGTTTTTTGTGTTCATTAAAATAAAATTACTGTTCGTCCAAAATAAGAAAATCAGTTAATTATATTTTTGAAAATATATTTGATATTTGACCATTTATTTAAATGTTATATTTTCAATATTGATTAGTGGATTTTAATTTTTATTTGAAAATTGACTAGATACGTAAAACCCCTTGGTTTATTATGCGTTATTGCTGCATAAAAACATAGGCGATTGACAAAAGTAGAATTATTTATGCGGTCATACATCAAATATGCATAATGCACCAACGTCGTCTATACAATTATAAAATTAAAATTGTAGAGTTCTAAGAACTACTCCTATAGCTTATAACTTATAAGTAATTCTTCGTCTTTTATTTAATACAAATTCATACTATATAATTATTATAAAAGTTGCAGTTGCATTTTGTGATGGATTTGTATACCCACCTATAAACCTCGGTATAGTAAAGAAAGGGGAAAAAACTCGAAGGGTATAAGACTACGGAATAAAAATTATAATATGATAGGAAATTAATTGCATGGCAACAGATATTATAAACATGAAATCTATAGACAAAATCATGCACGCATAACATTAATAAATTATTTGATCGATGAGCCACCCACCCATATAAAAATAAACGTGTCGCCGAGGTCCGTTTCATACGAGCGGTGGATGTTTGTATACGCGCATTCAGTGATTTGCTGCCGTCATGGACATTCAGAACGAAAGGCATCATGTTTTCAACATCAGGTTGGCGAAACTTATAGGTTTGTACCAAACGTTGGATCCAAAAACCGTAAAATGTCGAGGTCGAAACGTGTACCAAATTTTCGTTGCGTTCTTTGCGTTGTACTTGGCAGTCATATCGATGGCGCTGTTCGCTGGCTGCTTGCATTTATGGACGTATAATACGGCTACCAGCTTACTGGACCTTTTGATAACAACAAACTCATTTTACGCGTGCTACAAGATGTGGATCGTCATTTACCGTTCGAACGACATATGGGACTGTCTGTCAATCACGCGGTACGGTTTTACGTCGTTGAGCAACCGGAACGGACATGACATATTGGATCGTTGGCGATCGCGTTCGGTCTGGTACACCAGCTTGTTAGCCGGAGCGTATTTTTCGACGACGGTATTTTACGTGGGATGTCCTCTGGTATTCGGCGACGCTGCAATACCGATCAAAAATCACGACGGTTCGATCGGAAATTACCGTCTGAACGTTATAAATTTGCATTTGTTCGCATCTTGTGAGACGTACAACGAATTCTACAATACGTTTTTCGTCGTCGAGGCATTGTTCGTTGCCGGTATAATAATAACAAACCTTCTGTTCGATATACTTTTGCTGACACTGTGCTTGGGAATAAGCTGTCAGATACAAATGATTTGCTCTGCCTTCGAATCGGTCAACCATAATTCACCTAGTGATCCTCATTCCTCTGCAATCGGTAAGTACGAGTTATTACGTCAATTTTTTGTTTATTTTTGTTCGTGTACGGACAGTCGATGAGTATTTGCAGTAGGAGATAGGTCACAGATATATTATTTATTTTAGAATTTGTAATAATTATTTTAATTTTGGATGGTTTTATAATTTTTATGTAAATATCTAGTTATATTATAGTTAGTATTAAGATGTTTACCTGCAGATATTATACTACTGCAAATCAGAATTTTTATTCCGGGCAACGGAAAAGTTTAGATACATTTTGAACACCATACACCGAATATTAAATAACGAATTGAACAAACTTTGAGTCATATAGAGTTGGTACATTTAACGAGCAACGAATTCTACGGGATCAGCTAGTTATTTTATAATATTTTTAATAATACAAATTATACATTAAAACTTTTCCCGAGACTCAACCGTTCAACTGTTGTATTAGTGACAACCGTACTAAAATTCATTCAGTACTTTTCGAGATATGAGCGTCATACAAAAAAACCGGCCAAGTGCGAGTCACACTCGCGCACGAAGGGTTCCGTACCATCATCTATAAATATGTTGGCTACACAAAGTTATATTATATATTCTAGGATGTTTAGTATTTTTTGTTATAGCGGCAATAGAAATACATAATCTGTGAAAATTTAAAATTGCTAACTTTCATGGTTCATAAGATACAGCCTGGTGACCGACGGACGAACGGAGGGACAGCGGAGCCTTAGTAATATGGTGCAGTTTCACCGTAAGAAACCCTAAAAAGGGGCTTCTATTTTATAATATATATTATATATAGATTTAGATTATCTAGGTTAATATTTTTTTGAAATAATTATTTTTATAATAATTATTTTAATTTATAATATAATTTCATACAATATTATAGGTAGAACCATTATAAAATAATATTTTAGAAACAAAATTTAAAATAGTACATTCCAAAATATTTGTAGGTAATTGGAATTTGGAGTAAAACACTTGAACTAAAAAAAATATTTAATATTCTAGAATAAAAATACCAATAAAAAGAATTCTTTAAGTATTTAAAATACATTTGTTAAACTGTCAAAAGTATTTGAAATAAAAAAAAAGGTGGGTAAGTGGATGTCGCTCTGCTGTACAGTGGGTTACTGTATAATGGATGGTATTAAATTTGAATCCAATGATACAATATCATTGTATAAGAAAAACGATTCTGATCGAAGACGGTATGTCAGTCTAGGTTTAAGACATATTATATACATATCTATGGTATTAAAAAAAAATTGACCTATAATAAATTCCAAATTAATCATATCACAATATCCATTAGGTACTTATAACACGTTATACATCAATAACAAACCCTGATACTATCATAGATATATAATATAGTGTACTTTAGAAGTTTCAAGTACCCACGAATAGTATTATACACTCACAACAAAATAACTAAAATAGGTATGCTAGGTTTTTGATTATGTAATTTCGTCCCAAATTTGAACTTAAAATGTCTGTAAAAAATAACTGTGCTCATATATTTTTTAGATTTTTTGGCTACAGTATGAACTATTTATGAGAATCTTTTTTTTAAATTTTCAATCCTTAGCTATAAAAACTGAACATTTTATAATTTATTTATTACGATGATTGATAATTTTCGAGATTTTGATAAATTTTGTCAAAATGCTAAAAAAACTAAAAAAATTGAAAACTGAAAATGTCCGTAAACGGCTCAAAAATTGTCAAATTATTTTCAAAATTGTATGGTGTATAGGAAATGCTAATATAAACATTCAGTGAAATTTTCATGTATCTACAGTAATTCGTTTTTGAATTACAACAAAATAAGGAAATCGCCACAAGAGAAATCGAGTGAATATCCAATGTTGTAAAAATTTGAATTTCAAACGCTCATAAAAATTAAATTTGACTTTCTTATAGAATTTTTTTTTTGATAAATGTAGGAAATCTCATAAGGAATCTTGTATTACATTTTAATATCTTAGATTTAAAAAGAAAAATTTTTATGAATTTCTAACTCAAAATAATTTGCAAATTTTCGTGATTTTTCCATATTTTGTCATTTTTTGAACTTTAAATGCTTAAAAAAAAAAACTGTGACTAACGATTTTTAATATTTTTCATCTGTCTTTGAAACAATATAGTAGGAGCCTTCTATTAAATTTTCAAGTATTTTTACTCAACAAATAAATTTTTATTGATATTCATAAAAAAAAAGGTGGGTAAGTGGATGCCGCTCTGCTGTACAGTAGGTTACAAGTGGGTCACTGTATAATGGATGCTATTAAATTTGAATTCAATGATAAAATATCATTGTATAAGAAAAACGATTCTGAGCGAAGACGGTATGTCAGTCTAGGTTTAAGACAAATTATATACATATCTATGGTATTAAACAAAAAATTGACCTATAATAGGTACCTATAATAAATTCCAAATTAATCATATCACAATATCCATTAGATACTTATAACGCGTTATACATCAACAAAAACCGTGATACTATCATAGATATAATATAATAGTACACTTTAGAAGTTTCAAGTACCCACGAATAATATTATTCAATCACAACAAAATAACTAAAATCGTAATTCTTGGTTTAAATATCAAATTTTGTCTAAATTTGAAATTAAAATGTCTGTAAAAAATAAGTGTGTTTATATATTTTTTAGATTTTTTGGTTACAGTATGAATTATTTAAGAGAATCTTTGTTTTAAATGTTCAACTCTTAGTTATAAAAACTGAACATTTTATAATTTTTTAATTCCAACGATTGATAATTTTCGAGATTTTGATAAATTTTGTCAAAATTCGATGTTTAAATGCTTATAAAAAAAAATTGTGCCTATGTATTTATAATATTTTTCAACTGTTATTGTAACAATATATCAGGAGCCTTGTATTAAATTTTTTCACTTTTTCGCCCAACAGATAAAACTTTATTAATATTTATAGAAAAAAAAACTAAAAAAAATTGAAAGCTGTAAATGTCCATAAACAGCTCAAAAAGAGTCAAAATATTTTCAAAATTCTATGGTGTATAGGAAATGCTAATATAAACATTCAGTGAAATTTTCATGTGTCTACAGTTATTCGTTTTTGAATTACAACAAAATAAGGAAATCGCTACATGAGAAATCGAGTGAACATCCAATGTTGTAAAAATTTGAATTTCAAACGCTCATAAAAATTTAATTTGACTTTCTTATAGAATTTTTTTTTTTGATAAATGTAGGAAATCTTATAAGGAATCTTGTATTACATTTTCATATCTTAGATTTAAAAAGAAAAATTTTTATGAATTTCTAACTCGAAATAATTTGCAAATTTTCGTGATTTTTCCATATTTTGTCATTTTTTGAACTTTAAATGCTTAAAAAAAAAAACTGTGACTAACGATTTTTAATATTTTTCATCTGTCTTTGAAACAATATAGTAGGAGCCTTGTATTAAATTTTCAAGTATTTTTACTCAACAAATAAATTTTTATTGATATTCATAAAAAAAAAGGTGGGTAAGTGGATGTCGCTCTGCTGTACAGTAGGTTACAAGTGGGTCACTGTTTAATTGATGCTATTAAATTTGAATTCAATGATACAATATCATTGTATAAGAAAAACGATTCTGATCGAAGACGGTATGTCAGTCTAGGTTTAAGACAAATTATATACATATCTATGGTATTATAAAAAAATTGACCTATAATAAATTCCAAATTAATCATATCACATTATCACAATATCCATTAGGTACTTATAACACGTTATACACCAACAACAAACCCTGATACTATCATATATATATAATAGTACACTTTAGAAGTTTCAAGTAGGTACCCACGAATAATATTATATAATCACAACAAAATAACTAGGTTTTAGATTCTGAGTGAAACGATGAATGTATTGATTTTACAATGATGTGTGTTTTTTTTTTAATTTTTTTTATTATTTTTGTGTCTGTGTACACGATAAGTAGTCGAAATAATGCTTCGATTTTCGACTTCAGTATCTTGTTCGATTGGAAAGTGAATATCGTTGGTGCATTGGGGAGGTCAAAATTTAAATTTCCCAGTAGTTTTCAAGAGCGCCGGGAAAAACACTATAAAAATTAAGGAAAAACGGGAATTTTTACGCAAAATCGGTTTTCCAAAAAATTGATTTTGGTTTTTGGTGTAACTTTAAAACAAATAACCGTAGATACATGAAATTTTCAGTGGTTGTTTATATTTGCATTTTCTATACACGATAACATTTTCAAAATATTTTGATTTATTTTGAACTGTTTAGGGACATTTTCAGTTTCCAATTTTATTAGTTTTTTTTTTTATGAATATCAATAAAAATTTATTTGTTGAGTAAAAATACTTGAAAATTTAATACAAGGCTCCTACTATATTGTTTCAAAGACAGATGAAAAATATTAAAAATCGTTAGTCACAGTTTTTTTTTTTAAGCATTTAAAGTTCAAAAAATGACAAAATATGGAAAAATAACGAAAATTTGCAAATTATTTCGAGTTGGAAATTCATAAAATTTTTTTTTTTTTAAATCTAAGATATGAAAATGTAATACAAGATTCCTTATAAGATTTCCTACATTTATCAAAAAAAAAAATTCTATAAGAAAGTCAAATTAAATTTTTATGAGCGTTTGAAATTCAAATTTTTACAACATTGGATATTCACTCGATTTCTCATGTGGCAATTTCCTTTTTTTGTTGTAATTAAAAAACGAATTACTATAGATACATGAAATTTTCACTGAATGTTCAGATTAGCATTTCCTATACACCATACAATTTTGAAAATAATTTGACAATTTTTGAGCCGTTTACGGACATTTTCAGTTTTCAATTTTTTTAGTTTTTTTTTTCTATAAATATCAATAAAGTTTTATCTGTTGGGCCAAAAAGTGTAAAACTTTAATACAAGGCTCCTGATATATTGTTACAATATCAGTTGAAAAATATTAAAAATACATATGCACGATTTTTTTTATAGGCATTTAAAGTTGGAATTTTGACAAAATTTATCAAAATATCGAAAATTATCAATCGTTGGAATTAAAAAATTATAAAATGTTCAGTTTTTATAACTAAGAGTTGAAAATTTAAAACAAAGATTCTCTTAAATAATTCATACTGTAACCAAAAAATCTAAAAAATATATAAACACACTTATTTTTTACAGACATTTTAATTTCAAATTTAGACAAAATTTCATATTTAAACCAAGAATTACGATTTTAGTTATTTTGTTGTGATTGAATAATATTATTCGTGGGTACTTGAAACTTCTAAAGTGTACTATTATATATCTATGATAGTATCACGGTTTTTGTTGATGTATAACGCGTTATAAGTATCTAATGGATATTGTGATATGATTAGTTTGGAATTTATTATAGGTACCTACCTATTATAGGTCAATTTTTTGTTTAATACCATAGATATGTATATAATATGTCTTATACCTAGACTGACATACCGTCACCGCTCAGAATCGTTTTTCTTATACAATGATATTATATCATTGAATTCAAATTTAATACCATCCATTATACAGTGACCCACTTGTAACCTACTGTACAGCAGAGCGACATCCACTTACCCACCTTTTTTAGATTCTGAGTGAAACGATGAATGTATTGATTTTACAATGATGTGTGTTTTTTTTTTTATTTTTTTTTTTATTTTTTTTTTTATTTTATTTTTTATTTTATTTTTTATTTTTTTTGTGTCTGTGTACACGATAAGTAGTCGAAATAATGCTTCGATTTTCGACTTCAGTATCTTGTTCGATTGGAAAGTGAATATCGTTGGTGCATTGGGGAGGTCAAAATTTAAATTTCCCAGTAGTTTTCAAGAGCGCCGGGAAAAACAAAAGAAAAATTAAGGAAAAACGGGAATTTTTACGCAAAATCGATTTTTCAGAAAATTGAATTTGGTTTTTGGTGTAACTTTAAAACAAATGACCGTAGGTACATGCAATTTTCACTGGTTGTTTATATTTGCATCTTCTATACACGATAACATTTTCAAAATATTTTGATTTATTTTGAACAGTTTAGGGACATTTTCATTTTTAGTTTTTTTTTAGTTTTTTTTCTAGAAATATCAATAAAATTTTATTTGTTGGTTGCGAAAGCTTGAAAATTTAATAGAAGGCTCCTAATATATTGTTTCAAGGGCAGATGAAAAATATTAAAAATCCTTAGTCACAATTTTTTTTTATAAGCATTTAAAGTTCAAAAATTGACAAAATATGGAAAAATCACGAAAATTAGCAAATTATTTTGAGTTAAGAATTCGTAAAAATTTTTCTTTTTAAATCTAAGATTTGAAAATCTAATACAAGATTACTCATAAGATTGTCTACCTTTATCAATAAAAAAATCTCTACCGGAAAGTCAAATTAAATTTTTATGAGCGTTTGAAATTCAAATTTTTACAACATTGGATATTCACTCGATTTCTCATGTGGCAATTTCCTTTTTTTGTTGTAATTAAAAAACGAATTACTGTAGATACATGAAAATTTCACTGAATGTTTATATTAGCATTTCCTATACACCATACAATTTTGAAAATATTTTGACTCTTTTTGAGCCGTTTACGGACATTTTCAGTTTTCAATTTTTTTAGTTTTTTTTTTCTATAAATATTAATTAAGTTTTATCTGTTGGGCCAAAAAGTGTAAAAATTGAATACAAGGCTCCTGATATATTGTTACAATATCAGTTGAAAAATATTAAAAATACATAGGCACAATTTTTTTTTATAAGCATTTTAACATCGAATTTTGACAGAATTTTTCAAAATCTCGAAAATTATTAATCATCGTAATTAATAAATTATAAAATGTTCAGTTTTTATAGCTAAGGATTGAAAATTTAAAACAAGATTTCACGTAAGTAGTTAATTCTCTTACCGAAAAATCTAAAAAATATACAATCACAGTTTATTTTTATAGTCATTTTATGTTCAAATTTTGACGAAATTACATATTAAAAAACCTAGTTATTTTGTTGTGATTATATAATATTATTCGTGGGTACCTACTTGAAACTTCTAAAGTGTACTATTATATATATATGATAGTATCAGGGTTTGTTGTTGGTGTATAACGTGTTATTAGTACCTAATGGATATTGTGATAATGTGATATGATTAATTTGGAATTTATTATAGGTCAATTTTTTTTTAATACCATAGATATGTATATAATTTGTCTTAACCTAGACTGACATACCGTCTTCGCTCAGAATCGTTTTTCTTATACAATGATATTGTATCATTGAATTCAAATTTAATAGCATCAATTATACAGTGACCCACTTGTAACCTACTGTACAGCAGAGCGACATCCACTTACCCACCTTTTTTAATATGTAATTTCGTCCAAATTTGAACATAAAATGACTATAAAAATAAACTGTGATTGTATATTTTTTAGATTTTTCGGTAAGAGAATTAACTACTTACGTGGAATCTTGTTTTAAATTTTCAATCCTTAGCTATAAAAACTGAACATTTTATAATTTATTAATTACGATGATTAATAATTTTCGAGATTTTGAAAAATTCTGTCAAAATTCGATGTTAAAATGCTTATAAAAAAAAATTGTGCCTATGTATTTTTAATATTTTTCAACTGATATTGTAACAATATATCAGGAGCCTTGTATTAAATTTTTACACTTTTTGGCCCAACAGATAAAACTTAATTGATATTTATAGAAAAAAAAAACTAAAAAAATTGAAAACTGAAAATGTCCGTAAACGGCTCAAAAAGAGTCAAAATATTTTCAAAATTGTATTATGTATAGGAAATGCTAATATAAACATTCAGTGAAATTTTCATGTATCTACAGTAATTCGTTTTTTAATTACAACAAAAAAAGGAAATTGCCACATGAGAAATCGATTGAATATCCAATGTTGTAAAAATTTGAATTTCAAACGCTCATAAAAATTTAATTTGACTTTCCGGTAGAGATTTTTTTATTGATAAAGGTAGACAAACTTATGAGTAATCTTGTATTACATTTTAAAATCTTAGATTTAAAAAGAAAAATTTTGACGAATTCTTAACTCAAAATAATTTGCTAATTTTCGTGATTTTTCCATATTTTGTCAATTTTTGAACTTTAAATGTTTATAAAAAAAAATTGTGACTAAGGATTTTTAATATTTTTCATCTGCCTTTGAAACAATATATTAGGAGCCTTCTATTAAATTTTCAAGCTTTCGCAACCAACAAATAAAATTTTATTGATATTTCTAGAAAAAAAACTAAAAAAAAACTAAAAATGAAAATGTCCCTAAACTGTTCAAAATAAATCAAAATATTTTGAAAATGTTATCGTGTATAGAAGATGCAAATATAAACAACCAGTGAAAATTGCATGTACCTACGGTCATTTGTTTTAAAGTTACACCAAAAACCAAATTCAATTTTCTGAAAAATCGATTTTGCGTAAAAATTCCCGTTTTTCCTTAATTTTTCTTTTGTTTTTCCCGGCGCTCTTGAAAACTACTGGGAAATTTAAATTTTGACCTCCCCAATGCACCAACGATATTCACTTTCCAATCAAACAAGATACTGAAGTCGAAAATCGAAGCATTATTTCGACTACTTATCGTGTACACAGACACAAAAACAATAAATAAAAAAAAAAAAATAAAAAAAATAAAAAAAAAAACACACATCATTGTAAAATCAATACTTTCATCGTTTCACTCAGAATCTAAAAAGCAGGTAAATGGATGTCGCTCTGCTGTACAGTAGATTACAAGTGCGTCAATGTATAATGGATTGTATTAAACTTGTATTCAATGTTATTCTATCATTATATAAGAAAAACGATTCTGAGCGGAAACGGTTTGTCAGACTATATATTTAATATTGTCATTAAGTATTATATCATGTAAGTTGAATTAATATTATAATATTATAATTTTTTATTCGTTTCTATGGTAATTAACAAAGCGTTAGAAATTAAAATCCAATTTTTGAGGTTTTTCTTAATTTTTGGTGGTTTTTACAATGGCATTAAATAACTATTGATAAAATTCAAAAATTACCTCTTTTAAGTACCACCTTGATCCAATTTTCTAAAAGATAAGGTACTATATGTGGAAATCGAAGGGTTTATTCTGTTAGAAATGTTGTAAAAAAAAAATAAACACCATTGTAAAACCACTAGCTTCCTCTTAACAAGATTGTGAATACCTTGACCTAACTTATACGTAAAAATAAACTACGAACGTTACAACAGTTTTTTGTGTTCATTAAAATAAAATTACTGTTCGTCTAAAATAGGAAAATCAGTTAATTATATTTTTGAAAATATATTTGATATTTGACCATTTATTTAAATGTTATATTTTCAATATTGATTACTGGATTTTTATTTTTTATTTGAAAACTGACTAGATACGTAAAACCCCTTGGTTTATTGCTGCATAAAAACATAGGCGATTGACAAAAGTAGAATTATTTATGACGGTCATACATCAAATATGCATAATGCAAAATGCATAATGCATAAACATGAAATCTATAAACAAAATCATGCACACATATCATTAATAAATTATTTGATCGATGAGCCACCCACCCATATAAAAACGTGTCGCCGAGGTCCGTTTCATACGAGCGGTGGATGTTTGTATACTCGCGCATTCAGTGATTTGCTGCCGTCATGGACATTCAGAACGAAAAGCTTCATGTTTTCAACATCAGGTTGGCGAAACTTATAGGTTTGTACCAAACTTTGGATCCAAAAACCGTAAAATGTCGAGGTCGAAACGTGTACCAAATCTTCGTTGCGTTCTTTGCGTTGTACTTGGCAGTCATATCGATGGCGTTGTTCGCTGGCTGTTTGCATTTATGGACGTATAATACGGCTACCAGCTTACTGGACCTTTTGATAACAACCAACTCATTGTACGCGTGCTACAAGATGTGGATCATCATTTATCGTTCGAACGACATATGGGACTGTCTGTCAATCACGCAGTACGGTTTTACGTCGTTGAGCAACCGGAAGCGGAACGGACGTGACATATTGGATCGTTGGCGATCGCGTTCGGTCTGGTACACCAGCTTGTTAGCCGGCGCGTATTTGTTGTCGATGGTATTTTACGTGGGATGTCCTCTGATATTCGGCGACGCTGCAATACCGATCAAAAATCAAGACGGTTCGATCGGAAATTACCGTCTGAACGTTATAAATTTGTATTTGTTCGCATCTTGTGATACGTACAACGAACACTACAACACGTTTTTCGTCGTCGAGGCACTGTTCATTGCCGGTTTAGTAATAACTTACCTTCTGTTCGATATACTTTTGCTGACACTGTGCTTGGGAATATGCTGTCAGATACAAATGATTTGCTCTGCCTTCGAATCGGCCAACCATAATTATTCACCTAGTGATCCTCATTCCTCTGCAATCGGTAAGTAGTACGAGTTTACGTCAATCACTCGTTATATACATACAACGTTCATTAAAAATGAATATGCATAGTGATCATCAGTAACATAAAGAGAGCTCTTTACGGATTATAGTCTATTGGTTATAATTCTTTTAAAATTAAATATCTAAGTGTTTCAATAATTCAAAATTTTAATAACCTACATAATAAAGTTATATTGTTTTAAAATTGAGGCTGCAGAGATCTTGAAGTTTAAAATAAATTTGTATGGTCAATATTTGTTCGTATACTTACGAGTAACTAGGAATAATTACGAGTGACACTGATACCACAATAGTACCTTTATTAACATTGCAAATTACGATAAATATTTTAATTTATATATATATATATAGCTGACCCTGCTCAGTTGGTAAATGTATCATCTCTTATTACTTTAATTTAATCTAAATTTATATGTTATTGAATTATTCAGAAATAAATAAATAATTTACCATTTCTCAATTAGAATGAAATGTCTGAAACTTAACTGACTAGTGACTATGTCGTATGAAACTATGTGATTGTGTAGTTGACCAATTGAATTATCATTAGATTTTCTAATAGAGTCACTGTAATATGACGAAGCTTCTGTATGCAGTAATTTTTATTGACATTTAGTAACCTATACAAAACTCATACTGGATACAATTATTTTGTTAACTTGTAGATAACAACGATGAAAAACAAATTGTATCCAATGATCATAATTTAATATATGATGAATTAATAACAATTATAATAAATCATCAAGCAGTTATTAAGTAAGTGTTAATTTTATTTTTGAATTAAATTATTTTATGATTTTATGGGCTTTTATACATAATTGTAAAATGAAACTATAGATACTGAGGATGACAAAGATATAAAATAAAATCCCCTTTTTTAATAGATAATAATAATTTTTTAGTTGTCCCTACTAGGTATTAGTGTTGGGAAAAATCCGGATTTACCGAAGTTCGAAAATCCGGATTCATGAAATTCGAAATCCGTAATCCGGATTCGGATAAAAATTCGGATTTTGGAATTCAAATTCGGATTTTAGCCGAAATCCGGATTTCGGATTTTGAAGCATTGAATTAATATTTTTTTATAAATATTAATTCGTTTTTTAATATTAGAATTTATAACGAAAAATTTTTATTTTCTGCTTTAGAATACAGAAATCCACAATGTGAAACCCAAATATTCGGATTTTCAAATCCGAAAATTCGAAATTCGGATTTGAAATCCAAAAATTCGAAATTTGGATTTGAAAATCCGAAATCCGAAATCCGGATTTTTCGGATTTTCGGAGAATCCGGATTTATTTCACACCACTACTAGGTATAATTAATATAATATTAGTGTTGTTTGCAATATGAAATACTACAAAATAATTTACTTTCCAAACTTTTTTAATACTTGTACAATTCTAAAGGGATTTGAAATTCACGGAAACGTGTAAAAATTCATGGGAATCATACAGAAATATTGTGGCAACAAATAATTATAGTTTAAACATTGGAAAAATAATGATGTAGTTACTTCATTTAAATATTGAAATTGTTTTTCTTAATCCATTTAAAAATATACAAAAAAAGGTTTTAGTTAATAGTCAATATTTCTTATGATGTAATTATAAAATCATTATCATATTATTTTATTTTCAAAATGTTGAATTACTTTATTTTGTTTTACTACGTGGATGACAGATAGTTGGAATACATTTTACTATTTTAGTTCTTACGAATTTTAATTTTTTTTTTCAGGAAATTTGAATTATTTTTAAATATATTTGAACGAGTCATGTTGTCACACATTTTTATTTCGTCGATTTCACTCATCATACTTTGGTTTAATTTAATAATGGTAAGAAAATATCAGAATACTTAAACATTTGATTACATTATTTTCATAAATTTAATTTTATATACAAAATTCATAGTCATGTTACTTATGGAGCGGATTCGTAATTATAATTATAATAAATTCAAAATAGTTCACGTGTGCTTAGTAGTTGTAAACAAAGTTATAAAGTTTTAATTAAACTGGAATAAAATGATTTTAGAGTTTTTTCAATGATGGTACATTTGCGATTTCTGGTGATACAACACTAAAAACGATTGTGGCAATTCCTCCATTCTTGTTTCAAATATTTATGGCATGTTATTTATTTGATGATATACACAACCAAGTAAGTTGACATTTATTATTTTTTAACAAATAGTTCATTAAGTAGGTTACCACAAGATAAGATTTATTATGGAATATTATAGTTAATATACTATACATTTATAAACTAAAAATACCAACATTATAAATATTATGTATCAATAGATAACAATTCTAATCATATTGTATATTATATTATAAACAATACACATTGTGCTGTATGTAAGTTGTCTGCATACTTTATAAAGTATAAACATTATTCTGATAATTTTAAACTCTTTCCAAAATCAATAAAAGCTTGAATAAGAATGTAAGAGCAACAAATACATGAATAATTGCATTAATTTCTGATATTTTAAATTCTATAGAGTTTAGATTTGTATTAAATAGTTTATTGAGTAGTTACCTGATAAGACTTATTAGTTATTAGTTATTATATAATATATGTAAACTTAGGGCCGTTCTTACAATATCCGGTAAAGTGTCAGTTAACGCTAACCGACTAATAACAGAAATTTTTACCGGCAGAATTCGGCCGGTTAAGTGTCGGTTAACTTTAACCGGATATTGTAAGAACCAGCATTAGTGTATTATATAATCTAAAAATATCAATATTTTTTTAATTTTTCAATTCTAGTAGCGATTAGTTTAGCACAGCTAAAGGGTTTAGGATAACTCAAAAATTACAATTTTAACATGATAATTATTAAATTGTACAGCTTTAAACAATTAAAATACGTAAGCACAATATAGATAATATTAATAAAGTAATATGGTGTATAATAACCCACTTGAAAACTACCGTATAGCAGAGCGACGCCCACTTTCCTACTTTTTTTAAGATTAATTATGGTTTTTATTTGAAACGGGGTCGTACATTAAGTGGCAATGATAAGTAATTTTGTTTTATTTAGTCCTTTCTTTAGTCTTAAGCAAATGTTAAGATATCTGGTTGAAAATTGGTATTGACCCCCCCCCCCTCCAAATTAATAGTTGCGTAGTTCATTTATATATATATATATATGTATTATGAACCCTCCGAAAATTTTCCATAAACAATAAAAATATTTATTCAGATTTTAATGAATACTTTTATATCTTGCGTATTACATATTTCAGAAAGATTCAATAATATATGCGTTGTACAGCAGTAATTGGACCGAAATGGACATGAAGTGTAAAAAACTGATATTATTAACAATGAAATTGAATAATGCTAATCAGAAAAAGTTAAGATTTACTAGAACAAGAATTGTAAACTTGGAAATGTTTTTTAAAGTACGTATTATTAGAATAATTATTACTAATATAAAATTATAAAATCATAGTTAAATACATTTACGGAATTATAAATATTATAAAATTAATATTTCTAATTTAAACCTACTTATAAAAAAATAATTATACATTTCATATTTAAGATATCAATACAAAATTATCGAAGATCTCGTACAAATATACTGCAAAATTTTTTGATTTTTTACTGTAATACCTGAAAATAATTATTCTAGAATTGTTTAGGCTTAACATTTTCATCCCTAATTATTTGTTTAATATTTAGATGATACATAAATAAATGGAGCTATTGGAATTTATTAATAATTTGTTCTTCAGTCAATTGATTGCATGTTGCTGTTATTATATCTTTTAAATTTCGAAGATTTAAAGGAGGGTCAGCACGACTCGGCATACATTAAAGTTTAATTATTAAACTATTAATAAATTCCAATATATCCATTACATGTAACATAATAAATAACATATTTATTTATGTATCACACAAATGTCACTAAAATAATTAGGGGTGAAGATGTTAAGCCTAAACAATCTTAAAATAATTATTTTCAGAATTACAGTAAAAAATCTAAAATATTCGTGTATTTTGCAGTATTTTTGTTGATTGGCTGTAACTTGGTCAATTTTGGACTTAGAAAGTTGGTTAAACCACCAAAATGCATTAAAAAATTAGGCGAAAAATAATTCGTGGTTAAAATAGGTGCTTGCCATTTAAGAAAAAAAAGTTGTACTCCGCATGTGCAAGTCTTAAAAAAATTCAAAGGCTATAAAAAGGTGTATTTTATGTCATAACAACCAAAAATAAATTAGAATTCAAATTGCAGGGCTTGTAATAGTACACCGTCGCGCGTCGTACACATAAAATTGTCCTTTTCAGGACCACCAATCAAAGCCCAGCACAACCAGGTAGAATAACTTTGGGTCCTCATTACAGAGCCCCAAAGTTAGTCCACACTCTGAACAACAAGGGCCACATGTAGGGGAGACTGAGACGCATCGAAAAACACCATCCCCACATCCATAGCCCCAAAACTGTGCAAGCAACACTACTTCCCGTACCAAACGTAGACGCAATAGCAACGGCGGCAACACGGGCGTTTACTAGTCGGTACGGGACCTAGTATATATATCGGACGTTTTCACCACACCGACACAAAAAGAACTTTCTCAGCAAAAATCGAGGACAAAACATCAACCACCAGGAAGATTGAAGCCGGAGTACCACAGGGCTCCTGCTTGTCGCCAACCCTTTTCATTATATACACAAACGACATACCCCTCACAGACAAAGGACAAGTTTCTCTCTTCGCCGATGACACAATGTTTCATACAAAAAACAAAAATGCAAAACGTGCAGCCATCCAGCTACAGAAACAAACGGATTTAGCTACAGAGTGGTTCAGCAAATGGCGTTTAAAAATAAATCCTCTGAAAACTACTGCGATTATCTTTGGCCGAACCAAACTATCAAGGATACCGAAAATAAACATCGATGGGATAACAATTGGATGGTCAAGCAAAACGAAATATTTAGGCATCACCATCAGCCGCGGACCAAGAGGACCTAGTATGCGGGACCACATCTCCAACATAAAACAGCGTGCCACGCAAACAAGAGGTATGCTATATCCGGTAATCAACAAAAGTAGCCATATACCATTAAATACCCGCCTAACAATTTTAAAAATGTATATTATACCCATTATCACTTACGCCGGCGCAGCTTGGGCTCCTTTCGTCACTAGATCCCAATGGAGACAACTCGAGGCAATCCAGACAGTAGCCATACGGATGGTAACGGGCATGCCACAATACCTTAGAAACAACGTTCTACTCAAACAAACCAATTCAATCACAATCGAACAAACCATCAAACAACAATCAAGAACAAATTTTTACACCAATCAACAATCCATATTCAAACACATTCGAACCTTAGGCCGTTCTAAAACAGACCAGATATCAAAAGCCCCCAGACCCTTCTCATGGGCATATGAAGATCAACCCATATTAATTAACTAACTCCTTCAAAAACTTCCCTCTACTAGAATAGGCCCCGAGCCTGGTATAGTTAATAGGCCAAAGGCCGTCACAACAAAGCAAAAGCAAAAGCACACCGACACATAGCCGTGCCATCACATAGTACCCTCACATAGCCACAGCATCCCCTCCCCAAAAAGTTACACCCACTCTGACTATGGCCAGAAAACGTAAAGGGGGTAACCCCCTACCAACAAAGCACTGCAAATTGCACGACAAAGTTCAGCTCCCCCTCTCCAACACCACCATGAATTGTATTGACCAAATATTTATCATAAATGTTAATCTCATTTCTGCAGTAATTAAGACTAGTATAACAGATAATTATACAATTCTAGGTAGTTTAATAAACTCACAAGCAAATAACAAACACATAGATGATTATTTAAATTTAATATCATAAATCGGTTACAACAAGG
Organism: Macrosiphum euphorbiae; assembly: GCA_949089665.1. Lineage (NCBI taxonomy): Eukaryota > Metazoa > Arthropoda > Insecta > Hemiptera > Aphididae > Macrosiphum > Macrosiphum euphorbiae. The sequence goes on from CARXXK010000001.1 coordinate 21,501,817, forward strand.
AAATTAGCTTATTATCCTGTATTCAATGGACTGGATTATTTTAAACTAATAATACTAATACAGCAATAAATATTTTTTATAATAATATATTAGACACAATTAATAACTCAATAACTGTATTGTACCAAAATCCCAATGAAGTAGAAAAAATCGTAATATAAAACCCTGGAATACCAATAGTCTTGTGACATCAATAAAAAATAGAGATAATCTTAATATGAAAATAAAAAGGATACTTAAAATCATAAATTGATAAACTATTACAAAGCTTATAGAAATGAATTAACAATACTCATTCGGAAGGCTAAAGAACAATATTATATCAACAAAATAGAAATATGTCATCGTAATGGAAGAGAAATCTGGAAAGTTATTAATGAACTATCGGGGAGAAAAATTAAATCTACCGGACTAATAATCAATGAAATAATAAAGGACATATATCCGACATCCACGCCTAAAGACTACTTAAACATAGTAAATTCATACTTCGCTACCACCGGAACCAGACTAGTTGATAACAATTTTTCTAATAGTACAAATAATATACAATCTAATTTCGGAACAAATACTAATAATAAATCAAGCATAAGCTCCAACTTCAAGTTAAAAACCATAGGCAGTTGCGAAGTAAAAAATATATTAAATAATCTGAATAACAACTCGGCACCTGGAGTTGATGGTTATGCAGCACTATTTTTTAAATAAATAGGAGACAATGTGATATTACCTATTATACACATAATTAACTGTAGTATAACAAATGGTACTGTTCCTGATGAACTTAAAGTAGCTAGAATCGTACCAATTCATAAAAAAGGAGATAAAACTGATTTCACTAATCATAGACCAGTCTCAATAGTAGGAAATCTAGCTAAAATCCTTAAAAAAATAATTAAAAATCAACTATTAGAATGCTTGGAGAGAGATAAAATATTATTTACTGGATAATACGGGTTTAGAAAAAAATTAGGAACAGAAGACTCTTTAATCGATATTAATAACTATTTACATAGCAAAGGAATACTAAAAAATAAATATTAATTTCATTCTTGGACTTGGAAAAAACATTTGATTCAATCAGTAGACAATTATTATTAAACAAGTTAAAAGAATTAGGCTTTGATGACGATGCATTAAAATGGTTTACCAGTTATCTGAGTAACAGACAAAAACTAACAATTATTGGACCTTATTATAGTAACCATTGTTATGTTAAAGATTATGGAGTCACATCTTTAGGCCTTATATTGTTTTTAATATTTATTAACTATATACCTGCATCTTCATTAAAAGGTAAATTATTCATGTTCGAGGATGACATAGCACAAGTTAATTTCGAAGATAATTGGGAAAATTGAAACATACCTACTATAGCTCAGTTGGTATTCGTATCAGCTATTATTAATTTATTTTATTGTAATAATTTAATTGTTATTGTTTTGGCTGAATAAAAAAAAAAAATCTCCAGACCACCTCCTATCATATTGAGCTCCGTTTCCTGGCGAAAAATCGAGCCCGTCATCTATACTCTACCAAACTTGCAACCAAGCTCCTTGTCAGCGAAATCCTCCGGCGAGCGGGTAACCTTGAGGGCCGCTGATGCGACCCATTTTCACATGGTCCAGAAGACATTGCTTCAACACGGCACAGAGTTTCACACTTTTTCCCTCCCTGAGGAACACTCCCTTAAGGTCGTTCTGAAGAGAATTCCGAACGACATATCTACTGATGAACTCAAAGACGAGCTAGAAACCCTGGGTTACACTGTTAAATTCTTCCACCGCTTCGGTACTCCTGAGAAACCAATGCCGATCTGTATAATGCACATCGCTGCCAATCAAATAGCTAAAGACATACTTCTTTTTAATAACTTATTTTATTTACAAATTTCAGTCGAACCTCTTAAACCCTCCGGTCCTGCCCAGTGCTTTTCCTGTCAATGTTTTTGCCATGGGTCTCGTGACTATGGTCATCCGCCGCGATGCGTAAAATGCGGTGGAAACCACACCACCAACATCTGCCCCAAAACTCTTGAACAATCCTCGACATGTTGAAACTGTGGTGGCCCACACACGGCTAATTTCCGAGGCTGCCCCCAATTCTTGGCTCATAAGCAACAGGTATCTCCATCATCAATCCTAAACTCCGTCAAACAGCAAACCGTACAACCAAACTCAACCACTCCACCACCATCTACCTCCTTACAAAACTCTACACTGACATACTCCGCAGGAACATCTCAACCAGAGCACATTTCTTCAACTTCTCAAGTCCCACAACTTAACTTGTGAATGATACTCAACCTGCTCACCAACCTATTGAATGCTCTATCTAACAATCAAGATCCGAAAACACTGATAGCAACAACAATCAAAACATTCCTGTCCATACTTTCACCATAAAATGAGTAACTTAAAAATACTTTTTTGGAACTCCAACGGTATCAAACACAAACTCAACGAACTACGTTCCCTCGTACTCCTTCTCAAAACCGACATAATCTTACTTAACGAAACCCGTCTACCTACCCCCTTCTACCAAACTTCACATTCCTAACTATATCACATACAGGAATGATCTGCCACCCGTCCGCGGCTCGCCTGCTCACGGTGTTCTAATCCACCGATGCATCATTCTCCAACCTATAACTCTTAACATGTATTCAAACCTCTTCCGTCCGATAACAACTAAACGGCCACGAAGTACTTGTATCAGCGGTATACAAACCACCCGGCGCCACACTCACTACTCACGACTTCAACTTGTTGAACCAAAGTGCTGAAAGGAAAATTTCGGTAGGTGATTTCAACGCCAAACACCCTCTGTGGTTTAGCCACTCGACAAACGCTGCCGGCCGTGTCCTCCTTGACCACGTTCAACAATCAGACTATACCATTACTGCTCCCTCATCTCCAACACACTTCCCGACAAAAGCTCGATACCGACCCGACATACTTGACATCGCTCTCGTTCGATTACCTTACCCTACTCAAATCGACAACCTCAACGATTTATCTTCTGACTACAACCCTATCCTTCTGGAGACCTTATGTACTCCGGTATCATAGTCCCCTCCAACGACTAACCGCTTCATTAACTGGGCAAAATACCAAACAATCCCCGTCGACTTACTTAATCCAACTGAACGACCGACCATCAACCGTCAGTCAATTGATTTGGAAATTGATAGTCTAACCAAGAACCTACAACAAGTGATCGAAGCTAGCGTATTTACACCTAAACACAAACACTCTTCCTTTTTACTACCCGACTACATAAGACTTGAAATCACCAAAAAAAAACCAGTTACACCGTCAATGGCAGAGAAACTGTGACCCGGCTACCAAACGTCAACTTAACTCCAAAATCTCGCTGATCAGAACTTTACTTGAAACTCACAAAACTGACCAGTGGGACATTTTTCTTAACTCACTTGACCATCAATACGGTTCCATATACAAATTAAACAAATGTCTCCTCCACAAACGTCCAGCATCCCACCCGCTTACCGGCCTCAACGGTCTAGTTTTTCCAGCCATCGATCGAGCCGAGTTAATAGTCGACTCTCTCGAACTTCAATTCCAACCAAACCCCGGCCCCGACCTTACAGAAGTAACTACATACGCCAACTCACTACATAACATTACAATCATCAAATCCAACCTATTCATCACTCCTTTCACATACAAACAAATCATAAACAATCTCCGCAAAAATAAAGCCCCTGGTGACTATATCATCACCAACACTGCTCTTCAATGTCTACCTAATAACATTCTACTTTCCCTAACATAAATTATCAACTGCTTCCTCAGAATTTGCTAGTTTCCACGTGCTTGGAAAAAAAGCAGTTATAATTTCCATCCCCAAGCCAGGCAGAGACCACAAACTACCCGAACATTATCGACCCATCGATCTACTCTCCTCCCTATCCAAAATTTAAGAACGAATCATCCTCACTCACTTGCAAGTTGCAAAACAATCTCCGAGAAAAACTCCGCCCAGAACAATTTTCCTTCAGACCTGAACACTCTACCATTCTACAACTGACCAAACTTACTCAAAAACTTAGCCAGAACTTTAACGTCAACCACTTCCATCTTTCTTGACATGGAGAAAACTTTCGACCGAGTCTGGCACGTAGGTCTCCTCTACAAGCTATCCCAACTCGACATCCCGACTGAAATCGTTAAAATCATCGAATCCTTTCTCACTGACCGCACCTTCGTCACAAATATCAAAGACTCATTCTCGTCCACAAGACACATAATAGAAACTCCTAAAGCACATCTTTCACTATTCATTGACGACAAGATGTTCTTTACTTTTGACATAAACCCAAAACGAGCAGCCATACAATTACAACACCAACTCAACCTAGCTGCCACATGGTTTCATCCCTGGAGAATCAAAATAAACCCATCTAAAACTGTAGTTATCCTTTTCGGACGCTCTAATTCTACACACATCCCACCATTACTACTCGACAACCATCCAGTGAACTGGTCCAATCATGCCAAATACCTCGGTGTTACAATCGGGGGCAAACTCACCTTCGATAAACACGTCCAAGATATCACCAAAAAGGCCACTCGCGTTCGTGGAATGCTTTACCCCATACTTAACCGTTCCACCCCGTCCCAAAGACTTCGCAACTCAATCTTTTAAAGCTTTACGTCTTCCCAATTCCTTCTTATGCTGGCTCCTCTTGGGCTCCCTTTATCGGTCCCTCATATTGGAAACGCATAGAATCTGTCCCAAACATCGGCGTTCGTACGATAACGGGGATGCCCACTATCGTTAAAAACTCGGTTCTTCTAAAATCAGCAAATTTCAAGTCCATCAAAAATTCTATTCAGATTCAATCCAAATCGATGTTCTACAAAAACTCTTTCTCTGTTCATGCCCACATCCGACTCCTAGGTAAAACTCACCCCCCTCCAACCACTAAACGTAGAATCAAACCCTACCCATTAATATGGGTAGACCAACAATTTTAATAACCTCCTTCAATAAACTTCCATCCACTATACTCTGTTCAAAATGAGATGATGACTCGGCGGCGACCAGTTTTCGTCGGGCGGCGGTCAGACGATGTCCCCACTACGGCGACGCGTAGGGCGCTGCAATGGAACAACGCCACGCCCATGCGCACAACTTGGCCGCCGAGTCATCATCTCATTTTGAACAGAGTATAGTAGAGTCAAAAGCCTGGTATATTTCACGGCTTAGCCATTCCTACAAAGTAAAGCAAAGCGACACAGACACCAGTCTTCTTTCAACATTCAAACCTTCAACAACTTAATCGCTAGAGGGAACGAAGACCAGAAGACGACCCACGAAGCCGCTACAGATCGCCGACAACCAGCAGAATAACTTGGACGACGCAATTCGACACTGAACTGATCAAGACCACCACCACACCTTATCTAACCTAAATTAACCTAACCCAACCAATCAAGTAGACGACGTTTCAGAGGACCAGAGTCGAAGGAAGCAGCCGCACACACGCCATCTCGACCGCAAGCACCCGCTACACGAAGTAACAGGGGCTAAGCAGTCACTGCGCTCCGCCGGAAAATTTAGACGCCGGTTTCCACAGTCACCTCCAACTCCATTGGTCGGAGACTGACACGCTCTCCCTCGTCCCCTCCTAAGACCACTTAATTAAGTTGTGTCGAAACCCAGTTTTGATATCTTTAAAACATCACGAAATATATCATGATTAATAATACACTTTTTTTTTAATTTTTCAAAAGTTAATTTTAGGACTTAGAAATGAAAAATTCAAAAATTGAACCAGATAATAATCTCCTCTACAATTTTGTTCATAGGTGTTTTTATGATAAAACCACTCAGTAACCCATGTTATTGGAACTCCAAAACATGTTTTTAAAGGAATTTTTGGAGTGATTTTTTTCCGTGACACGTCCTCTTAATTGTGTAGACCACTCTTAGCCAAACTTCTAAGGGTTGTGTTATTTTTGAACTCAATGATAAATTATTGCGTACTTGATGAAAAATGATTCTGAGCGGAGACCGACGGTATATACCTACTAAGAATTATAAGGATATTTAATTATTTATATGCACAACTATAATAATAAAAATGTGGAAAAGTGGGTGTCGCTCTGTTATACAGTAGGTTACAGGTGGGTCACTGTAAATTAAATTTGAATTCGATGATATAATATCATTGTATAAGAAAAATGATTCAGAGCGAAGACAGTCAGTCAGCCATTTAATATTACTAAGTATATTTGATGATATTATTGTGAATCAAATAATTTATGTTTAACTTATTTACGTGGAACTTTGTTTAAAATTTTAGATTCTAAGCAGAGCGATAATTTATTTTTTATTTTTTGTATCTGTGTACAAGATAATAGGTAGTCGAAATAATGGTTCGATTTTCAACTTCAGTATCTTGTTCGATGGGAATGTGAATCTAGTTGGTGCATTGGGTAGGTCAAAATCCCATACTTATATTAGTGTACAAAAAAAAAAATTATGAAAACCGGGAATTCTTACACTGAAGTATTGTCACAAATTTGTGTTTATAAGCATTTAAAGTTCAAATGTTGACATAACACGTACAAATTCGAATTTTAAATGCTTACATAAAAAAAAATTGTGACTTTGGATTTTTAATATTTTTTAAGTGTCATTTAAATACATTGTAACAATATATTAAGAGCCGTGCATTGAATTTTCAAACATTTTTACCCAATAAATAAAATTTTATTGACATTCATAAAAAAAAAAAAAATTGGAAACTGAAAATGTTCGTAAAGAGTTCAAAAGAAATCAAAATGTTTTGAACGTTTTATCGTGTATAGAAAATACTAATAGAAACAACCAGTGAAAATTGCATGTATCTACGGTCGTTTGTTTTAGAGTTACACAAAACACCAAAATTGAATAAAAAGTCGAATACCATTTTGTGTAAAAAATTTCCATTTTTCCTTTAATTTTAATTTTTTTTTCCCTCCGCTTTTGAAAATTATTTGGAATTTTAAAATTTGATCTCGCCAATACACCAACTAGATTTACTTTCTGTTGAAGAAACAAGAAGCAGTTTTACTGCCCCTAACGGTGGCGACAGACACAAAAATATACACACATCATTGTAAAATAAATACATTAATCGCTCCACTCAGAATCTAAAATGTATATTATTATTATCTAATAATTTTAATATTTTATAGAGTTATTAATAATAAATAAGAATGAATAAATTATTTCTATAATTGTGATGGTACCTATTTAGTACTGCCAAAGTAAGTAAATTTGTAGAAAAAAAATTATTTCTAATTTTAATTTAAAGAAAATTTCAGTACCTAATAAATAAAAACTAATCTTATATTCAATTTTGAAGGTTTACAAATTGTTTATTTGACATATTATAATAGGTACCTGCAATATATATTAACCATAGTATTCTATCATTAATATATTTTTTTATTTTGTTACTTACAGACAATGGGCCACTGCTACACAGTTGTATCGGTTTTAATAAATTATATAAATGCAAAGAATAATTAATTTTTGTCTACTTTTTTTTTTTTTAAATTTAAATTCACTTTTGATTATTTTAAATCATTATACAATTATAACAATACTTACGATAATATGATTAGTTATAAATGGATAATTAAGTTAATATACCAATTGATGTAGATTTATAATACGATAGTATATAGTATATAGTATATTGTATATTCATTATCAAAATATAACTGTTATTAGTACAATAGTACTTACTTATCTATATTGTATTTTAATTTTTATTAATAATACTGTTAACCACTTAAAAATTGTGTTTTTTTTAAATAATTAACAATGGGTATCATAAACATATATAAAAAAAAAATTAAGATAACTGCAATAAGAGAAATTTTTTTTAACTATGGTGAATTCTTTATAGTCTCTTATTACTCGATTGCTCAACTATTTATATGGACTATTTACTACTAGCTGCCACCCGCGTGCTCCGCCTCCGTGGATAGTTGTTTGCAAATTGTGGTGGGGCTGTTTCATGGTTCCACAAATCCTATCTATCTATCTTGCAAAGTTTTTTTTTTTTTTATATGGAGAGCAATTGAACTGTATTCAAAGTAGTGTAAAACTGTTAAAACTTATCTTAACTTTGCCATTACCCGGAAAAAAAAATTCTCATTGTTCAACTTCTTTTGGGTGTAATATACTGTGGAAGCAATATCTTTTCAAGTGTAAATGATATTATATTTTAATGTATAGCCATCTCGACCTGCGTTATCCGGAGAGATTCGCAGCAGTATATTATCAGGTAGGAAAATCTACCTACGATAGATCGCGGACCCAGTTCTGTTTGTACTGGTGGAAGACATTAGTAACAAAATGAGGTAAGAATAAAAAGTTGTATAATACGTAAGCGCAAAAATCCTAGATACCTGTGTGCCACGCTTAATAGATATTACATTTAGAACTATATATTATATTTTATCAATTTATTATTGAAATTTTTTCGTAAGATCGAAAAAATCAACAGATTTATTAAAATTATTATTTTTATTTGTATGTTTATTATATTTTATCAATTTATTATTGACATTTTTTCATAAGATCGAAAAAATCAACTGATTTATTAAAATTATAATTTATTAATTTCTATTTTATTTATTAACAATTTTTTATAAGATTAACATTTTTAAATAACTATTTATATAAAATATTAATTTTGGCGCAAATGCTATGTCATTTTTGCACCATTGGTGCTTATGACATAGTATAGCCGTTTGTACCTAAGTGTATAATTCATCTCTAAAGTATCAAAGTTATACAAAGTTTTTTGTTTTTAACTAATTCAACATACAGCGGACACGTTATTAATTTCTTTTTCAGCTATATTGTTCCTAGATAAGCCATCCTCTTGGCACCATTTGTGGAGCGGCCAATGTTTGATTTCCTATTTTTATTTTAATAAAATTCTTCAAAATTAACAACTAAAACTATAACAATCATAACCAATAGCAACCTTACAAGTTACAACTAACAAAAATATATTATTAATATGTTTATTTTTCTCCTGGACATATGGAGCTGCTATTGTTTTTTTGACTTCCAGATTTCCTACTTTTCCAGGGGATTTTCCTAAAATTTTCTTTCATATAAACCTTGTCCTAATAATTACGAACATAACAAAAAAGAATCAGCCAAATCGGTTAAGCCGTTTCGGAGCCAACCAGTGACACAAAATCTGGACTTTCTTGTATAGTATAGATTATAGTACACTACGTTTAGATACATTGATCGTTCACAAATGAAATATTTTTATAACACAACAATATTTGGAATAAAATAACATAACAAAGTTTATTATACTAAAAATAATTACAAAAATAAATTATTCGCTTTGGCCAGCAGTTTGGGGTTATCGATTCGATAACGAGTACAAACATCGTTTAAATAAAATAACAATTATACATTATAAGATAATAATATATGAAACAGGCGGAATACCTATATTAAAAATACTACTTGTTATAATGCCTGATTTGATTATGATTATATAAAAACTAGAAATCAAAAATATTAATGATTATAATATTAATAATAATAATAATAATAATGATATAATAATAATAATTAGAACCGTACGGGTTGGACGTATTATGTGGCTTTAACGTAATATATCACTTAATGACTGGCACTATCTTTCATCTTTGGTACGTGTCGAAGGGCCCGAAATCATGAGTAGATAGTCATCAAGATCAACTGCAGGAATAGTAAATATAACATTAACTTACAACTACTCAATATAATATATTAAAATAAAATAATATTTTCCGATCAATATAATTTACCTCTTCTAACGTCAATGGATTTCCCTTGCTCATTTTCGTGTCCAAACTGTGATACCGTTCTGGACATAAAAGAAAACATCGACAATTAATTTAGCTTATACTCGTCACAGATATCCATCCTCTTACCATGAGCCAAGTGCAGTCGGACCATGGCCATTATGAAACACTCCGAAGTCAGGACCCGACTCTTGGCAAATCTCAGTACCAGACATTCGAGCACTTTGTTGCTGACAGTGCTGCCGGCTTCCCAAAGCAGAGGTCTAAGGTTGTAGCTGGACGTCTTTGTGGGGTTCACACCCTTTTCGAACTTTTGGAACGCTATCTGTGGGTCCAAACACAAAAACAAAAAAACCCAACTTTAGTGACACGTAACACAACTAACTGACATGACAAACTGTTTTCATTACGAGGACATTTTACCTGTCATTTTTAAGGGGTTGAGTATAGGCAATATTGATACAATTTATAAAAACGTAATCTAATGTAATTTACAAAAAAAAAATGTTATAGATGCTTGGTTATTTGTCATTAACGATAGTTATTTTTGTAATTTTGTATAGTTCAAAAGTTATAAAAAATGCGCCATATTGATGCAGATCGGTGTTAATTACTACACTTTTTGTGATATTTTAGAGTAGTACACTTTTCATAAAATCAAGAGGCCATACCTTGGAAAAAATCGGATCCATTTTTAAATATAATAATTTTAGTACTATATCAAATAGTATAGTATTTTATCAAACTTTTATGTTGTACACTATTTTGTAAGCTGGGAATGTTTTTATTTTCAATATATTAATTATTTTAATCAATATGTACCTAATTGTGTTACTTGTGTTTTTGACTACTATAGAACGAACACTAATCACTATTCTCTCCCAGTTGTCTACTAAATATTCAGTGGTATAACGTCCTCTTAATTCAACGAAATGCTTTTTTACCTTCCAGAACTGCAACATGTGCATCAGCACGGGTATGTCCATCATGTTGATACGACCACTAATGTTGACGTCTCTCAACATTATCAGGCTCTTGCAGAGCTCCAGACTGGGTTTCTCTGCCAAATACGCCTTCCAGTGCGCACGCAGAATCTTTTGCAACTGGGTCACATCCAGTTCCGGTGGATATTTGACCATGAGCTTAGTTAAGAGTGGCTTTCCGTCCGGCTGTAAAATCATACCAATGCGTTTCAGTCGCCTTATCGTATTTTGCTTGCGTTACTAGCCATAAAAATAATCAATTGGAGATTCGATTAAATCCAAGGAGGGGAGCTTATTGTTTTATTTTAAAGCTTACACATGAACAGATTAATTAATTTGCACAATCCTATCAATGTTTTTTATATTTTGGTTTATTCATATAGATACAATATCACCTATACAAGTAGGTAATAAAAACAAATAATACTATAAATATTGGTTTTTTATAATATATATTCCTATAATACAGGTAAATCAGTTAATAAAATAATAATATTCGTGAAATATGGAAATGTGAATTCTGGGATTATTTGAGGAGGCTAAGGCAATGTCATGTCGCTGAACAATACTCACTAATATCACAGTGTCTTCCAGAAACTCGGCCGAGATATTTTTGAAAACCATGTTGTCGTCATTCACCTCCCTACGAGTTGTTGATTAAGACATAAAACATTGTGTCAGTGAGCTTAAAAGTTAAAATAATAATAGTAAAAAAAATTAAAAAAATTATTTTACCATATGTTGCTCTGTTCGTCCGTCAGTATTCGCAGTAAAAATTTGGCGTCGCAGTTGGGCACGTTCGTTTGCGGGACGACAATGTAATCGCCGGGAGGTAACGTGAAGAATGTCACCACTTCTCTCGCCACTGAATGGTTGGTCACATCCAGTGGTTGCTGCAAACGAAAACCAGTTACATCCGAATTTAATTTTCAGTACCAGTATTTTTATCACTTAAATAAAATGCAAATAGCATGGTACGATAACTTTTCGAAAAACAACGAAAATTTACCATAAAATTAATAAGTGTAGGTATTATACACTATAGTACATCTATACCCAGTATCCTCGTACTTAAGCCGTTCGTATCGAGTAACAGTGAAAATTTGTTTCGGTGTGATTATACTATACGCACAGAGACAGTATAATAATAATATTATTACGTGTAATTAGGTAGTATAATTAGAGTACCTATACGTCATTATAAAACGATTAATGTAGTTTATATTATGTTTTTGATGAATATATTATACGGAGGAGCGTTATAATAATAATTACATTGTTAAAAAAAAAAAATAACAAACATCTCTCGACTTGTGTGTAGACCTAAAAGTAAACATGATAACTGCAATATTATTTTCGATATCGATGGCACGGGCACGGTTATTAAAACGTTACCATTGTCCACGGAAATGCCGTATTAGTAGTTAGGTATATAATAGGTACCTCAGCTGCAGCTACTGCAGAATACCAATGTACAATAAGGTATCCCTACATAATAATTTAGCTATAGTTATGTTGACTATCATTGTTGTGGTGTTATATTATGTCTCGTTGCTCGTCGGCTGAATAATAATCGGCCCATTAAATGTATCGTTATTATTATTACCATTATCGTTTTCCCCGTAAAAAAAATACAGTAAAAAACCATTATTATCGGCGCGTTTGTTTGACTATACGCCATCATTCAATCAGTCACCGCTCTGTACTTACACAATTTCCCGTGAATCGAATTATGTAAATTGGACTGTTTACCTGTTGTGCCACGAACTGCGGCGTCAACCTGGAAGTAGAATGAGGCACTTCGTAGACCGCAAAACCAATGGCGAACAGGGGCCGTGCCCCTTTGGCTTCCGGATCGGTTTCGTATTGCTGCACGACGGACACGACCACGTGACACTTGTTGCCCGAAGTCCTGGGTATGCCGATGTGGAACTGAGGATTCATGGCCGTCGTTTCCGGGTGTCCGGGACCACCGCCAGCGTTATATCCGCTCCTCCACCGTCTCCTGGCCAGCACTGCCCGCCACGGCTGCTTCGAATGCAACGCCGGTTCGGTCATCCAGTCGTCCGGGCTGACGTGCACGATGTCCAGCTGCGTGAAATGTCTGGCGAAATCCTCAAAAGACATCCTGCGAACGGAAAACCCCAAAACGTTAACCAATATAGAGTTGCGCCCTAAGTCTTAACAATATTTAGCCGCTCAATATACTATTATATTATAACTTCGCTCAGAACATAATAATAATAATAAACAACAAGAGGACAGTGGTACGTATAGTGGGTAGGTACACGAATTATTGCGTACAGTATTAACCAACAGTTAGGAGTCGTATCTAAACTTGTCGTCAGTTGAGTTTTAATAAATACCTACAAGTTAATTTCGTTTGAAAAAAAAAAACAGTGATCAAGAATAAAAATAATAATATTTAGATACCTACTATTTATAGTAATTACAATTAAGATACAGTGTCAATATTATTTTTTATATTTGTACGTATTATGATCATTATAATATACTACATTAATCAATACATGGAAATTGAAAAGGAGGGAAGTATAGGTAGGTAACAGCTCTGTTGTACATTATATGTCACTGTAATGTATGTTTTAAATTTATTCATTGTTTCAATATTATCTGACATCATATTATTTTTATATTTATTATAATAACATGTATAGACGCTGAGGCTGTGAATTTAATGATTTTGAATATTAATGAATATCATTCTTAATTCAAAATAAGTGAGATACATATTTGATTCAAATCGAAAATATTTTATTTTGCATATTTTTGAATATTATTTTAGACGTTATTACAATATATTAATATAATATATCTAATATACATAAAACTATTTATTTTTAATGTTTTTATTTAATTTTTGGAGAAAAATATGAATTTATATGAATATAAAAGTTTAATTTACATAATTCTTTCAAAAATTATGTGTTTTTTTTTTTGTAAACCAGTATGGTTACAAATTTATACATGGCAAAAAAGATTGACATTTTTAAACGAAATTAAAACGTAAATCAATGAACGAAAAAATTAAATACCGTAAAACAAAACACCGCATGGTAATGCATTAAACAAAATGAAATAATTTAAAGATAATTTTATATTTCTATATCATAAAAAATATGTTTTTTTATTTAAATTGGTTACATGAAATTATTTTTGTGTTAAAAATAACCATGCATGCCATACTATATCCAGTATACTGCAGGTCATTACGGCATTACCAATTAAATATAATTTTTAATATTATTGGTAATTTTATTTGTCGTAAATATCAAAATTGGGCAAGGTTATGAAAATAATTAACTGTGACAAGTTAAGTTAATTCGATTAAATTGCCTTCAGTTAAATGTCAAAAGTTAACAAAGAAAAAATTTAACTCGATAAGTTTGAAGTTAAGATGGAAAATAAAATTAACTGAACTCAGTTAAAAAAATTAATTATTTTTTTTTCAAGCTACAATATTTTTAAGTCATAAAGTGGCCTACTGCCCTAGTATTTTAATTTACACAAACATTTACCAAGATGTTTAATATTTTGCGAACATCAGATTATTATGAATTATGATTTATTATTAAAAAATAAATGGCTAAAATCAAAAAAGAGTAAAGAAATCAGTATTGTCTGTTGGCTCCTCATGATACAAAAATATATTTAACTTAACTGCAAGCTAATGATAATTAACTATAAAAAGTTGAGTTACAACAATTTTAACTGAATTAGTTAATAAGTTAAAACAAAAATAATTAACTAAGTAGTTAATAGTGAAGTATTCTTGATATTTTAATATTTAGTTTGCAAAATTTACAAAAATTGTATGGTTTAAAAATATTCATAACTTCAGATAACTAACTAATCCAGATAATAACACTGCCTTTAATAATAGATAAATTTACTCAAATATTAAAAACAACAGTGTAAAAAGGATTCTTTTTAACGAAAAATTTGGTTTGCTACACGTTAGTAAGACGGAGACGAAATTTGAGGTTTCAATGTCTGTGAAATGTAAGACATCTAAAGCGTTTTATTTTCTAAAAACCGACTAGCGCAATTCTAGATAACGTGAAACTATTTTTTTTAGTCCTGTGAATCACTAAACAAATATTTTCTCGATAAACGTGTGTTTTGAAAATTGAAATGCATTGTTATTTTTAAAGCAAATGTTTTCAATTTAACCCAAAAAATACTCCCGTTTCACCCAGCATACGTCTTCCTGTCAAGTGGGCGGTGGTTGCCATGTACACTTTTTCACGTTAATGCCCTAATTACTCACCAAAATTCGCCGTCGTTCCGCACCCTGACGCTGAGCAGCTCCTTGTCTCTGCCAGACAGGCCGTCCCATTCCCAACTCCTCTCGCTCCAAGGACCGGTCCACTCTCCTTCGCCCCAAGGATTTCTCAGCCTCACCAGCGGGGTATCACCCAACGGACCTCGGACTCGTGCCAAACCCGTGACGCTGTACGCGTGCTGAGTCATTAGACCGTTCCGCAGCCTCAGCTGTCTCTTGTTCTCCTTCTGCAACACACGATGGTTTATGAAAGTCGTAAGGAACTCAGAGGTGGGCAGTATGCGAAAACCGCACCGATTTTTCATCACACGCGTAGTACTACACTCACCAGGGTTATGGTGGATATGAGCAACGACGACCTAGGCACGGCGCTGTTGAGCACTTGATACGTTAGGAACCGATCTTGGTTGGAAAGACCGAAACTCTGGACGATTCCGCCGGTAAGGTCCTGTAGCGCTCTAGTAGTCGAGCATCCAGGTCCGCTGATGTTTTCGTAGCAACCGTACAATCTAATCGTTTATAATGTATATTATAAAAAAACTTTTCTAGTTTCACGAGAAAAATAAAATAATATCCCCCTATGAACCGCTTGAGTGAGTCGTTGTCGAGACGTTTAAAAGTAGACACCATCGTTCATACTCAGTAGTTAGTTGTATGTTACCTACTATGTATTATGTTACTTTACTTACTTTGCGTATGCTTTTTCCAATAACGCGGCCCAGAATTCGGTGGGATTTGTGGAACGCATGTAAACCAATCGTCCCCTGTATGTGGGCAGCTTATCATCGACCAATACTTCTTTCCACTCACCGAAATACCAAAACCGAAACCTGCAATGAGACAGATAAAAAGTTCGTTACAAATCTATAAACATGTGTGGCGTAGTAAATAATTTAATGTTTCTGTTAGTGTAGACATCAAGCACTGGCGTCGTAGTAGTTAAAAAATAAATTGACCATGGTTAAGTGCACGCTCCTATCATAATATTGTAACATAAGTGTTTGTATCTCACATTATAGATCTGCATGGGCCGTAAATTTTATCCTCAGACCAGGTCCAAAGAATATTGTGAAATAAAAGCCCCGGCCCTGTCCGACATTTTTTTTATGGCTGGTTTTGTTAATTGGGTTTTTTTTTTTGTAGGACTGGTTTAAAAATGTTGTAAGATTTTTACATGACAATATCTTATGACATAGGTATTTTAATGATAACTAGCGTTGATGTACCTATTAAAATCCTTAAAAAGCCCGGTCCAACCCTTGATTTATTATTCGAAGTCCAGTCAGGCCCGGTCCAAAAAATTGTACAAAAAAAAACCCAGGCCCAGTCCGGAATAAAATTTCAAGACTTAAAAAAATCCAGTTAAACCCTTTATTTTATTTCAAAGGCCCGGCCCGGCCCGGTCCAATGTCACTACTGGCAGGGCTTTTCAAGGGCCCTTGCAGGTCTTTACCTCATATACGCAAGTTATACAAGAACATTTTTTATAAATGAAATATGGTTTTTACTTTTTAGACAATGTCTAAATTAAAGTTTTTAAATAAAGTCTGAAATAATTTTAATGCGAGTGATTTCATACAACTTATTGGAAGAAAAAATTCTAAAAGGTTTAATACTTAAATACTATAATACTGCACACGATATTTCAAATATTTCTTAATGGTAAAAAATAATTGATAAAATAATTATAGTGTGTTCACTTTTGTTTGAAACCGAATAAGAAAGGTTTTCTTTGTATTTACAAACGTGGGTTTTATTATGTTATGCGTATTATAGGACTATTATAATAGCTAAATGCATATTATGTAGCGTCCTCTTAAATGGAATGGTGCAGCAATTACGGTAATAATTATTAATAATCACTAATACAAAAATCTTAAGTAACATATAACTAATAAATATTGTTTTTGTATTATATTACACAGGTCCGAATTAAGACTAATTTTGACCCCAAACTCAGATTTTTACTAAGCCCCTTGAAAAATACACATTATTGTCTAAACACTCATCATATTTATTTATAAATTATCTAAATAGTTTTAATTTAATTTAATTAAAAAAAAAATACAATCATTATTTTTGTTCATAAATTATAGTTGATATGACATAGACTATTACTGACTTTTGAGCAGCTGTTTGTTAGATAAACCGAAGTGGTATATTCCAACAAATAATAGTATGTACCTGGTAACAATGTAATCAAGGTTGTAAATTATAATTTATATAAATAATGAACTTGTTATAATAATATAACGTGCATTATAAAGAAACTTTTTAACTTATTGTTAAATTTTATTGCACAGATTTTATTAACATATTATACATTTTCTAATTCAATAATAATAAAAATATATAAAAGAATTATGGTTCATAGTCTTTGTGCTCCCTGGGAGGATTTGTACTGTAACCCTAAATTCTTGTCCGGTATTACAGAATTTTGTTATAAAATACGATGTTTAAAATACAAACACTTTGTGTACTAAAAATCACGTCCTACATGTGGTCATACAATATGTTACCATATAATATATTATATGTTTACAATGTTACGAATGTCAGAAAAAAATTTTAGTAATGCTCTTCTATGGAATTTCACAAATTACATTTCCTAGCATTTTTATCCAACCCAATCACAATTTACTACCTTAAACTCTCATAATATCATCTCACTTAAATTCGCTATAAACTGGATTTCGTTCACAAGAAACATAATATTGTCACCAAAACGCACACACAACCCTATAATCATAAAAATCCTCATAGGCCGTCGATCGCCCCACGAACAATTTATTTTTCCACGTACACAATAAAAATACATTAAAACAACACTATAACCCGATTATATAGGCGTCGGTGATTGTGTCTAAACGGCCGTCGGCCACTTAAGTGCGGCACCAATAAATCCGGAAAAGGTGCTTTCAGGCAAACGGCCCAGCCCAGAATCTATATATAGGTATATTATAATATTTTATTGCGAATTTTTACAAGTCATCATAAATGAGGGTGAGTTCGAGGTCTTGACTTAAAAATATGATCATTAGATTGATTTCGACTACACTATTGATGCGGTTAACTTACTTGGGGCTTACACTTAACAGAACACTGAGAAGTGGTTGTTCAGACTAGGCACAGTTTGACAACATTGTTCGTACACAGTACAAACGAAGAGAGTTTATTCGTGTTGTTTGGTCATCTCTGTTCTTTCTTTTTTTTTTCCGACGAGCTGGCGTTAAAATAAGGAGTTAAGACGGCTTTAACTAAAATCTAAAATACTCGTATTTCTTTATCGCTCGTCCCCAACACGCATTCCACGAAGCCCGTAAAACGATAGTGGTCGGCGACGATTATATAGCTAGGTAGATGTACAGTTCCTCCACAGTGCGATGTGGTTACGAAACGAGACGAGACGTGACGAGGAAACAACGACAACGTTTTCCGTTAGACAACAAAATTCATCCTAGTTAATAATAATTGTTATTTATGTTATTACCGGGCGCTTGAGTTATCGTCATTATTATTATTATTTTAATTGAAAAACCCCTCGAAAAAAAGATACGAAAGCCTGTATTATAACCCGGACCACGTCCGTCGGGAACAAGGTTTATGGTCGTAAAAAAGTGGTTTAAACGATGTATAAATACAATAATAATCCACGGTTGGTCGGAGGGGGTTGAAGAATTGCTGGGTTAGGTCGATGGTGTCTGTATATTATATACATTATGTAGCAGGTATTTATTATTGTTATTATTATTATCATTAAAGTAATCATCGGATTGAACCAGTACCGGTCGAGCGTCGCGGCGGGGTGGTTTTGGTGTGTTTGATTATTGTTATATTATTGTTGTTGGGAGTGGAATACCAGTGATTCCGACTAGAGATGGTAACGGTGACAGACGCCTATTTTTTATAGAATTGTGGCTATTCTGAGTCGTTTTATTTTAACTTTATTTTTAAGCATCTTATCCTAATTCAAATTAAATAGTATGGTGCTTGGTTTTAAAAATTAATTTAGATTATCCCTTGTAGATTACCCTTAAATTTATATGTTGATAAAATATGTTGGCTACTATTTTGAACAAAATAATAGAACATGACCTTTGTCTCTCATATGCACGCCTAAAGACTGAATATACCTATTTCTTCATTACCGAAGTTAATTTAATAACGATATGTTTGAACAATAATTATGAGTATTATATTATTGTTTTAAGCAAATGATGTCTTTTGAATATATTGATATAAATTATAATTGATTATAATATTAATAAAACGTCCGGTAAAATATTTGGGTGTAAGATTTCACTAGAAATAGTTTACCAGGGCGTTAAATGTCACAAGAGAAAATTTAACGAGGGAGGTAAAATTTCACGGGGGTAAATAATCTTATTATTACCGGTATTTACACCGGTGTTAATACCATATAGACGACATTATTAGTTTAATTTCACACGTATAACCTTCCGTTTGATATTGGGTCTCGTGTAAATGAACAATTATTTTACCGACATTATGATGAGTACGCACAAGTGCAGTACGTATTCGTTTTTTGTTGGAATCTGATTTACAGGTTCGATGAATAAATACAATGAAATTATTATTTACAAGAGACATTTTCGTTTGGGGGTGATGGCCGGGCATGTAGTATGATAGAAGTACAATAAGTTTCAAGCGGCTATTTTCTAGAAACAAAATTGAACCACTGCAGGAGTTGGTATACTAGATTATAGCTGATATATAGCTTATCTAAAGCAAAACAAGTATTTGAAAAGTTCTAGCCTCGAAAACTATACTAGCATTACAAGTCAATTAATTTGGATGATAGCTGAGACGATTTAATTTTGTCAACAAATCTACTTATTTCGAGATTTTTGGTTTTTCCGACGCTCAGTGATTCATCGTCATTCTCGTATAAATTAAATACGAAGGCATCAACCCACATCTTTTTATTTTCCGTGTTACTCAATTTTCACTACGAATTTGGGGACAATGTACGTGTTCAGAGTTTCAGACGTGGGTTCGATAAAAACTTATTTAAGTGGATCCGTAATAATAATAATAATAGATCGCGAAACGAATGTTGGCAGTGAATATTATCATAATACAATATTATGGTGTTGAGAGTGGAATTATTATTATTGCCGGATAGTTGTAGTCGCGTGCTTATTTTACGACCTTGACCGTGACCTTGTGGGACAGGATCACCCGGCGGCGGCCATTTAACGCCACAGTCGTCGTCGTCGTTCCGAAATCTCGCCAAACGGATTAGTTTTGTTTACGTTCGGGTTTTCACGTAGTACGTACGAAATATGTATTATACAACATAAAAATACCAAAATTTTAAGTAAAATATTATGTGTTTATTTTCATCACTCATACTATGGTATGTGGTATGACAGAGACTCAACAAACGTTTACCAAGGGTTCAGTTTTAACAATTTTCTTACCGTATACCTATAATATATAGTTCGCGTATTAGTTTGATAATATTGTAATAACTATTTAAATCGAAATTGCAATAAAACTAGTGTATATTACGAAATTTGTGTGGGTATAGTAATATGGTTTATTAGACAATAGTTTTATAGTTGATAAATCTATGTAATGCCAGAAGAGGTATGTAATACTAAGTTTTTGTTTCTATACAATTATGTTGAACACAAATCAACAGTGTCGATTGTTACTCTAATAATATAGTATATAATTTTCATAAATTGCACATTGAAATATATGTTACATAATAAATTGAATGTAATATTGTATTCATTGAAATATCAAGAGGAATAAAAATATTACCTACTCGATAGTTAGTGATTCTCTCAACGATAGATTAAACTAGTTCAAAAAAACATTGTACTATCACTATAAAAAAATTACACAATTAAGAATATTAGTACATAAAATATCTTAGGTAATATCGTATTTTTTTCTTTTAATTATTCTCCTTTGAGAAGAAAGTATTTATTGTTTTAAATTCTATACAAGTGTACATAAGTATAAACATAAGAGAAACAAATATAGAAACAGTTAAAATGATATGCCCATTTGTTAAAACATAATATGGCTATGGATGAAAAGATTTTTGTATTTTCCGTGAGCCTCGACGAAGTATAGGGTGAGACGCATAGTTCTTCCTTAAAAAATTAGTTTAAAAATGGATTTTCATCAGACTTCTACAACACTCGTACAATATAGGTTGGAAAACCGTATACAACGGAAGTTGTTGGGAATTAATTATTTTTTAAAAACAATTTTTTTTTAAATATTTATGATTTCAATGTTATTAAAAATAAAAATAAAGTAGGTATACGGTTAAACGCACCACATGCACATGCTCAGCAGAAGCTGCAGCGACAAACAACGGCTCATAAATAGGATGAACACGGTAAATAAAATATGTTGTCGGAGCCCAACTGCGACGGATGGAAGATAGGTATAAACGAAACATTGATATCTAGTAATGACATAACGACGTACGGTGTACGAAAAATACAACTTTTAGCGCATAATCCGAGCATTATAATGTCGCATATATTATAGGCTGTATAGTGTATACTCACATTGACCACATTATAATTGTATGCGTTTCGCATAGAGTATATACCAGTAACGCATCGTAATATAGATCTGTTATCATTTCGCCCACCCTCCCCCCCTAGTTCTCGGTTTCTTCTGTTTCTCACGACAAGCCCGACAGCACGCCCGTAATATACCCATTATAACAATATCTGCACAACATACTACGGCGAGAAAACGCCGCGACCGTAGATAAATCATTACTGTGCGAGACACTCGAGCGACTCTATATAATAATATTATAATCATGGCGGTAATAATAATATTATGAATTTATAACCGTAGGTATGGTATACGTATACGAGTACGATATTAAATTATACGACAAAAAAACAAATTGTCGTACGTTCTTGCCGCTCGTACCGCGGTTCAAAAGCGACGGCGTTTTGCCGCCGTGGAGTGCAGACCTATTTAAGTATATATTACGTTATTATATGATTATTAAATCGTGCGTGCGTGTATATGTATATTGTACATATATTGTATATCTATACCGGGAGCAAAACCGACAGCTATATTTTAATACCGTGGTAACCGAGTACAGTGGGAGTGGGAGAACGACAAAACTTAGCATAGGTATATGGCTAAATAATACTATATGTATATTTCCACTTCAAATCATGGAACACGTTCGATACCACCTTGGGCGAACTATCAAAGTTCGAACAGAGATGAAGCAGTTGTGGTTTTCCTAGGTCTTCAGTCGTATAGCCGTATCCCTAATTTCGATACCCCAGAGATTTAATGTGGGTAATTTAAAGTCAAATTAAGAACTTGAATGTAAAAGTTAAATATAATTTAAAGCACATTTTGTACTCTGTCGTTAGGTTTAACATCATAGGTAAGCGTATTATATTAAACGTCACCGAGTCTTCAAGTCCGTTACTTCAGTGAAGGTTCTCAGGAGGAAGGCAGTGCGAGGTACCTATAAATGTTATATAAGCTGGGTAATTATTTTCCACTCAACGAGTGCATTTATTTATTTATTCATCATATTATTATTCTACACCGCGGGAAAAGTATAATATACCGACGCAAGTAATACAACACATAATATTTATACATTCAATATTGTATGATGGTGTGTACCTATACTGTGTATGGTATTACTTCTCTCAAGCGACGGTCCCTGAACGACGCAAAAACAATATTATAATATTCTCCACGAACGCTATTCCAATTCCACTCACACCCACGCCTACACACTGTCTGTCGAGTCATTATAAATATTATATTCGTACATAATGCGAACACGTCGACGACGACAGTGCACGAGCCGGAGATCTATCAGCTGTTGCGTGCCAGCTATATATGCTACCGTGGGAATGACAGTATTGGACACAAATGAATACCGTTAGGGCTTGAAGTAAAGTCGTAGAATAAAATATGACGGGCCGTGTGCATAATACGATTTACATACAGTTGTATTGTTCGACGGATGATATTGAATTTTTCAGTCCGAAAAGATTGTGCAGAGTTGACGTGACGAAGAGCCAGTTTGACACTGCAGCTTCGGCCGACTTGTGATGATGAGGATAGATCCGCCCAATAGCTTTTTTTTTTTTTAAAGGTGGTCAAATAATCATAATATTTCATAATTAGTACCTACAGTACAATAATTGGGAACGATTAAATGTCAAAAATAATTATACGATGACCGATATTATGTATGTTTGTACTATTATTAGGTGTTAAAAATATTTGGACCCAGTACATAATATAGCTGAGTATTGACTTTTGATTATTCATTAGTCATTAAGATATAAACTATAATATTATGGTCATTACTCATGAAATTGGTTTAAAACGTCAGTTAACTTGGTGGTTGAACAAATATCTTTGCTTGCTTACTCAAAAAAAGCGTATGAATCTTGTAAAAAGTATTTGTTAAAAACCGTACCTATAGGTATATTGGGTATATCATATATAGTTATATTTGCTGGGAAAATAGGTGGAGTTGAAATTCGTTAAAACGCAAATCTATTGTTTTTTTATTTAACAACTTTAAAAACGCACATATAGATTGATGTTTTGAGTAAGTATTACTATATTTTATTCTTAAAAAAGTGCTTGTTTAAACCAAATTGCGTGATATAATTATTTGTTAGTATCGACTAAAATAAAATTGTCACAGCAAGGATTTGTTGTATTTCAGTAATATTGAGTGTTTTTATCAGGTGTAATTTGTATTATAATATTATTATAGTGTATACACGACACAATCGATAGTAATTAAAATATTAGTTATCGGCGTGGCGGCGTATATTCCGCGGCTAATACGATTATACAAAAACGATTTGAATTATTCAGATGACATATTCTGGCGTATTTTTCATGTATGCACGTCTTTTATGGATTAAGAAGCATTTAGGTAGCCAAACGCTGTATAATGATTGTATGTTAGATTGATATTGCGTAATCAATTATAAAGGTACCTATTAATAATTATTATTAACTATTTTATGAAGTTTATTTTTATTTTACTAACATGACAGCTGTTACGAAAGTCTCTCGGTGAATATATTAATTATATATATTCATTCAGTACCAAAATCAAAATAATATAAGATGTCCACCGAGTTTATATGAATACAAGCAGATTTTAAATACTGTTATGGTAAATGGCAATGGTTCGTTCTCAATATGTGTATTCTCTTAATAAAATTTTGTTGTTTCTATTGATTTAAAATATATACATCAAACGCTAATGCAGGTCTGGTCAATGTAAAATAAAACAGTTTGAAAAATACTACGCGTAATAGGTACTGTGATAAGTTATTTGTATAAAATAAAAAAATGGATAGGTATCATAGCTGCATAATTCCTAATTAGTATAATATCATTACTGAGTTAGGTATAAATTTTTCACATAATTATTCGACTAATTAATTGTGTCCTCGGCAATGTTTTTTTTTTTTTTTTTTTTTTTATCAAATAATCATGTAATGATTGTGAAGGTAATGAATAATGATATAATCGAGAGAAATAAATATTACAGTTATACCTACATAATTAAAACAGGATTTCTGATTGCTGGCGAAAGATAAAAAATAAGTGAAAAAAAAAAGTAACAATTTGTATTGAATAAAATACTTTTACGAATTAAATACATTTGCTTATGTTTTTAAATAAACAATAAATGTAAAAAATGGACTTTTATACATCAATATTCAACGATGCATTTTTCTGAAAAGTGCCTTTTCAATGACATCATACGATATGGCGTACAGTCCTACAGAACTACGAAAAGTGTATGATCGTTCAGTGTCCAGTGATCATCGTTCGGAAAACAGACTATATAATAACTTTTTGTCATACCTTCCCCGAAAGTTTAGTTTTTATGACGGTTAAAAGGTTGGAAAGCGATCTTTTTCATGAATTGAGAATCCTCATAGTGCCGGGCGGTAAAGTGGAAATCCCCAAAAGTGCTGGTCGTATTCCCTGAATAACCAGACACTGAAATCTATACCACGGTCTTCACAAAACATAAACTTTTGGTTCCATCTTATATTCATATATTATAATCTCCTTACATGACGCTTAAACTTTTTTTTTTCATGAAATTGTTTTCTTAGAATAATATGGTTGTTGCATATAATATAGGTGCCCGCATAGTGCATTATTTACCTTTCCCGTAATCGATGAACGTAGAGGCGTGACAAAAAATAGTATGTGTGGCTCGTGTGAGAATAAAATTTCAATTTTGGGTGACTAAAAATAGCTCACTTCCCGCCTTGCCACACAATATACTATAAAATCCCATAGAAAAATCGAATTTCTGATACCAAAAAACGTAAGGTCTTTAATAATAATCACTGAGAAAATATGATTACCTACCTAAATTGCTAAACTATACTTATTATATTACGTGGAAAGTACCTATATAGTATAGGTACACGATACAACTGTCAATATAGTTATAATATATTAGTGCACGATTGTTCGATAAAAAGGTTTCAGGATTTTTGGAATTAAAATTAAGATATTGAGGTATTATATATTGCAATGGTACTAATAATTTACCCAAAAACCTAACGTTTTTATTACCTGTAAGATTATTTATTATTATTGCTTATGAAATATCACCACCTACCACCCGGACGAATTTTTCCACTGGATGTCACAATCATTTCGATGCCTGGGAGTATAGAACGCACGCCACTGGTAAATCGTAAATGTATCTATATATTAGGCAACCCTAAATTTTTCAATATTATGAGAATTATCTTTTCCGAAAAATCGACAAATCAAAACTTTTACAATATTAAAGATTATAAAGTCACTCAAATCACATGACACACCTCATCACTATATAAAAGTTATATCTGAATAACTCAGATAGGTCTCATGCTATAATTGTACAATCTTTATGTATAGAGTATCACACGGTATAAATCGTTCAACTATAATTATTATATTCAGGTGGTGGTGGTGCGGGTAGAGTATCAGAATATATGAATCAATTTAAACGAAAAATGAAAAAAAAATGGATTTAAATTAATATACAAAAGAGATTGAGTGTCGGACACTACAATTTTTGATCAACAATAATTAATATAATAAAACGATAGAATGGCCACCACTTAATAAAACTAGGAATATAATAGTAGAGTTTTGTATACCTATACTCGCATCATAATATAGTCGTTAATAACATTTTTAATACAAAACACGATCAGTAAATGAGTTCCACTCAAAAATCGTTTTCCAAATACCGACTGTGATGATTTATAGCTTTTAAATTTAATAAAGAATCTACACAATAATCAAGCCGTCTCTGTATAACGACGAAAACGCCTCAGCACTGATATTTTCCTCTCCCTCCAACGAGTGTCCTCCAATCGAAAAGACAATTAGCTCAGTATATGTATCCTAAATTTCTTTACAGACTTAGTATCATACATATTATCTAATATAATTACTTAATCTACACAGTAATCACATCACTACACACTCTGGCGGCTAATGTTAAATTAACTTGTTGACTATTAATAATATTTAATATAGATTATACATAATACATTATATAGGCTTCGGGCTTTAATTAATATTCAATTTAAAAACCGCCCTCCGTCCCTTTTTATAATATATTTGATTTACTAAAAGGGTCGAGCTTAAGATTTACTTAGGAGTTAAGTCAGTGGTGTATATAAGGGGGGTGACGCAGGGGTTAGATCCCCACCCATTGGCTTTGGAGTGGATAATCTACCATATTGTGTTTGATTTCTTTTGATGTGAATTTTGAATCAATTAAAATTAGGTATATTCATTGTTTCTTATTGTTAAATAATTTACTACCAAAGTTAAACGTTTTGAGAGGGAGGGAATTTTCCAATTTTAACCTCCCATTTCGCTATGCCATTTTCTTTTTTTGATCCCCCTTTTCAGAAATCATGTCTACGCCACTAACTTAAGGTGTTTAATATTTTTTCATTTTACGATTGATAACGAAATATAATATTATAGTTGTTTATACCTAGGCATATTAGTAAATAATACAGATCATATTAATAATATTAGTTGTTATTACTTTTTTTTTTTTCGTATTATCGAGAACCGATGGATTGACTGCTTTTGGCATTGCTTCTCCCCATTAGTTATTATTACTGATTAGCCCCGAAAATGTTTTCAAATGAAACATCCTGCAAATAGAATCGCTGTATAGGCACATCACCCGATTCGGACCTAACCCTAGCTGTGCCACCAAAGACGGATATTTCATCGTTTTATTTTTTATTATCCTTTAACTTACCCAATACAATGTCTACGAAAAATGGTATGAGAATATCACACATTATAAAATTAGAATATCACTGCAGAAATATTTTATATTATAATTTACCAGTATTATAAATATTATTTCACACCCATGTAGAGTGTACAATATGCATTTTGTTATAATGACATTTTCATTACCCAAACACGTCACCCGTGTGTCGTGTAGGGTTTATTTTGAAGAATATATCAAACGAATACATTTTTAAAAAGTAGATACATCAAATACAATATGATATAGGTAGGTAGTGAAATTAATTTCAGTACGTGATGGACAGTCTTTTACTGTAAAAACGATTCATAATATATATATTATAATTATAATTTATAAATATAAATAATAACATTATAATATTTATCAATGGTAATATTATGTGCCTTTTATTGTTATTTGTGTGTGTTTAATGTTTTTAGTACCTGAACAGCCCACAATAGGACGTGGTGGGGTCAAACGATTGATCGAGGGGTACAACCCTGTCGAGGAACTTTGGCGTGAGAGTCAGCGACGACACGGCGGCCAAAAAGCTATGGTCGCCGAGCTCGCCGGGCTCGACTCCACATCGTCCGCCGCCGCCGCCGCCGCCGCCCCCGCCGATGGTACCGTTGCGAGTCGGTTCGCCACCAGCACTTCCTCCACTTCCGCCGCCCGCTCCAGTCGACACCACTCCGTTTCCCTGTGACACCAACCGCGTCGAGTCCACCATAAACTTGGGCCTCTGGCACATTTCCTGGAACAGAAAATCATTAGTGGTTAATGGTTATAATATTATAATATGTTATTATAATATTAGACTAGGTATGTGGTACACGAACATTGTCTCATGCAATGACCTGCAAAGTCCAGACCTTGATTACAATTTAAATATGCACTTAATAAATTAATTGAAATACGCGCCGTCAATAATATTACATGAGGCGAAATATGTAATAATACGAGTGGCAAGGCAATAAATATTATGATTCTTCAAATTTTTCTAGTTAAATTGATAATAGTAAAGCAAACCAACAAAAACGTATATATATATTTATTTTGGTTACCATTTGAATAATTATATTGATGTTTTGTTATCAAGTTTATTGTCACATAAATTTATTTTTGAAAAATTTCCAAAATGCTAAATATTATAATAATTATTGTAATATGGTGTAAGTTTATTTTTGTATCTAGTTTATCTAAGAAGTACGCCTACTTCATATTACAGCATTTATTTTCTGTATTTTTTTACCGAAGCAACCTATGGTTTTAAAATAGTTAATTTTTGAATAGTTGTAATTATTTGTACATGCCTACATCATTTTATTAATGAATTAGAATTGTTGGTCATTTAATCAAACAAAAATGATAACTGTAACGTTATTTTATATAATATTATGTAGGTACATTGTTCATATAGGCTCGACAAACTATTTAAACAATAAACTTTCTATTATTTTTGCATCCTACACACGTATTTTCAGCTGGTTATGAAATAATAAAAATGAACAATATTTCATAACGATTGAATAAAATGTCGTCGTTTATAATAATAAATTGAATAATATTGAATATTTTCATGCCATGTTCATTTTTATATTGGTATCCATTAAATTCAACACAAAACTTAATATTTCTCTGCTTAGATCAGATTTGATTCCATCTATATAATAGAAGAAAATAAAATACATTTTTATATCGACTTTGACCCAATACATGGTAGTGGATATTGTGGAGCGTTTAAACTAGATCCAACTATTATGCTACAAAACCACGTACGCATCTATCTAATGTATTAGCGTCATTCAAGATCCACCAGTCCGGCAATTCGAAAAATTTAAAATTTTTAAAATTTCGAAGTCGAATCCTACCAAAAAAAGAGTGACCAATTCGTAATAATTTGTATCCGCAAAATCAGAATTTGTAACCTAAGTCTTAACCCCCGTATTTGGGTTTGATTTTTCGGGTGCTGGGTTGACGAATTCGGGGTGCTGGGCGGACGACCTCGTCATTAATCATATGGTACTGTAATAGATGTTACGATTTTACAAATATGGAACAATCATTAGCACGATTTGTTGGGATGCGGAAGCTGTTCTCTCCCGATTCTATTACCCTCCGATCCCATCCACGGCCGTAGAGTTATACAATTAAATTTAGGTATTTTATATTTCTATAATGGTAGAAATGTTTAGCCACAGTCACCTGCTGTAACGGCTGTTATTCAGCTATAATCGAACCGATATTTGTGTCTAGATAATCTATATAATAAATATTATGATCATAAGTTATATTATATGTTTTCAATATAATAGTGATACATTTTAGAATGGGATTTATTTAATATAAAACCAAATAAAAGTGGTTTGTTAATATTAATAGTAAAAAAAGAGAATAAAATAATGTTTAAAATTAGGTTGAGTTGATGTATAAAAAGTCATACTTTCGAGTTAAAATCACGTGACAAAATGCCATACGGTATATCTAGCATAGGTATTATTATATTATGGTGCTCGGTGCTGTAATCACTCGGAACTAATTATGCGGTTCCATAAAAAGTTATCTTTCAAATATCAACACGCACTAATGACCACCGCCAATACACACACACACACACACACATATATTAAAAATACAAGGCACCTACCTATATATTATACCAGATAATAACGCTCGTCAACGTTTACGGTCGACCAGCACAAATATAATATAATATATATATATGACACTATACGTATATAAAAAAAATGAGTCCACTATGATTTATGGCCATAATAGAAAGAAAATCTTGAGGTCAAAAAGTAAAAAGTGCCTAATATTGATAGTTCGTTCATTTAAAATATAATATAATATTATCTTCTAATAAAAGTATTAAGTACACCTGTAAAATGTATTATAGTTATTATTATATCGGGATGAACAATTTATTATTTTACACTAAATCGAAACAACATCACGGGCTGTTCATGCTTATCATCAGAAATGACTGGAAAGTACCTGCAGCTGCCTACTATTGCGTATTATGACATAGCCCATAAAGACAGTAAATCACCTGCAGATTATCACCCATATGGTATGGTTCTCAAAAAAGTTTTTGTGATTAATGTGCTAATCAATTACTCCGACCTACTATCAAATTGCATTTAATCTACTTTTAATAACAATAATAACAGTGAGTTCATATTTCAAATATAAATACGTATAAATCCTTGATAAATTTCTGTTATTGTTTATATCGAAATTTATCGCAAAACGTTTTAATCATTAATGAAATCATGCCTTTAAGTATAAATGTACCTATCTAAATGTCATAAAAAATAATAGGCACACGAGATTACTCTGGAAATCGTCGAAAACGTTTTACAACAGAAGGCCGAAACTATAAGCAAATGTTTTTGAGAATGTTAAAATATTAATTATACCGCACATACAATGAGCATGTACAATATTGCACGTGTTGCTGAAGTCATATTGGACGGTGGTAGTTAAATCAAATTAAATTCCTTTTAAATGAATCAAATTGCATCTAAATTTCTGTGGTCCGCATAGTTTGTTAGAAGTTAGAACATAGCATTGCTATCTATTCCTAAAAAATAAAAATAATTCACGTCAATCATTGAATCATCGATACTTGTATACGAATGTAGAATGATACATTATAGGTAAACCAGTTTTTTAGTAGGTAAAAAAAATCTATATGCCTTTACTACCTGTTAAATCTCCTAGTATCCAGAAAAACGAAATATACATTTTATATTATATAGTCATATAGGTAAATGTATGTAGGTTGAAGTAGTGATGTATCGTAATTTAAGTGTTTTGTTAGGATGTACAAACAATTTTTAAAAATGTAGAATGAACCTTATTTATATTATTCTAGAATAAAATAGAAATATATTATTATTAGTTAGAAAATGTAAATATTTGTAAAAAGTAACGTTCAGAGGATAGGGAAATTTGCATTGTTTACGTTGGAATATTGTAATTTTGCTTGTGCTAAATGCTACCTACTACTAAAAAAAAAAAAAACTGTACGCTAAACCTAACTGCATGACGCCAAATAAAAGATAAGTGCGCTACTTTCAACCACTTGTAGAACTATCCGAAATTATTCAATGATGAACGCTACGATAAAACTACTTGACATTAAGGGGCCTGCTCGCGATTTTTCAAATTTTCCGCAATTCTATAAAATTTGAAAATTAAATTTTATATTTTAGTTGCCACCTCAATTATAAGACTTTTCCACTAATCTACTACCCAATACCTATTTAGGGGGGGTTGATAGGGTGTATTATATCGGTCAAAACACAGTTTACAGGAAAAACTCTCACACCTCGTTGATTGGTCCGATTTCCGTAATTTTTTTTTTGTTAGATAGAGGAATATTTTTTACAGGGCGCATTGGACTTCGATTTTTGATTACGTCGCTAAAAACAAAAAATAATACAAAAACTAAAAAGTTGTAAAAATTGATTAAATTCAAACTTGTAACATAAGATTTAGAAAAATAATGTTGAAAATCCAAGTCCAATGCGCCCTGTAAGAAGTCTTTCTCTATCTAACAAAAAAAAAATTACGGAAATCGGACCAATCTACGAGGCTTGAGAGTTTTTCCTGTAAGGCATGTTTTTGAGCAAAAAAACAGGTCGCGTGCAGGCCCCTTAAAAAAAGAAATTATCTCGTCATGATACAAGCTAGCACATTTCTTTTTAATCCATACAACGTCAATACACTTTCAGCGTAATAGTATACAAAATATTATCGTGTTCAACAGCGACGATAAAAATTACAATCGGCACATTAACACATTAACCTAACCTTAACGTGAGGTTAACATAATATTTCAATGTGTATACATAAAACATCTCAACATAATAAATATATGCATATTAAACACATTTATAATTTAATGGTTATGTTTAGATTTCAAGTTCACACCGTCGCGACGCGCACGAATATTATATAGGTATGCACATAATATACATAAACAGCATAATATTATTATAAACGTGCTCACGGTGATCGTTAGTTCTAATGATTTCTCAAGTTTGAGAAAATATTGCTAAGAAATTCTTTTGAACAATATAAAAGCTTCGTAATAATATCGATCAGTCTGTAACGAAAAAAAAAATACATGGACGAATAAAAATCACTATTTAAACCTGCGAATGGACTGTTACGGATCTCCTTGGAGGTCCGTGCACAAATAAAACAACGAACACTTTCGAACTATCTGTTACTTTCTATATTACTTGAAAAGAAAAAAAACTTACAATACACTTAATAAAAAAAATGGTCTGACAATAATAATGCTCTGGCGCGAATTACAAGGTTCCGTCTACTGCTCTGAAATGCCACTGGCACGGCTTGCTATACGAGCCGTGCCTGTAGCCAGCGCTTGCCTGGAATTGCTGTCGCAGCAATTCCAGACAGTCGCCGTCGTACAATACTATCTTATACACTATTATATATATATACTAACTAATATAGCCAGGGGTTCTTAACACCCCCCAACTTAAATGGAACTTAGGGACCTAATGGTTCCCTAATGTTCCGTACAATATGTTTTCATAACTAAATTTATGATTATAATGTTTACTTATTATTCAGTGATAAAATATCCGGTAAATCCGGAGAGTACATTCTAATTATGCGGTTTCTAAACTTAATAGCTAATCCACTAACTACGGATATTATAGTTAACATTAAGATATACACAAGTACCATATGAAATTCCATTTGAAATATTATTAGAGACTTTGTTGTTACCTCGGTTGGATCTACAATCGCGGGCCCAATGTCCTGGTTTATTGCAAATGTTGCAAGAACCATTTGGCTTTTTCGTTGCCACCGCGTTTCCTTTGTAAAGTTTCTTGGATTCTTCGGATGACATCCTAATCCGTTCTTCCTCTCGGGCGGCTTGTATGGCCTTATCTAAGGTTAGTGGGTTTCTGGCCTTAATGTAGTCCTTTAGGTTCCCCAAGCCTTCCATAAAGACTTGAATTACCTGTCTCTTAATAGAAATTTCCATCGCTTGGGCAATTTCTGGTGAAAAGTCTGCAGTTTCCTGTTCAATGATAAGATTTTGTAAAGCTTCTACTCTCATGGAGTAGGTCAGAATATCTTCACCATTTTTTTGTTTGATGGCGTACAATTCTAAAAATAGATGTTGTGTGGTTCGCTGGGGTTCTAGACTTGTTTTAAGTGTTTCCCGTAATTCTTCCCATGTGTCGAATGTTTTAAACTTTGTTACCTGCCTCGCTTTCCCGGTTAACCTGGTTTGGATTGCCTGAAGCAGTCGTGGAATTGCCGGTTCCACTACACATGACACAACAAATTCGCATTTTTCAAGGAAAATCTCTAAATTTTCGGTGTCTTTTCCATCGAATGACTTTGGTAATAGCCTAATCGCATCCTGAAGTCCGATTTGATTATTAGATATCGAATCTCCATGTCTCGAACTGGCGCTATCTCTTGTCCTCATGATTTCCTGAATCTTTAGATCAATTAATTGGCTTAAATCTGGATTATTTGAAATGTCTGTGGTCAACTGTGGTCCTAGTACACCACTCCCTGTTGGTTGATTTTTATCTCCCATTATTTCCAATGGTTTTTGATTTACGAGAAGCTTAATTCCTTGGTTTGTCGATTCAACTGTGTCGTTTGAAGACCAGTCCAAAAGTTTCTCTTGATTGGTCTGTAGAATTTTTGTGTTTTGGGGATTTTCTGAATTTTCTGTTGAAATGGTTTCGAGGGCGACGTGAATTAAACTTTTGTCGATGTCCCTAAGTTCTTCGTTAACTTCGGCTAAAAGACTATTTGTGGCTACAGTCAAATCCGCTTCCTTAATTAGTAAATGGTCGACGGAAAGTTCGTGTATTAGACGCTCGGAATTTGGATTGTCGGGATTGGAGCACCTTACAGGTAAACTTACTCTTGGTGTAGGGGTAGGGGTATCAGTAACGGACGTGTTAGCCCCCTTGGTGGTTGAATCCTCCCCCGAATTTGCGCTCATTAAAGTTTGCCTAAGAGTTTCATAAAAGGTTTATTCCCAATCGTAAAGAGATATTTAAAAAAAAAAAAATTCGGTATAATAAAACACTGAGAAACATGTGTTTACAAAGAAAGACTTTTTCCCTACCATAGGTTTATGTTTATATATGGTGTATACTAATTTATTATCCTATGTTTGTAAAAAAAAATATTTAAATATAAACAGAGCTGAAAACTTAATGCTAAATACTCACGACCACCACAATTGTTCGACGATAATGAATTGAAATGTTCAGTGTTCGTCTGCGCCTGGTCGTTGTGATTGGTGCTGAATGCTCTGGTATATGACGTCGAATTGATCTCGGAACAATAACACGTCGAATTTCCTCTTCGACACCTTAACCACTTCGGAACGATGTTCTACGCCCCGAAACTGCTGGCGCGGGGACCAATAATTAATTATTGGGTTTCGCTTCGATGATTAAATAACGTAAATATATCGTTATATTTTGATATAAATTCGTTACGGCGGCGCTATCGTGTTTATAAACAACGAGGGCGGCGCGCGGCGGCTCTGATATCGTATTATCGTAACAGCTGTGTTGTCGTCTGTTTTCAAACGTCGGCGGCGGCGACACGGATGTCGTCACAACCACGACGGCGGCGGCAACACGTACGCCGGGCCCACACACACACGGCGGCTGCCTGTCGTCAAAATTTTTTTTTTTCTTCGACGGCGTATGTATGTATTACACCACGCCGGGAATTTGCTGATCGCGCGTTTATAGAGACACGTTCACACGCAACCGTTTGCATGTATATATACACACCATATAGATGTATATAAAATATATAAAATATTATAAAATAATAATATCTTATACTATTAATGTTACCTTACGCAACTTTGTGTACAATGTTCTGTTTCGGATGGATACGCTTTTGTTCGTTTCCTTTTCTTCTAATATATTGTTGAAAGTCTAGTTCGGCTATTGCTCGTGGTAACGGGATACTGATATTTGTCGTGATCCCACCGCTGCCACCAAAAATGTTACGGATCTCCTTGGAGGTCCGTGCACAAATAAAACAACGAACACTTTCGAACTATCTGTTACTTTCTATATTACTTGAAAAGAAAAAAAACTTACAATACACTTAATAAAAAAAATGGTCTGACAATAATAATGCTCTGGCGCGAATTACAAGGTTCCGTCTACTGCTCTGAAATGCCACTGGCACGGCTTGCTATACGAGCCGTGCCTGTAGCCAGCGCTTGCCTGGAATTGCTGTCGCAGCAATTCCAGACAGTCGCCGTCGTACAATACTATCTTATACACTATTATATATATATACTAACTAATATAGCCAGGGGTTCTTAACAGGACGAACGGTGGTACCTATATATAATATACGATTGCGGACGATATTATTATGGTACAACTACGGTAAAGAGCCTCAAAAACGAAGGTGGGCCAATTTTTAATAAGATACATTATTGTTAAATATTGTATGTATTAAATATGAATTACTTTAATACAACATATTTCTTACAAATAATATTGTTTATGTTTTAATATACCTATTATTTTATATTTAATTAATTAGTAAAGCCATGCAATTTCATTATTTTTTTTAAGTGTTATAGACTATTACTATATTTAATACATTTTTAAATGTCACTCCTGGATTTAATTGGACATGAACACTTGGTAAGTAACATTGCAATTAATTCACAATAATCATGTAGTTTTTGAGTAACATTGTTTATCTTTATTATCATACCACAATCGTCCACAATCGTTAGGTATATGAAAAGGAGTAAAGCAATCGCATCATGTTGCGCCCATTTGGAAAACAGACGGTCTATGTGTAGGTATAAATTCTGCAGCCAGTATTAAGGGGAGTTCTCTGGCGTCGAAATAATTCGGAAACCCCGTTTGCGTGCTCCCTGGAGAACATTACGGATATTAATAATTAAAATCGACCAAACATGAACTCACTTACACACACACACACACACACACACACACACACACACACCTTCAACGGTTCATCTCCACGACGTCCTCCGAATGATTTACGACTTAGCAGCGTCCTGCGACGGTCCAACGAATTAAACGCAGGCGTTTCGTCTCTTACTCTCCCTCTCTATTAGCCAGGTTAGATATTATAATTTTGTTATTTCCTCTCTGCGCATCACGCACCGTGTTTCTATGTGATCGTATACACACGAAATCTTCGATTATACGTCGATAATCAAGATATCTCACCACATCCTCGTTCATACACCAGCTGACTATGGGCAACTCGCGGGATGTCGAATAATAATAAATTATCGTCAAACCGTGACGTCACAACTACCGAGACGTGTGACGACACGCCCAACAGTAGTGTCAATAATTATTTATAATGTAATATGTTATTATGTCTGTTTTGGCCTATCATATATTAAAACATTATAATTATATTATATAAACAATAAATAATATGTTGACACAGACGAAGTGATAATAATACTAATATGTTTGATACGCTGTGTAGTCCATCCACCTGGACCGCTGTAGTCTACCTTCCGCCGTTGAACTGATAGGTTGGATAAAGTAGATAATAATTTAATATATTTATCAGTGGTGTTTTCATAGTTCGTATACTATATAATATAAATTATAATAGCTGGGGTAGTGGGGTTACATAAGTACATAGTAAACGCCAAAAGCAATAAAATTAACGAATAAAAACATAATACGTTGACCGAGAGAGGTCCTGCGTACTCCTGTCGACCTTTTTCACTGGACATCGGTAAAGAAGTTTGGATATCGCCTGACCAGTTCGACATTGAGTATAATAATTATGGTTGCTGGAAATATAATAGATTGCGCACCATCTATAGGTTTATTCGAGGAGCACTTTATTAACTTGTTGAACGAATTGATTGTCATACATTTTGTATTGATTTTGAGAATAAAATGTAATTTTATTTTTAATTATATTTAATTTGTGATCATTGCACCTCTCCCCCTTCTATTATTTATAAGTATAAAATATCCGTGGTCAGACACTCAGCAGCTCATTAAACTTAAAAAAAAGTGGGAATATAATAATCGAGTATATTACATATTATCATCATATGCCATATGCCTGAAACTACAAAAGACGTATAAGTGTATAAGAAGAAGATATCGTCCTCGAATTTGGTATCGGAATCCACCCACAAACTTTCCAATTCGTTACCAGAATCACCCTCAAAGTTAAAGACTTAAAGTATAAAATATATAAGAGAAACAGAGAAAAACCACACATATCACTGTAAGACCAATAGGAACATTCAACTTGAGTTTATTTTATAATGTTTAAGATGTGTAAAAAAATTGTTTTTATTCAGGTAAGCTTTTCGTTAAAATTCTAAAATTGGTTATTGTATATCCACTCCACTGCCACACGCGCACGCTCTAATAATACATTCTAATTTTCCTGTTGTAATATTATTTATGTTAAAGATGCTTTAATAATAATATTATAATAATATATTATGTATAGGTACCGTATTTATCTCGTCTCCGTAACGTCTACAGGGCGCCAAGCACCCATTAAAACAAAATCATAGACCGTGTTTGAAAGAAAAAAGTAATAATAATAATAATAAAAACAAACGAATTACGGTGTATTGACCTATTATAAAAACGTGCCTAAGATATACAGAAAAAAAATTGAACGTTTTTCAACGGTTTTATTGTATTAATTAGTTCATTTAATTGTACAACGTAAGTGAGAAAACATAAAATAACAACTGCAGTTATATTGCCCATTAAATTTAATAATTAACACGTGAACGCTTGTTCTGAGTGTGTATGGATATACATTATACACGTTTGTGAGTATGTTTATAAAAAATATATATATTTTTTAATGCGCAAGAGAAGTAAATAATAATAATAATGATAATATTATATAAACAAACAATTAGCAATAATTGTGAAAACGTGATGTTCACACTGTAAAGTTTTAAGCTGACGATGACGAAAACGTACGATATATTTTAGTCGAAATGCAAAATAAAGTTAATGTTTTGATTTCGGGTTTTTATATAATTTTGATTCGTACGAAAACGAATCATCAAACATACATATTTCTTCGAAATCGTTCATTCGTTGGTGGGCTCCACTTCGGATGGACACCAAGCGCGTTCTTCGGATATAGTTGAAATGAAAACACGAAATGCTGCGATAATGACGTTATGAAATTTTTTTGGATAATATGTAAACAAAGTGTAACGGCGGGGTTATAAACTGCAGCGATTATAAAATAATTATGTTTTCATATGAATTTTTACCCGGTGCTGTTTGCGGGGATGATATGAGATATAATATAATATAATATGACGTTTGTTTGTATAATAATAGATATTACGATATTTTACTCTTTACCCAGTACTTAATTTTTTTAAAATTTAAAATTTTGTCCTTCGTATACGAATTTTTATATTTTTGTACGTATTATTACTTACCTATGGTGTATTATCATAATTAAATTTTTTCCTCAACTAGTGAGACATTTCACAGCGTAATTGTTATGATATTTAAACACGTTCTAGCACTTAAATGAGATATTATCGCCAATGAGGTTGAACAACGCGTGCGACACATACGCGTGCACAGACACACTCACGTGCGATGGATTTGGCAACAATCTCTAAACGATTGCAATCGGGCTGTATAATATAATAGGTATTTACCATTATCGGAGTTCGGGAATCATAGTGAATTATTACATAACCGCGTATTGGGTGTAGTGAAAATAACAGATTAATCAACATTCAAAGAAGGAAAAATTTCATTTTACGTATCTTAAGGGTTTTGCGAATTTTTACGTTGAGGTGTAATATGCGATTTTCCCACAGATATCTCGTGTTTCTCGTAAATAAATTGTCAAAAACGAAATGATTTAAAATTGTCTCACAGACGGATCAAAAATATGAGACCTGGTATTATCAAGCCTCGAATAGTTCGAACATTTTATCATAATAATAATAATAATAATATATCAAAAATATTTTTTTTATATATCGACTATATGAATTATTTTTTAATAAAATTTATCACAAATTGACAAAAAGTATAAAATCTCTTCTTTTAATTTATATTCAAAATAATAATAATTAAAGTATTTGCGGGAAAATATCTTAACAAGTCGAGAATAATTCAACGACTTTATATAATATTATATAGTGCTTCATTTTTATAAGTGCCGAACCACGAATTTATTATGCGCTTAAAAATAACGTTATATATATATATATATATCTTATATAATAAAACGCTAATAACGCGTATAAGATCCGCGGGGAGCGCTCACGGCACTCCGCGTTTCTTCCATGACGACCAATCACAATACTTCCCGCGCGTTCGCTATAAATTCCGCTCGCTTATCTCCCTTTTCCTTATCGATCCTAATATTTTCGAACATTATTATTATTATTAAAAAAAAACCCGTGTTTTTCAATTTTTTGACGTGATAATAACGTCTTATAAATCGATTACCCCGCGACCGTCCCCCCGACCCATTAAACGAGTAATTATTTTTGACCAAGTATAACTTAGCCGGTATTCGACTTAGAGACCCCGTACCAATGGGCATCTCAATTTTTTAGGCCCCAGATGAATTTTCAACATTAGGGAACCAAAGCCCCCACCCCCCCCCACATTTTGAGTTGAGTATAACTCGGCCGGAATTCAAGTTAAAGACCTCGGACCAAGGGGGAACCCATTCTTTTTATGAATACTACCGTTTTCCGCTTTAGGGAACGGGGGCACCTCCTCCCCCCCTTTTTGGATTTTGCTTTTTTGATGGATTTTGGTCCGGGAGAGTACTAACACCCACCTCGCCAAGGGGAAACTCGGGGTTTTGAGTTTTTGATAGGATTTATTGGGATTTTCTTAAATATTGATAAGGAAAGTGATAAGAATTTTATTTTATCGCCGCGAGCACGGCGACGCGGCTTAAGAGTCATACATTTGCCTCGAAATTTCATCTGAGTAGGTGGCTAGGTTGGTTAGGCGTTGGAATAGGTGACTCGAGGGTCGTGGGTTCGAAACCGCCATCCGCGATTTTTGGTTATTTGCGGCGGCCGTACTAAATCGAAATTCTTATTTTTGCGTTTTTTTTTTTTTCGTCACATTTATCATTTTTAACGAAAGTGTTAATTTTTTTTTTAAATTTGCATTATATTATTATATATATTATTATTATTCGTTTGACGATATTTATTGGGCAAAAAAATTATTATAATTAACATTTACTGACGCACCTACATGTTTTTTTTTAATTTTGCATTATTATATTATATATATTATTATTATTCGTTTGACGATATTTATTGGGCAAAAAAATAATTAAAATTAACATTTAATTAATACTTGATTTTACCGACGCACCTACATGTTTCTTTTATTAACACATTATAATAACGTATAACTAACCTACGTGTAGTACCTACTTGATATATTACAGTTTTTACGTGATTCCGATTTGGTTAAATACTGCTACAGATTATAAATACTATATTAAAAAATAGTACGACTATATTTGCCTTTTTTTTTCGAAAATTCGAGTCCCGGGGTGGAGTAGTGTGTCAGAAACGAGAGTAGGTACCGTGTAGGTATTGCTATATACAGGCATATATACATGCGCCTCGAGGTTCGATTTTTTTCGCAAATCTCGCGTCTTGAACGTCCGAAGGTGGCGGACATGGTGGTCCGCTCAAACGCCCTTAAGAGTCATAGATTTGCCTCGAAATTTCATCTGAGTAGGTGGCTAAGTTGGTTAGGCGTTAGGATAGGTGACTCGAGGGTTGTGGTTTCGAAACCGCCGCCAGGACAATAGATAATTTGCGGCGCCCGTGATAAATAGAATTTTTTTTTCGCGTTTTTTTTTTGGTCACATTAATCATGTGTTCCGATTTTTTTCAAAATTCACGTTATTATAATATTATATATATCGGTATTTATATATATTTATTTTGCAAAAAAATAATAATTAACATTTAATTAATACTTGATTTTACCGTGACCAACCTACAATATAATTGTAATGTAGTACCTACTTGATATATTACAGTTTTTAGGTGATTCCGATTGGATTAAATATTGCTACAGATTATAAATACTGTTTAATACGATAATAATAAACTATATTAAAAAATAGTACGACTATATGACTGCTCCATTTGCCGTTTTTTTCGAAAATTCGAGTTTCAGCCTCTTTCGGTCGTATCAACCTCCCCGTCGACGACTTATTCGAGTTCCCCGCTAAATTTATAGCCGGCGTGCGGCCCTACTTTTTCACAGACGAGTCCCGGGGAGGAGAGGCGTCGCGGAAACGAGAGTAGGTACCGTGTAGGTATCGCTATATACAGGCATAAATACATGCGTCGAGGCGTTTTTTGGGGAGCCGTCACTGCGTTATCTTTCCTCCTTATCACTTTTCACGGTTTTGACCATTTTTCACAATTTTTTTTCAACATTTTTGAGGTTTACCCCCCTCGGGTGACTCGGGAGGGCCCGTTTGGACCTTATTCGCGTTCCTCGGTAAATTTATAGACGGCGCGCTGTCCTACTTAATTCCCGGCCGGCCCGCGGCGGCAGATATCGCGTGCGATACGAGCGCCGCCGTCGAGCATGTTTTTTGCCGTATTTTTTAAAAAATTCGAGTTTTATCCCCTTTCGGTCGTATCGCCCTCCCCGTTTGGATCTTATTCGCGTTCCCCGCTAAATTTATAACCGGCGCGAGGCCCTACTTTTTCAAAAACGAGTCCCGGCAAGGAGCGGCGTCGCTTAAACGAGAGTAGGTACCGTGTATGGTATCGCTATGTACAGGCATACCTATATACATGCGCCTCGAGGTTCGATTTTTTTCGCAAATCTCGCGTCTTGAACGTCTGAAGGTGGCGGACATGGTGGTCCGCTCAAACGCCCTTAAGAGTCATAGATTTGGCTCCTAATTTCATCTCGGTAGGTGGCTAGGTAGGTTAGGCGTTAAAACGGGTGATTCGACGGTCGTGGTTTCGAACGCCGGCGGGGCCGTGTTAAATCGAATTTCTTTTTTTTGCGTTTTTTTTTTCGTCACATTTATCATTTTTAACGAAAGTGTTAATTTTTTTTTTTTAATTTGCATTATTATATTATATATATTATTATTATTCGTTTGACGATATTTATTGGGCAAAAAAATTATTATAATTAACATTTACCGACGCACCTACATGTTTCTTTTAATAATACATTATAATATAACTAACCTACGTGTAGTACCTACTTGATATATTACAGTTTTTACGTGATTCCGATTTGGTTAAATACTGCTACAGATTATAAATACTATATTAAAAAATAGTACGACTGTAATATGACTGCTTCATTTGCCGTTTTTTTCGAAAATTCGAGTCCCGGGGTGGAGTAGTGTGTCGGAAACGAGAGTATGTATAGTGTATTCATTTATAGATACCTACGTTTAATAGGATAGTATTACATTTCAATAAAATTTGTTATTCACCAATATAATTATCTATTTGTTAATTTGACTTAATTCTCATAATTAAATAAATATACATGGAAGGTTTATTTTAGAAAATATCCAATCAGAAAATTAGATTTTGTCGACTTATTTGTTATAACCGCGAAAACATAACAATGATTACATTGATTACAGTGAAGCCTAAAATAAAACACCTGATAACTGTTCTCTATAATTATCAACAAATACAATTTTATTACCTCCTGTATACTTTTTCATATTTGTACGGCCGTTTCGAGCACTTTTCGCTATAGGCGGATTGTCCGTTCGGGAATCGGATTTCACCCGAGATGACTGATAACTAGACACTCAAACTCAGAATCCGAATTTCCGATTTCAACACACATACGAGAACCGGACATACACGCCCGATGCATGGTCTGCGATCCGACGTAGTCGGATTTCCTACCTGACTAGCTACTTGCATACGAGCGACTTACACCCCCACTGCAACCGACACTCGGGAATCGAGATGACTGATAGCTAGACACTCAAACTCAGAGAACCCGAATTTCCGATTTCAACACACATACGAGAACCGGACATACACGCCCGGTGCATGGTCTGCGATCCGACGTAGTCGGATTGCCTACCTGGCTGGCTGTGTCTTACGATCGACTTGAATCGCGTGACTTAAGACTAGACACTCTTCCGAGTTCAAAAATTACCGCTTAACCAGTGCTGCCAACACGACAAAACACAATACCCGACGACC
Source organism: Macrosiphum euphorbiae (assembly GCA_949089665.1). Classification (NCBI taxonomy): domain Eukaryota; kingdom Metazoa; phylum Arthropoda; class Insecta; order Hemiptera; family Aphididae; genus Macrosiphum; species Macrosiphum euphorbiae. Next base: position 21,545,552 of record CARXXK010000001.1, read on the forward strand.
CCCCCTTCCCGACGCAGGCTGGATCAAAAAACCCAGCATCGCCGACAAAGATGCACCACCGCCCACACAGTCTTTCCGCCGTAGGCGGGATGACAAACACTGGAATCTAGTTATAATAATAAAATTATATATTATGCTCACGTGCGGTCGCATCCATACGATGGGTTGAACTGCAGGCCTCTTGTTCTTGTACAGGCACTTGGGGCCGGCCGCAAAGTCGGGATCCTCGAACAGGGCGCCTCGTTCACGACACGAACGGCGCACCGCGTGATAGTTGGGCTGCTGCCTTGGCCTCTCCACAGTCCAATAACCCCTGAAACAACCAGATCGTTGTACATTGTATACTGTGTCAGACTTGAGAGTCCGAGGACGGAATAATTTGCGTAGTTGCGCAATGCAACGCCAATTTGTGTAGGGCTTTAAGCATTTTTCATAGGATATGTCGTTCATAATATAGGTGCATATATTTAGTCTAAAGGTCCAGGAGACATCGGTTATTTACGGAACCTAAACTAGATTTTATAGGTGCGAAAATTTGTTTCGCGATGCCTGGGAATGTCAACACAATCGATTTTTAGTGTGTACTTTTTCATACAGAAAAAAAATCGAATTCTTGTTTTTTATCGTAAATTTGCGGGGATGACTTAATTACTTGAGGGTTTTCATTATTGTATTTACAGTGATCAAAGGTGGAATACGTAGAAATACGAGGGGCCTGCGGGTTAAAATATATCAACAAGGTGATATGTCAAGTAGATATATATGCATGTAATATTATATTATTATTATTATACTAGCAGTAATGTTATTTGAAAATTGAAATTATTGAAAACTGTGAATTGTACCGAAAAATTAAATCGGTTTCAAGCGGATGCGATTGGTCATATTATGATTTACGTATATAATTATGTATATGGCATTGTATACCTATTGATATTGTGTTCAACGATGTCTTCACCAATAAAAAATTGTTTTAAAAATCAGAAAAATATGTTGTATCAGTTTTAAAACAAATGGGCATACGATTTATGACATTACGTCTAAATATCACTACCTACCTACTTTTAAGTAATTGTTTAAGAATTAAAGTCTACACTATAGGTAAGGTAAGATAGTTATATATTGTATATCTTTTACCATGTACCGCAATATTTATAATAATTCTTCGCGGTCATGCATTTAGCGAAAATAATACACGTTATTACACGACGACAATAAACTGAAGGTAATGACGATTAAAAGTTATTGGCTACTAGGTACCTACTGGCTACTATTATACCTAGGTCGAATATGATAGACACTATAATATATCTACCAATGCATTATGATGATTTATGATATATTATTATAATAACGGTAAAACGTATTTAACGCGAAATGATGGGTACCTTACGGTACCTAGGTATACGGGGCCATACCTACCTATACGCTATGGTATTATTTTCTACGTTTTCACTATATCCGGTCTCCGGAAAACCGTAGGTAATTTGTATAATCGTTTTAATTACATAAATACACGTACCTAACTTGCAAGTGTGACGTAAATAATATGTTATATATAATATATATATATATGCATAAATATTATTATTTAACGTAGGTATTCACATGCATAATATTATGTATACTATTACTATATTATTGCTACCTACGCTTGTTATTAATATCTCAAGGCGACGGAGCATCATTATTATTATGATTGCGCATGCAAAATTTTTTTTTAAAAATGTTAGGTAGGTCGAGTGCATGCGCGCCCATCGAAATTAAGACAATAACGCACTATTATAATAGTATATTATGTTAACAGTATCCGTCTCTATTGTAGTTTTTATACGTATGGATTATTATTATTATAACGTCATTGTGTTGATGGGCGGAATATTTGAGCATTTTTCATATTAAGCGGTAACTGTGTTTCGTAATAGCGCATTGCAGTCTGCAGTTTTAATACAATTTCAATATGACTCAAATTTCAGTAAGCAATAATGAACAATTATATAATATGTTGGCACTAATTTCAAATTTTTTCGAAGAAAAGTATTATTGTTTTGACATTTAAAACAAAAACTAAAAAGTATTTTTAAAGTATTCGAAATACTTTATTCGGAATACTATTTTTCATATGTATTCGAGTATATATTCCAAATACTTTTTAAAAGTATTTTACCCAAGTCTCCGTGCTTGTATAAATAAAACTATTGACCGGAAGAGAACGAATTTCTACATAAACGTAATATGCACTTAATACCTATTTCAGCAATAAAAACGGATTTTATAATATGGAACGCGATACATTGTAAGTTTTTATCATTTTGTACACACCTCGCCACCTCTTATATTGTGGTTAATTCATTTATATATCGTTCGTTCGTTCTTTTGTGTATTTTGGATATTCATTTTCGTTATCAATTGTTTCCTCCGAAAACCGTTTTTTTGTGCATGACAACGATTTGTATCATTGCCACAAGCCCACACCTAACAATCAAAATAATTCAAACATGTACAAAAGCGTTCGGCTGGAACAGTATTAGGTACCTACCTATACTATAATAAATCAGCGACTTTCTGCCCATCACCTTCGCCGACATCCGCCGATCAAAATGTACAAAATAATTCACGAACCACTCCATCCGTCCTTAAATTCAAGAGATGAGAACATACTTTTCCATACAGAGTATCCGCTTTATTAATAATCTTTACAAACGTATTTGAATAAATATTTGCAGATCAAACGTTAGAACGAATTTCTAAATTAATTCCAGCTTGCAATACAAATTAATAGGTTTAGTATCAATTATCGATAGTTGTCAAATATTGTATGTACCTATCATATTGGACCGTGTACAGTTTTTATTGCGGTATATTCATATTTTTGATACTAAAGGTTTATTTTTATAAGCTGGTGACTAGGTAATTGATTAAATATTTAGTATATATTTTAAATTTATCAATATTCAATCGTGTTTATCGTAAGTTAATTTTTACGTTTCAATTATAATGTAATTAATAATACTTACATAATATTATATTATAATGTAATTTATTTTAATACTTGCCCTATAATAACTTCTGATTTAACTCTCGATTCAAAAAAAATACTTGTAGCACGCACACAAATATCTGTATAAGTTAGTTTTACGTTGAATTTAACCAATAGTTGAGCAATAACCAATAAATATTCTTCGAAGGATGAAAAAAGTAGTTTCATCATTAGAGAATAAACGTGCCCCATCAGTGAAGCCATTACTTGCGATACCCCAGGCTGTTATAACATCAACCTATCATATTATTATATTTTTATAACACTTTTTCAACAAATAGTATCATTTTAGCTTCTCAGATATATGCACTTTATTGACTATCACTCTTGTCTATTATAGTATTATTATTGCATTTTTTAAACAATGCATGTTTAAAGATGATGCAATGTATGCAAGAAGAGTACAGTTACACATTGTATTGTCAATAAAAATACCTAAAAATAATGCACAAATATACAGTAAAAGTTGAACAATTTATAAACTAGACGACAGACGTATTTGGTTTATGTGCATAGTTACGAGTGTACGACCTATACCTACAAAATGGAACTCAGTGTAAATAAACAATATAAGCTATGAATAATAATAATATATGATAAGTTGAATTATCTATTTTTTTATGTTAATATAAGTCTTAAGAGGAGTGTTAACAATTATATTTAGTTGAATTGAGTTTATTTTTATTTTTATTTTTTTTTAAACCAAACCAAAATTACTTATTAATCATTTGTAAAAGAGCACATAAAATTAGATGTAAAGTCGACATAATACAATTGCTTACAACTTAAAACTAGTTAAAACAACTCACAAATATTTGTCATAGGTACACACAGTGTACAATATAGATTTTGTCCATATTATGGATTTTCGTTAAAATTCCCTGTTTACAGCATACATTTCTTCTATCTATATATCCAGTTCATGAAATGATTTATTTTACTAAGCAGATGCGACATGATATACTATATATTAATATTTTTTTGAACATCATTTTATTAAATCGAATGCATTATTATTATTAAATATGAGAATATATTATTATGTACATTGATAAAAAAAAAAAATACTAGAAGTACACGCGTTGTGACTATTGCGATCTAAAACCACGTTGCAGTTTACCAAATACTATATTATACATTTATGCCTATAATATGTAGGTAATAATAAATAATAATATATAGCACATAATATATAATACCCGTTTAGCACTATATTATGTAGGTGCATTGTATGATGCACCTATAGGTATGTAGTTAATAGCATATTATTATAGCGGTGAAAAATAAAATACCAAGAGATTGAATTTATAAACTCATAAAATGAGATAAATCACTCTGGCCCATTTTTTGAATCATTAACGTTGGATTAGAAAATATGTATTGTACTCGAAAAATATACTTGAGGTTCAGAAAGATACCTAGGTAATGATAATATATACACGGACAGCGGGCCTACCTATACGTAACAAAAAAAAAAAAACCGTGCCGATACGAATTGGCGGCGTTCATACTGCAGACAAGGGGTGCTAAATACAGATTTCGACTTGTATTTTGGTGTATATACATATATATATAATTATATATAAACGTCACATCGAAAAAATTAAACACATGCTCTACAGTATTACTGTGTACAGGCATTTATCGCGTTATCGTGATTCGCGAATAACACGGATGTAATTGTAGGCGGCATATACATAGATGGTACCTAATTATTGTTTCTGCCGCACGAGACAATGGTAGTGGCCGGCGATTTAGGTTAGTTCAAATAATAGGACGTCTTCAATAGAAAATAAATCACGATGATAACGAAAATTAATAAATGGTGTGGGTAACGGCTTAAAATTATTTGTTAATAATAATTTATATCTACCTATATATTATTATATCACCCAAAAAGGAGATTTCAATCCGAAAACGCGAGGTGTAAAACGACCTCTTCCGGGAATATCAGCTGAATAAAAAACCACTCGCGGCGTGATCAGATACCTTCTTATATATTATGATATACGGGGAATCTGCATATTATACTTATGTATATGTCATATATATGTATATTATATAAGACTGATGGTTATAAAGAGGTAAAAAGTTAAATTCAAGTCAAAGAGTCAATTTGGCTGTAACTTTTTCTTATCAACTGAGTCAAAAAAAAAAAAAAAACTTGCTGCTCAGCTTTTGTACAATTCGTATTATATTTATTTGGGTATATACCTATACACCGGGGACAATTTTCGACGACAGAACACGACTCCTTCACGGGCGCTTTAGTATAAGGTTGAGCGGGAGGGGGAGGGGGTGAGAAAAAATGGCTGCTCACTTAATTATTTCTTACAACGGCCAGCGCGTTGCGTACAAAACATTAGCTGATCTATATAATATAATATTATTAAGACCTGACCGTTATCGCGTCGTATGCACAGAGATGGTCGGTCGCTCATCTTCGAACGAAAGCATTTCAAAGTCGTCAACACAATATAGGTAAGCTACAACCGGCCTCGGTCCACCTTCTCTTCTCCGGGACAGCGTGTACGTATATAATATAATATAAATATTATTATATGTATAAAAATATAATAACGTACGCACGCGCGAGCATGTGCACAGACTCTTCGGCCCCGGAAGCGTTTCCCGTTATCTCCTGCTGCACACCAGCCGCCACTGATGACCACCGCGCACTCGAAATGTACAGTTAGCAACGCGGAAACAGGTCCGGTTTTGATCCGTGCGGGCAAGTCTCCGCGTCGTCGGCGTGTTAAAAGAATAATAGTAATAATAATACATGAAATGACAAACACAATAATAATATTAATATCCACCGGTGGTTAGGCGGCGGGCTGGGGGAGGAATGCGCGGACTTGCTTATTTCGAAACTACTCGGCAGTCGGCTAAAGAGATCGAGACTACACGCTGCGGCGTATAGTCGTAATAACGGAAGGTTATCATTATATTTTTGTTTACAATTTATTATTTATTGTATGTTTTATACAAAATGCTTTTTTGATAATAAATATAATATATTATATATGTTATATATATTAAATATGATTTTAAGAGAAGGTAGAACGGTGCACACTCGATAATACGCGTAAGCAAATGCTTCACACTTTTGTCTGTATACAGAGCATAGACCCCGTGCATGATAATAATATACGATTTAACCATTAATTAAATAATAACACGACGATGATGATATTAAAACGAATATTATAGGTGTTGCACCGCCCATGTGCAGCATCATAATATTATGTGAGTGGGCACTCGGTTTGACGTGCAGCAACCAAAGTGCATTCGGGCAGTGCAGGTACGAGTGACGACTGCAGCAGCTGCACCGCGGGATGTCGCGAGCTGCACGCATTCGTAATAATATAATGTGATATAATAATAAGTACGTATAATACCTACGTCGTTTTTGTACGCCTAACTTCCTAAATATACTATAATAGGATAATATAATATTATTAAACGCACGCGTCCCACTGTACCGTTATTCATACGAAAAATTAGCATTACTGTGGTCGTGTAAGTACCTATATATAATTATATACAATATAACATAATATAATTTATTATTATGGGACCAATCCAATTCCTGTGATCTACCGAGGAAAATGTGATCTGCTGACTACCTTGTTATAATATACGCTACTTAAAATCGTGGCGTACTTAATTTACTAGATATACCGATGTCATCAAAGTGGTATTGCATATAAATACCTATAATAGCGTAAATATCGACTATCGACTATCGATAGATCAAATATTGGACAGGTCTCCGTATTATATGTATAATATTTATTGCGATCCCTCGACGTGGCCCACTACATATTTTATTGTAATTATTTTGTAGTGGACTTGTTTCTTAATTATTTAATAGTGTCATATTATGTAATGTTTGTAATTTATAAATCCTCGAGTAGCACCGACGAGACATCGGTAATATGATATTCATTAAAACCAAAACGAACGAGACACCTACTCAAAGATGTTCCCAAACTGATAGTATGGAATGCGGAAGGCCACATGATAGTAAGGAATTTATTTTTTATTATTTATTGATGTTTGTGGTGGATCCATTATTATTATTATTATTTTTCTAGGTTATTATTTTCATCCCAAAATCACATGAAATGATAAAATACACCTATAGGCAATAATCCACAATAGTCAAAACAGGCCTTGCACGGACGTAATTTTTATAATTTTGATTTATAAATACAGATACCTATTAGAGAATTATTATAAGACTAAAATAATTTTAACCTGACCCTGTATGAGTTGATATAAATGTATTGACGTGTTTCAGAACGGTTTTACGTCTTATTTAGTCATGACAAGTCCATCGTATATAACGTGACTGTTAAACAAGAGGGCTACGTGAAAAAAGAGTTTCAGAACCTCTATATCCATGACGATTATTATTATATACAACATATAATATAGTATAAATGTACAATAATTATTCGATGACTGCTTTGCCGATAGAACAGGGGTTTTCATAGTCTTAGTAACGCGGATGCAGTCATCGAGGATAAGCCCGGTGGTATAGGTTTTTACCAACCTGCTCAATATATATAGTACCTATATTTGTATAAGTCCCGTATATGGGTATAACCTATATAATATATTATGTGGTCAGATGTCATAGCTTACCAATATAGGTTTAAAAAGCGAAAGGCGAAATGACAAAGGGCCCCCAAGTGAATATAAACCACTGAATAAGAAAATAAAACACATTTTATTATCATACTGTTATAATATTATGAATATGTATATATTAATATAGTAACCCGTATGGGTATGTACTGCAGCTGCGTACACATTTTATAATATATTGTAAAGTTTATAACTCAGACTAATATATATATATATATAGTATATCTAACTCCAACTAGGTCGACAGGTCGTATACTATACAATTGTATAAATAGTATTATAATACGCCCGTCGATTTCCATATCGATTTCCATTCTCTGGAGTTTAAGGTCTAATGATTTTCAATCCAAAAACTAGGCAAGTGTGTCCACCACACTGATTGTCCCCGTCAATAGCTTTTCTCCTAATTAACATTTTTCGAAATTATTACCTTATGATTATTTATATGAGATGCATCTATTATAATATTATGATACAATTTGAAAAACTGCATAAATATGTGCTCAACAAATTATTTCTAATGAAGATAATATAGTTGGATACATGTTACTGAAAAAATGGTTAAAGCATACCGAAAGCATAATGTTGGCTTTTGTCAATCTATTATTTCACCACACACTTTCATTGTCTATTGTTAAAGTAGAAAAGCACCAATTAATGTAGTCTTAACAATAGGATTGACAAGACATACAATGTGCATCGTAGGAAAATAATTTTAATTTATTGGCCTGCATTTTGAAGACAAATTTGATATGTTACATATTTCAAAACTTGTGTTTTTTCAAATTATGAACTATAACAAAATATGCACAGAAATTAAATATTTCAAAAAAATAGTAATAAGTAAAGAAAGTATCAAAAAAAATTTGTGTACTTTAAATTCCGAGCACTATAAAACACATCGCCATATCGCTTGTCGTCCGTTATTAAATGATTAATTTGAGGATATGAAATCGTATATAGAGGTCTTTACCCCTTCTAAAATATCATATTATAATTATGCTTTATGTATATTGCGTATAAATAAATAAACATATAGACGCCTCGTGTCTCTCGATAGTCCTACCGAAGAAGCATATTATACACGAGTGAGCGTTATTACACATTATTATGAAAAATATGGTTCGCACGGTGTTCGCACACTGACAAGACACTGCTATAATATTATAATAAATGTAGGCGACCCGCTGAGTCCCCGTCCGATACAAGAGGTCGGACGGTGGTAAGAGGGATGGGACCGTGGGGGGCTAAAGCGCGGTGTACGCGATCACTGGGTATAATAATATATTTTAATGACGTGCTCGGCGGATAGCATAATATAGGTGTTTGTATATTTTTTATTCATATATTATATTGTATATTTATAGGCAGACACTGGTATTGTGGAGGTATAATACCCGAGTGTAAAATATTATAATATACATTGTAAACCTCATCCTAGCCGAGTTAAAATAAGGTAAACAGATACGGCAGCGGCGGTGGCTGGCTTCGTGCCATCATATTATTATCGTCGCAACACTGCGAGGTAAAAATCGCGACGGACAAGTCCTCCAGCAGCATCCTTTCACTTTGTGCGCGCCGCCGACGCTGAAGACCCACCGTTGACCCCCTCGTTCACCACGACTATGTACAGCCTACTACAATATTGCCTATAGGTACCACATTTAATTTTAAATACGTAATATACAATAACGTAGCCTATAGGTACTAAATTCAACATTAAATGCGTAGTTTATATTATATATAGGTATAATAATATATTGTACTCTACTGATTATGCTGCAGTTCTGCACTTCTACTGTTTACACGATATAGAACGCCGATATAATGCACTGAGTACAACGCAAGCGAAAAATAATAATACAGCAACAGTAAATACTATTATACCCACACGATGTCTAGATCGTAGATTCGTATATAAATGTATAGGGATATATAATATACAGGATGATGGATGAACGATGTCGCGTATTGCCCAGTGTAGTGACTTTTCATATTATGACACGTCGACCCACATAATACTATATAATAATATATTATATTATATTACACGAAAACACCGCGCACTATCCAATACCATATGATTTAAATCTCAAATATACATAATAATAATGATAATATTATGCCGAATGTTTATTTGTATTTATTCTGACGAAGGCATGTCATAATATTGAAACACCAAAGATAATCTGTAGCGTATAGATACTTTACTTGGGTTTAAAAGTGGAAGGATGGTAGGCAATACAGTGTATTTAGAAAACAAATGACTTATGTATTGTAAATTATTGTTGTGTTTGAATCGACTATATACCGGATATCAGTTCTGTTATTGTCAGACTTGAAGCGGTGTACACATTTTGTACTTTGTGATGACGAATTAAATTATACCTAATATTATTGTTGGTGTAATTTTATCCCAAGACAGACCGGACGTCGAATCGAAAAATAACCAAAACCTTTTGGTGGCCGTCTCCTGACCCCCGTCGACCATGTCGTTTCCAGACCATTATATGTTAGTCCCCTTTCAATACGTTTAGTGGTCCATTCGGGCAACCGCGAATAAACCAAACATAAAGACAAATCTTTGAGAGGATCACTCTGGGTAGTTTAAGTACTTACTAAATACTTGTAAAAAGTCAACAATGTGGGGCAGTGGGCTTATTGCCGACGATCGTTTGGTGTTTGGTCGTCATCTATAACACCACTGCTTATATAGGACTGCATGACAAAACCGTCCAACTACTCGTCTGGTACCTATATCGACGTATACGTCACGATAGCTTACTGCAAACCTGAATTAACATGATCCATCTTCAACAGCCGATCTGAGCGTCGCAGATCGTCGATGTTGCGCACTTGCGCTGCTATATAATATCCGTCGGCCAGCCAAGCGTGACTGAAAGCTTTCCATTGCACGTTTCCGGACGTTTTACTTTTCAATTTATGTTCAACGGGCTCCATCATTAAGACTGTTTCCTCCATGGCTTTTGGAGTTTTCGCATACTCGAGCGCCTGATCGCAACAGAGAACGGGATGAACACTGTAGTTTGCCCTGCAGTAAACGCACTGCCTTGCATTATTCATCCTCTCGATTCTATACATGCTTTAACGTTGATATTGGCCACACCTTTCGTAGTAAGTACTTCAGCAGTGATACGAAATCATTTAATAGTGAGATCGTGAGCTAAAAATGGCGATGTTTTATGATTTCGAAGCGTTTGACTCGACTTCGACCATTGCAAAGCGATGGCCACATTTTTGTTGTTTTTGTTATTGTTATAATAACTATCAAATCCAACAAAAAGAAAATGTCAGTTCAAGTGAGTATGATTTCTCTCCAATAATATTTGGACAAGTTCTGAAATTCACAAGATGTATACCAGTTATATACCTACAGTGCAGTATGCCCCATAGATGATGTTTGATAATATAATAAAAATAAGTTAAATACGTTATATAGTGTAAAGTTTTTTTTTTTTTTATTAGATGACCCGCGGCAACATAGGCCATTGGGTGGGGGTGGAACTGTAAGTTTTTGTATTGGATAGGTTTGGTACACGTGTGTATGTTGTGGCAGAATTTCCAGTGGGACACCAGTAGGTTTCTGCCATGCCCAGGGTGGGGGATGGCGGCACTTGTTCTCTGGACACCGTGACTTGCCCGAAGAAAAATGCCGCCCAGTGGCCGAGAATCGAACCGGCGACGGCTGCGCCGCAACCAACGCCTTACACCGCTCGGCCACCTCGTCCTCCATAGTGTAAAGTTTTTTCCCCTTTATGTCACTATTGTCCTATAAATTACATTTATACGGCCTTGTTTAGACAAAAACTCTGAAAACACCAAACAACAGAATTGAACAAGTTTGCATTAGGTTATTACAGAATGATATGAACATTATTCTGTCGATACACAACTCATTGAAATACAAACATTACAGACCATACATTTATTGTTGTTGTATTCATCCACCGATAATTATAATATTTCGTCGTACTTTTTTTTTCCTGCTTATCCATCCTCGTAATTATATTTTACCAATATGGACACCGTAGGTACAAGTTTTAAGCGTAATTGCAGGACATCAGCTATTGACGGGAAATCATACGTACCAACGTCAAAACTTGTGGACCAAAGAAAATGTGAAGTCAGATTTCAATGGTAAACGGAACTAAAAATATACGAAGCCTTTGCTGCTGCTCGACGGATCGGACTGGAGCCACAAGAATAATAAATCGGTCAAAAGCGAAGTAATGACCGATGATATATTATTTAAACATATTTTTCATTATTTTTTTCATTTCAAACCTAGTTATCATCTCAACGTTAGTACAGTTTATCAGAATAGAAAACGTGTCGGTATATAATTGTTCAATAATCGTGTGTTATAACGCAAAAATCGAAAGTCCAACAGGTTGCGAATGTAAAAAATTGTGCCGTACAAGTCGTGTAAGTAAACTACGTTAATAATCCACACGAAAATTATTATTACTTCATAATATTTTATATTATATTGTTCTATACATCAAAGAATTGTGAGACTAGTGGTTCTCAACTTTCACATTCTCTTTTTCGTAAAAAAAATATACTTATAATTTATCAAATATAATAATACACTCCGTAGTAATAATAATAATAATAAAAAAACATTTTGGGTTATTAATCACTCGCATATTGTGTTACTTATATGTTACATCCGTTCTGGGCCTCTGGGGTGTTGGGAAAATATACCTAATATTACCTATTAGTATTTATATATTTGAATAATAATAAATTCACCGCTCCCCAAAAAAAAATATCATTTATATACGTAAACAAAATAATTGTGTCGTAAATTTTATATGATTGATCGACCGCCAAATACCAGAAATTACGTTCGTGGTTTTGATAGAACATAATATTATATATTAAATGTATGTATATTATTAAGTCATTATATTGTGTAGGTACCTAAATATAGCTGGCAACACAACAACGGGCAGATTGTTTCACATAAGACGTGTAGGTACCTACACTTATTTTGCAATGATAGGCAGTAAAGTGGTAAACTTAGGCAAATAAAGGTTTTACATTTCTGCATTATTACGCATGATGTAAGGCGTTTGAACGAAATAACATGTGTGGTAAAAAAAAAAATTACACACAAAATTGAAAAAATTTATAGTATAGATATAGTATAACTATAAATATAGTATTTATGTGATTTATATAGCATTCGTCAAGTGTGTTTCACCATACTCAAATAATAAGTTAATATCTATATATACCCTTGTTCGATTTATTCTCGTAGAATCTATCACGTTATTTGCAGGGCAAAGAGTGAAAAGAATTTATTTTGGAATAATGTCCATTACTTTCATACAAATTATATTTGCACTTTGCAGTCGTTGCTTTTGTCGGAGCATTCATCAGCGACCCAATATCTTAGATATTTTTAATGTGCTAACGACAAACTGCGATTTAATTCTGTTTTACCTTAAATTTCTCCATCGTATCCCGAGAAAAAACAAATCAATCATCCCACTTAATCGACAGTCAAAAACCCATTCCAGAAAAGTCACTACGATTTTCTCATCAACTCACATACCTATCTATATAGTGTAGCTATTTTCAAAGAAATGGCCATAGTAACGTGAGTAACGACTGCAATTTCATTCTAACAAAATGTTCGTGTAACAACTATAATTGCGGCCTGCAGATTTATGTATAAAAAAACATATTTATTAAGACTTTCACATTAGCTACATCATATCCAAATAGTACGGCTGTGCGGATGATGGCTGCACACGTAAAGCCGGTGACGAGTGTGCGTGTGTGTGAGTGCGCGCACGGACGGCGGCCGACACGCAACCCGTTCTGTTTGACGATACTTACGTCCTAGGTCGATAGCCCTGTGGGAAGGGATAAAAAGTGGACTGTATTTAGAATATGATGAATAGGAAGCTGGTTGAAAATAATATGATGATGAGTATAAGGTAACTCTAACAGACAACAATGTTTTTTTTGCTATAAGGTGTACAGAACAATTTATTGTAATGTCCTGCAGTAAACGTTACTTAAGCTAGGGTTAGTAGGTAACAGTAGTGCGCGATCACAAACGATCGCGTAAACAATAAATCAAGAGAAAAAAAAAATTAATACAAATTACAAATACAAAGGTGATGTTTGTTGACAAATAAATCACGTGTGTACGACCTGATAAGTGATAACGACGGGTGATGATACCACGACGATGACGCTCCAGTTGACCCAATGCGACGTTGTAGTAGCTGCGGGCGGCAATCGGGGCTGGCGGCACTTTGCACTCTCGTCGACGTCGACGAATAGGTCGACGACACTGCGAACGTACGACCGGTGGTCGAACGGTTGAAGCGGATGTATAAACCAAATATTGGGCGACGCGGACACGAACTCGTTTTTTCTGCTCAAGGGGAGACTTCGAAACGGTCACGCGAAAAACATCAATTGTCGCGGCGTAGGGACGCGGCACAAACGACAACAAGTTACTTAAAACACGGTTCGCACTGCGTAGGACGGGCGGGCGGAACACGTGGGTGAGAGTCGAGCAGGGCTCGAAACGCACAGCGAGTCGGGCGAGCGACGAAAATACACAAAGTTGTGTTGGATCACGACACAGGCGGTCGAGCAATCCAAAATGTCGACACTACGCACGGCGTGACATGACAAAGAGCACGGGCGGCTCGAACGACAAACACGTGGGTAACGAGGGTAACACGCGGTCGGGGTCGCACAGCGAGAATCGGACGGGCGACGAAAAAAAACAAAAACCGTATCGCGACACGAGAGGTCGAGACGATACAAAAATCGTGGGGACGACGCACGGTGCAACACGAGAGCATCGACGGCTCGGAACAAGACGGTAATGACGGCGACGGAGCACCGGTTCGCGACGGTAAAACAATGCGGATGTGCACGACGACTCAAAAACATGACCGATCGCCTAGACGGCTCCAAAACGACGAAAAATATGGCGGCGGGTACAGCCAGCAGCGACTATACCGCAACGATACCGTCCCCTCTCCGGGGGTACAAAGTTCGCTGCCACATGGGCTGCCACACTACTCGGCGGCGGGGCGGCAGGGTGACAACATTGCGACATACGCGTATCAACCACGACCGCGCGAAATTTGATATGCCGACTGTGTACCCAACATTTCCTCCCCGCGTTGAAAGACCCAGGCGTCTTTCAAGAACTCATCTGACAGGAATATGGACGTTGAAGTCCAGATCGTACACATTACAACAATACGAGGCTATAGGTACATATATACATAGGTGGTATAATAATCATACATAAATAAATCATCACTAGACTAAATACATAATTTACATGAATGAGACTGATGCTCAAAAAAAAAAAAAAAAAAAAAAAAAAGAAAAAAATAATTAAAATATTTTTACATAATGAGGACATTGGACATGAGGACAGGGATCAGGGCTCGACCGGTAAACGCACGAGTTTCACGACCGGGCGCTTGTAGATACCGTCCTGAGTGCGCACGGACACGACACGAACGACATCATCTGGTCCTGGATGGACCTCTGTGACGCGGCCGAGACGCCACTCGGTAGGTGGTCGAGACGGGGCTTCGACGATGACCATGTCGCCGACGGCGAGGTTCGGGGACGCTTTACACCATTTTTGTCGACCTTGCAGCGTGGATAGGTATTCGCGTGACCACCGTTTCCAATAGGACTGATGACATTGCCGAATGAGCTGCCAACGATTCAAACGGTTGATTTTGACTTCGGTGGTGTCAGGTTCAGGCACGGCGTGGATCGGCTGTCCGATCAAAAAATGTCCCGGCGTCAACGCATTTAGGTCGTGCGGGTCGGATGAACTCGGTGTAATCGGTCGGGAATTCAGAATGCCCTCGATGCGAGTGGTCAACGTATAGAATTCTTCGTATGTCAACACCTGCTGACCGATGACATGTTTGAGGTGAAATTTGACGCTCTTGATGCCGGCTTCCCAAATGCCACCGAAAGGCGGCGCAGCAGGCGGGTTGAAATGCCATGTGCAGTTGAGGTGCGTCGAGAGACGGTCTTGGGCCTTGGCGTCGCGAAATAACAATTTTAATTGACGGGCGGCGCCGACGTAATTTGTGCCACAGTCCGAGTAGAGGTTGGACGGAATCCCACGGCGGGCGACGAACCGGTCCAAAGCCGCGAGGAAGGCGTCAGTGCTGAGATCGGACACGATTTCGAGGTGGACCGCCTTGACGGACATACAAATAAATAAGGCGAGGTAGACCTTGACCGAATGTGCATTCCGACGACGGTGTTCCTTAACGAGGAACGGCCCTCCGTAGTCCATACCGACGTGGGAAAACGGACGATGAGGTTGAACCCGGTAAGATGGTAGATCAGCCATCAACGGTTGAGGGCGGACAGCCTTATGGCGTGTGCACGGAACGCACGAGAAAATGACACGTCGAACTGCAGCGCGACCAGACAGTATCCAGTATTTTTGATTCAACATTGATAGTACCAACTTTGATCCGCCGTGCAGAAAGGACAAGTGGTAGTGTCGAATGACCAGGTCGGTGAGGTGCGAGGATCGCGGTAACAGAATCGGATGCTTCGCGTCGTAGCTGGCGTCGGAAAAACGCAGGCGACCTCCCACTCGTACAATGTTGTTGTCGTCGATATATGGTGCTAATTGTGCCAAAGATGGGGGGGTGATCGTAGACTTATTTTTTAACGTTTTAACCAGATCCGAAAAGTAATACTGTTGTGTCCGCTGTACGGCAATCGACAAGGACCTTTCTCGCTCGGAAAACGTGATAGGACCGACACGGATCGGTTGCCGTCGTAGACGATGAGATAAAAAACGAGAAACGTAAGACAATACTCGTAACATTTTTTCGAGCGACGAAAATTTACCGATGAAATCCAACGAAGACGGATGGACGTTGACGGCCAACGTTGCGACGACGTTAGGCCGAGTGTCCGGCAGCTGCTCCGGAGCGAGCGGAATAAATCTAGACGGTGGCCATTGGTCTTCAGGAATTCGTAGGAACTCCGGACCGTCCCAATAAATAGACGAGGACAACATTAATTTCGGCATGAGTCCACGAGAGGCGGGATCCGCGGGATTGTCGAGCGTTGATACGTAGCTCCATACGCAATCCGGTAGTAGCTGACGTATTTTGGCGACCCGATTGGTCACAAAAATTTTGAATTGTTTTTGGTCTGTGGTCAACCACGATAAAACAACTGACGAATCCGACCACGCACGCAGACGAGATATAGACACTTCGGTGGACAGCACAGATTGCACGTGATGAAGTGTCTGGGCCAACAGCAGGGCCCCGCATAATTCCAAGCGAGGTATGGAAAGCGACTCGTCGACGGCGGCACTCTTCAGAGGGGCGACCTTGGTTTTACAAGTGATGAATTTAACGGAGATGTCACCGGCGGTGTTGACGAGACGTAGATACACGACGGCCGCATACCCTTTTATCGATGCGTCCGCGAAGCCCAATAGTTGAATGTCCTGATGACAGATGACGTCGATGTGACGTGGGAGGTTCAGGTCGAATACGAGCGGAAGCTCAGTGCAAAATTGTTGCCACATAGATTGCAGTTCGGGGGACATCAGGTCGTCCCATCCGAGTTTGTTGCACCATAATAGTTGCATAAAATATTTTGCCCACAACAGCATAGGGCCCAGGGCGCCAATAGGGTCGAACAAGCGCGCAATGACGGACAACACCTGACGTTTCGTCAAAGAAATTTGATCAAGCCGGGTATGATAGGCAAACTTGTCGGTTTTCGTGTCCCAATGCAGGCCTAGGACCTTTACGGCGTGTTCTTCGCGCGGATCGAACGATATAGAGAGTACACGGTCATCGGGAGAAACGGACTCGAGAACGGTGGTACTGTTGCTAGTCCACTTGCTCAACATACAGGCACCGTTGCGTAGTAGACCGACAACGTCTTCCTTCCGACGTAGTAAGAGCTCTTGGGTGTCAGCTCCGATAACGATGTCGTCGACATAAGCAGCTCTAGTAAGGACGTCTTTAGCAAGTGGAAAACGATGACCGTCTTGCCGGTCAAGTTCGTGGAGACAGCGAATGGCGAGATACGGCGCGCAGTTGAGACCGTACGTTACAGTACACAATTGGAATTCGACGAGGTCGTCAGTGGGTGAATCGCGCCAGAATATATGTTGAAAAGTCCGGTCTTTTTGACGGATTAAAATTTGCCGATACATTTTGACGATGTCGGCGGACAAAATGTACCTGTGCATACGGCAACGAAGTAAAATGTCGCGTAAATCAATTTGAAGTTTGGGTCCGGTGCACAATACATCGTTTAATGAGCGACCGGAGGACGAGGCGGACGAAGCATCGAACACGACGCGAATTTTGGACATGTCACCGTCAGCCTTGAGCACGGCGTGGTGCGGAATAAAATATTTACCGGGTTCCGGAGCCGGTACCATGTGTCCTAGTGTTTGGTAGGTGGACATGAATTTACGATAAGCAGCATACAATTCGGAGTCCTTAGCCAACCGTTTTTCTAGGTTATAAAACCGTTTCAACGCGATGGAGCGCGAGTCGCCGAGACCGTGACGCGGTGTGTCTTGTTGTTGAGCTGTGCTCGCAAACAAATGACGAAATGGTAGAGCGACACAGAATCGACCGGTGGAATCCCGCGAAGTAGATTTGGTAAAATATTCTTCACACCACTGATCTTCCGTGGTGGGTGACGTAGGTGCGGTGGGTTCTTCGACCAACCAAAATTGTTGTAATAGATCTCCAATTGACGGCGGAGCGATCGCGGTGGTCAGCGTGACTGGGGGTGACTTGCTCGGAGTAGAAAACGAACCAAAAATTATCCATCCGAGCTGGGTGTCGAGGGCCGATGGTAAACCCGAGTGGTGCTCCACACCCGCGTGAGAGCGGATAAGACTAGGTAAAATATCGGCGCCGAATAAAACGTCGATGCACGACGGAATATCGAAGTTCTCGTCCGCGAGACGGAGGTGTCGATATTGTTGACGCACGGTTGTCGGCAACCGTGTGGATGGCATGACGCCGGTAATTTGTTTTAGAATAACTAGTTCAACAGACGGGAACAAATCAGATTTAAAACGCGACGAAAATTGACACCTGGTGACACCTTGCACGTGGTTCACTGGACTTTGCGCGAGACCTACGACGTCGGATTTAAAACGGCGTTTCGATAGTCCTAACCGAGCGAAGCAGTCGCTTGAGATGGCCGAAATTTGAGACCCACTGTCGAGAAGTACTCGAACGGAATGAATTTGGTCCCAGGCGTCCTTGATGTGAACTATGGCCGTACCGAGGACGACCGTGGAGTTGGTGCATGCTGCACCTGAAAAGGAACTTGACTTGTCGGCGGAGGGACCTGAACTAGGACCTGAGCTGGTACTCTGATTAGTTTTGTTCACGGCCGATGACTGATCGGTATTAAGATGTAGCAAGGAGTGGTGACGCTTACTACTGCACGAGCGGCACACCCCTGTTGATGAACACGCGTTGAGCATATGAGACTGACTCATACATGAAAAACATAATTTTCTAGCCGCTACGAATTCGCGGCGCCTTTCAACTGTCATATCGTTGAACTTTGGACAACGGTAAATACTATGGTCAGCCTTATCGCATGACAAACAACCTCGTGACTTAGACTTGACCGATGTAGATGTGGTGGCGGCAAACACTGATTTTTTCGATATAACAGTTTTATTACGCGTATTATATTTTTCGTGTGGTTTCGTTGAAATATCAGATTTACTGGAATTTTTTATGTTCTCTAATACTCGACAGCGTTGTTGTACAAAACTGAGTAGCTCGTCGAACGTCGGAATTGTCGAATTCGACGCGTTGGATTCGAATAATTGAATCGTCGTCGGATCGAGAACTCGGGATCCCATGTGAAATAATAAAAAGCTTGACAGGTCGTTGACACCGAGCGCTTTAATTATGACTACATTTTCTTTGAACGTGTTGATAAACGACGTCAAGGCTGGTAGCGACTGATGTGCAATAGGTTTGAATGCAAATAACTTATCTAAGTGTGCCGACGCTAGCAGGCGCTTATTATCAAACCGAACGGACAATGCTTCCCAAGCGAGGACATAATTATTCGCGGATAACGGAATTGATTTGACAACAGCGAGAGCGTCGCCCGATAAACACGACATTAGATAGTGAAACCGTTCGGCATCGCCAATGCCGGTGTTGTCATGTACGAGAGAAACGTAAATATCGCGGAACGATCGCCACTCCAATAGATTACCGTCGAAGCTGGGCAGCTGAATTTTTGGTAACGGAACGAATTGTTGAGGCGCGGACGCGATAGACGACGAAGACGACGATTTTATTTCGGACACACTCGCGACGACAGTTTTAATTTCGAGACGCATAGTCTCCATAGATGCGATCATTGGACGATCATCCTGATCAAACTCGGCCACACGGTCAAGATCGATTAACGCGTTAATTATAACGTCTTGTTGACGTTGAAATTGTTCGACATATTGATTTAAATCTTCGGCGTGAATAATTAACGACGGCACTCGATCGGCATCAGAGCGTGCGGCTAAAGCTGTGACGTGAATACCTTTGATGGAGTTTAAAACGTTGTCGCGTTTGACACGTGCTCGAGCGAGAGCGTTTTCAGCAGTTTCTTCTTTTTTCGGTGCCATGACGACAGAAATACGAGATCAGGTGAAATTACAAAATTGACGTATGATTGTGACGAAGTAGTCGCACAGAAACATCCGGCCCGAAGGACCAAACAATGTGCGGATGATGGCTGCACACGTAAAGCCGGTGACGAGTGTGCGTGTGTGTGAGTGCGCGCACGGACGGCGGCCGACACGCAACCCGTTCTGTTTGACGATACTTACGTCCTAGGTCGATAGCCCTGTGGGAAGGGATAAAAAGTGGACTGTATTTAGAATATGATGAATAGGAAGCTGGTTGAAAATAATATGATGATGAGTATAAGGTAACTCTAACAGACAACAATGTTTTTTTTGCTATAAGGTGTACAGAACAATTTATTGTAATGTCCTGCAGTAAACGTTACTTAAGCTAGGGTTAGTAGGTAACAGTAGTGCGCGATCACAAACGATCGCGTAAACAATAAATCAAGAGAAAAAAAAAATTAATACAAATTACAAATACAAAGGTGATGTTTGTTGACAAATAAATCACGTGTGTACGACCTGATAAGTGATAACGACGGGTGATGATACCACGACGATGACGCTCCAGTTGACCCAATGCGACGTTGTAGTAGCTGCGGGCGGCAATCGGGGCTGGCGGCACTTTGCACTCTCGTCGACGTCGACGAATAGGTCGACGACACTGCGAACGTACGACCGGTGGTCGAACGGTTGAAGCGGATGTATAAACCAAATATTGGGCGACGCGGACACGAACTCGTTTTTTCTGCTCAAGGGGAGACTTCGAAACGGTCACGCGAAAAACATCAATTGTCGCGGCGTAGGGACGCGGCACAAACGACAACAAGTTACTTAAAACACGGTTCGCACTGCGTAGGACGGGCGGGCGGAACACGTGGGTGAGAGTCGAGCAGGGCTCGAAACGCACAGCGAGTCGGGCGAGCGACGAAAATACACAAAGTTGTGTTGGATCACGACACAGGCGGTCGAGCAATCCAAAATGTCGACACTACGCACGGCGTGACATGACAAAGAGCACGGGCGGCTCGAACGACAAACACGTGGGTAACGAGGGTAACACGCGGTCGGGGTCGCACAGCGAGAATCGGACGGGCGACGAAAAAAAACAAAAACCGTATCGCGACACGAGAGGTCGAGACGATACAAAAATCGTGGGGACGACGCACGGTGCAACACGAGAGCATCGACGGCTCGGAACAAGACGGTAATGACGGCGACGGAGCACCGGTTCGCGACGGTAAAACAATGCGGATGTGCACGACGACTCAAAAACATGACCGATCGCCTAGACGGCTCCAAAACGACGAAAAATATGGCGGCGGGTACAGCCAGCAGCGACTGTACCGCAACGATACCGTCCCCTCTCCGGGGGTACAAAGTTCGCTGCCACATGGGCTGCCACACTACTCGGCGGCGGGGCGGCAGGGTGACAACATTGCGACATACGCGTATCAACCACGACCGCGCGAAATTTGATATGCCGACTGTGTACCCAACAACGGCTTTTGTCATTTGTCGAAAAAAAAAGACAAATGTCACGACCACCATTGACAATAGCATATAATAATACTCGCGAGTTTACGACTGTGTTGTATTCAATGGGCAATGGCTCACTGTATATTATTATACAAGCGTAACTATTACACATAATATTATTATAAATTGCATTCAGTTAAAGTTCTCAAAGATCTGAAATTACTTGATTTTCACTCAACACACTTAGGAAATATACACAATATGCACACATATTTATATTTTATACACTATATTTTATATATACATAATAATAATATAATATAGGTCATTTGTGATATACGGATGTGATTCGTCTATAATATATTATTATAATATTATAATGACGATTTTGCGCGAAATGTTTGATTAAAGAAACGTAATTACAATAAGTACCTATCTATATTATAATATAAATAGTCAGGTACGTACATTGGCAAAATATTATTACTCTATATTATTATATCGCGTTCTATTCGTGCAACTCGACGGATAAACGTTTCAAACAATTTGAACGATATTTAAATATATTGAATGTGAAATCGTATTAGGAACATAAAAAAATATACGTTATAATAATATTATATAGGTGTTATTATATGTTCTCTCGACTCGCACGACGATATAGTACACTATATAATATTAAAAATCTACAACCCATCACACGTGATTGAGAAAAATCCAAATCTTTGCACACATCCTTATAAATAAACATGCTCGAGTGGGTCATCCAATATACTGACATATATATATATACATATATAGTATATATATTTTAATATTATTAAATATTCAGTCATTCGTCGTGACTTCACACACAACCTGTAAATGAAATATTTTTCGGAACAGGTTTATCATATTATATAGCTGGTACAGGTACGATGTGATGTTGTGTTATACACTCCGAAAAGTGATAGGCATTGAGTACTGAGTAGTGTCTTGTATATTATTCTATGTACAATATAATATTTATAATATTAAAGTGCCAATCGATCGATTGTCGTGCTTGGCTCGTCTTTGTATTGGTATATATAATATGTACATATTATATTATATATAAACGGTAGTAATAATTCGTTTGGACGACCGACCGGTCGTCGTACCTTATAACTTCCACCGGTAAATCCACGCATATAATAAAGTCTAAATGCACTATACTTCCTATACAGGTATACACATATGAATATAGTGTATAGCTTTACATGTCTGTTGCCATTATATTGTATTGTCATTATACTGTCGAGCACTCGGGTCCGATATCTCGGTCTTGACTTTCATATAAATTCGAATTAATAACGACCAGATTACAGATTTCCAAACGCGTAAATACAATAATATACTTCGTATGCAACAAAGGTGGCTTTTACTGCGCAGTGTATATGTATATATAATATGTAACAAACAGTAATTATTAGTATAAGTCGCGGCTGTCTTTTACAGACACGGACGGGTCAATGATTACTGCGTCTGTTCGACCAACTTGTTTCCCCCGCCGTCTGCGGACTGAATAATACGTACAATACGTATATTATAATATATTATAATGTACAGCGATCAAATCGGAACATAAAATAATATCAAAAATGAATATTATTAATACCTACTTTCGACTACACAGCTCACTCGTCCGCGATCGCCGTATCCGCAGTAACCCGTATATAATAACTTCAAACTAAACTCCCATTTTTAAATCACACATGTGTGCACGGATTTCGGGCGTTTAAAAATATCGACCTGGCCTTGTTTATATTTGTTTTTATTTTCATGTACACATGTGTGGCAGACGAGAAGTCGAGGACTACTAATACCGGTTACCGGTATACCTACTATGTATATATATGCGCTAATAATCTGACATTATCTACCTATTTATGTTATATTATTATTATAATATTATATTGTCTTATGGGAACTACGAAACACACACTAACTAACTGGAGGCCATGGTCACAATTGAATGGGGAAAAGTCTATATATATATGCATCATAATGCGTAATTATTTTATTTATGTATACATATAATACGTTGAAATGTATATATGGACGGGACCCACAGAGCACAAAATATAATAAGTGTGCCACTAGGCTATATATTATAGAAAAGACCACGTGTTGTATAGTTGTTGAACGTATATATATATATATATTATATAGGTACAGAAATTCAAACACATTGTATAGACTATGGAGTTACCTACTCCAGGCGGCGCGTCGTATATATATGCTAATGGGACGTGGTCTTCTTTTTGGTAGGTATGGGAAATGTCAAGAAATGGTTCGTGCAACTTATATCGTACTACGCTAAACCACGGTGTAAATACGAGGCGTATATGCACATTGCACGTACACACGTATACCTATGTGTGTTTTAGGCCAATTAGTGGCTAACGATTAACCTGAAAAGAAAAATAGCAGAAAAAAGTGGTGCGCTGCCGACAAAACTGCCGCTTGCAGTGTTATGATAATGATAATATAGTGAAAGCAGCAAAATGATAAACAACTATGCGCTACACAGTGACAAAACGGTAGGTATACCTATATATAATATACACATGGCACATTCCGCCGAGCGATTATAATGCATACATAATGTGCTACGTCCGTTTGATGATCGCCCCGCCCGCCCACAGTCGACAATATATAATACCTAAATAATAATAATAATACAGCAATATAATATATAGGTATTTACGCGTGATTACTGGTGATGCTGTAGTAGAATCCTTTGCACCGTTATCGTCGTATATCCTAACTATATAGGTACGTATAATATTATACCCACAACAGCAGAACTGTTCTACCGCAGAAAGGTCACCGCGACGACGACGGGGCATTAAAGTCTCCCGACGATGACGGACCGCGAGACGCGACGTGATAGATGACGGGGTACACACATAACACACTGCAGTATTCATACAAACTATATAGGTATGTAAGCGTTTTACACATATATACACGCTCGCTCGGTGTATAATGTACGACGTGTTCGTGTGTAGATATGCGTTTTGTGTTTGTACTTATCGTATATGTATACACCGTGTAATTAACCGCTCGAGCACCATTTTACACGTTAAAGGAGCCCTCCGTGTATATAATATTGTGTAACCTCTTCGCGCGATTCCACTCAACAGCTCGTAAATAATATCGTTCGTTATAAATACAATATAATATCATCTATATTGCCTTCTCTCTTATAATAATAATAACATAATCGTACAGTAATATAGCAGCGACCTGCAGTGTGGCTGGTATTCCGGCCGACTTCAGGTAGCCGCTGGTCAAAACAGTTATTTAAAATCATCAGTCATGGGTGCGTTCCGTGCCGCAATATCGCGTACCTATATATGTATGCGATAGGTATATATTGTTAAGACGTCTGCAGTGGCGGTCGATGTCCGTAATGTGTAATATAGGTACATATTATATATTATGTATACGCGGTGTGTATAATATAATATTATGTTATATGTATGTGATATAATAATGGTATCGTCTCTATCACTGCGGGCGTCGTCGTGTCGATATGCATAATATTATAGCTGGTATATATTTTAATATTATATCGTAAGAACATAATCTGCAGAGCATGTAGGGCCGAAGACGGATACAAATACACTCGCCGAAAGCCTAATGTATTCCTATTACTATGTTTACGAATAATGTGCAAAGACGGCCGCGGGCTCGGTTCCAAAAGTTTAAGAGATCGATACAATATTATGCAGAGTGTTTTAGGGACGCACGTGCCTACTATTAGATAGTGTAACGTAAAATACTAAAAATACTTGTATATGATAATATTATATATTGGATAAAAAGTTGAGTTGAGTTGTAAGTATAATAATATGTACATAGTATATTATGTTGAGCATAGGTTTAATTTATTCCACGTAGTTACTTATTATATATATATCTTAAATAGGTATAGGTATTATACCTATATACATATATACATATACGTTCGATACGTCATATATATTATTTGTGTGTATAAATGCTCACAATAATGGTCAATATAATAATACACAATATAAACGTTGACCTCATTGCGTATACGACGGCCATCACTAACTTTGGGTCTACGGGGATACATATATGTACACACGTACGTTATAATAATAATATCTGACGGTCTGTGGTTAAGGTAACTAATAAATAACATGGTGCACACATCACACACACGAATACATGCACACACGCAGACCTATCATATCGAAACAATTTACTCGATATATATTATGTATATACTCTCGACCACGATCGCAAAGCACACACACACACACAAAAACAATTCACTGGCCAATTTAGCCCCATCCCGCAATTTGCCACCGCGGCAGTATAGGTACCTACTCTGCTATTATAGTTGGGACTACGCGTTCAGCTATTCAACGTGTCTGAAAGCATTAAAATTGTATAACTGTCAGGTACTCACCAGAGTGTATAATAATAATAATATGCAATTTTTACAACGAGCTAAAAAACGAGTTCCAATCAATATACCTACCTATCGGTTGTGATTAACATTCTATCGTGTTGTAAACCACATCACCATATCAATTGTAAAATGGCATTACAACTACGGCATAATATAATATAGGTACCTATACTTTGATAGTGTGAAGAAAAAAAAATTGAATATTTCAAACAAAATATGCAACACAATTCAACCATTAGTTTTACAAAACAATGTACCACCGGTCAAACCTCAAATTCTGTGCTTCAACAGCGCTGCAAACCGCGTTATAATAATAATAATAATAATGATAATAATGTATATAATATTCACCGTATAGGTACCTACAGGTGCAGCGTTTTTCTATTTTGTTTATAACTACATTCTTTTAAACGTATATAATGAACTTTGTGTACACACGATTTCGGCGATTTGGTTATTCAAAACTAATTGTAGGTATTGGTATATTCGGCGTTAAATTAAAGTTTGTAATTTCATTTTCGAAACGTACTTAAGTATATCAAAAATATCCAAAATGAAATGTTTGATAATGCGAATAACGATTTCGTGAACACTGACGGCAATATTAACATTTGACCTTGATGCTGTGCAGCTGCAATCACGTTGTTATTATACTATTTTTTTTTACATAGACACGCGTGTAAACAACACGTATTATATCACGTATTATATATATTTATATTGGTTCTTACCTGGACACGGTGGAAATCTTCTCCTCTGGCCTGACCCCGTTGGTCTTCGCCACGTTCCTGGCGATTCCATCTGTAACAATAACACACAATTATAAAGACACTATAATATAAACTATGAAATACTAGACAAATGCTTTATTTTCGTTTAGAATATAATATTATTATCGTGTTGTGTAAAAGCTGCAGGAGCTGCATGTGTGTCGGTATGCGCAATCATCATATATTTTGTATTTATGCCTAGAAGAATACGTCAGGAAAGGTTTCAATGTGTATCGTTATAATTCGTATTATTGATTATTTTATTATTACATAATATAATATTATTTACATCACGCACGCGATCACATCGGTCATCGGAGCTCGACCACCGTCGGAAATGCAACAGGTACAGTGGCGTACATAAACGGAGACGACTCGTCGTCGATAATAACATTATTGTTATAGTACCATATACTATACTATACGTATATAAAATAATATCATATTATACTATTAATTATTATTATTGTAGAAAGCGCATGAGGCGTTTTCGTCGAAAGGGAATCTAGTTTTGGTGCATATTTCGTGGGAACGTCCGGGACAAATATCACGAAGAGAGGACGAGGAGGAGAAAAAAAATCTGCAAAACAAAAAACAATAGAAATAATAAAACTGCAACACACACGCGCGAGGGTTTTGCATTTCTCCGGGGCCGGAGATGGGCGTCACTGTTTCACGGGAAAACAATGTGGCCGGTGGTCCGGCTGTTGTAATCAAGACCGTATTATGTATATACATATATATATATATATGTTTATGATGATGGAGATATATACACGAAAACAATTACAAACGTTTAGAAACGTTGACTCGCACTTGAGTGTCTATATATAAGGATCAGCTGCAGGCGCGGACGCCGGACTGGAATAAATATAATATAGGCATTGGATGAAATATCTGAAAAGCGCATAAGTTGTATGTTAGGTACGGGTATGTCATATGTGTTTTTGTCACTCAAGTCGGGAGATTTGGGGAGGCGAGGGATCTATTATTACGGCGGTCACTTCAAATAATTTTCAAGACCATCACAAGCAAAGTTAAACGTTTGACGAACGTCGGTAGGTAGGCACTTATTATCTTAATAATTTGGCGTGAAATATTATTGGAAAGATTTGTTTATTTTATTATTTTAACTATTTTTTTTATAAACCGGATAAACTTTGTTCTATTATTTGAGTGAATAAAGTTTTTTTCAGCCAAAATGTAGTCCCATTCTAATAAAAATTGAAAAAAAAAATCAACACAGTTCTGTCACTAAATTTGTTGTTGTAAATATGTTAGTTATGACTTATGACTATTAATAGGTAGCAGGTATTATAATAATATCTATAATATAAAAATGAATAGCTCAATGTGTTGCTAAGCGCAAATCTCGAGAGCAGCTGAACCGATTTCGCTAATTCTTTTTTTATAATATTCCTTGAAGTACGAGGATAATTTTAGAAATAATAGGAAATCTGGATGTAAAAAAATACAACAGTGGTGCAACAGTGTATTATATATTGGTTACTATTGGTTAATCGGGCATGTTTTTTGATTTGTATTATTATTTTTTGTCAATATATATAAAGAAGACAGGCTAATTTAAAAATGGTTAAATTTGATTTATTTTTATTCATCTGATATTAGTACGGTCAGGTTAGGTCAGAATTTTGTATTAATTGATTATATTAATCCACCATAGGTGGAATACGACAAACTTGGTATAAATTTGATACTTTAGAGTTAAATCAGCACCCGGTCCGCGATCTACGGCAGGTAGATTGCCTACCTGATAATATACTGCTGCGAATCAGAATTTTTATTCTGAAGTTGTAGAAAATTAAGGTACATTTTGAACACCATACACAGAATATTAAATAACGAATTAAACAAAGTTTTAGTCATATAGAGTTGGTACATGTTAACGGGAAACGAAGTGCACGGAATCAGCAGATTTATCTGATCATAGATAGTTATATAATAAAATATATCATAAATTACTTTTCATTGTTGTTTATATGGTACAAATAAGTAAAATCTGCAATTATCGGGGAAATGTTCGTATAACCACATAATACCTACATAATATTATTATACTGTTGCTTGATCATCTTATTATATATATTTACAAACCAATTTGGTCGATTAACGTTGCGTATTATTTTGACTGCTGTTCCGTGATATACATATATTATTATTTATTACACTCACTTTATCGTACTTGCTTGAATATACAAGTGGGATCGATGGATTTTTGGTTGTTGTGCTCATACTGTATAATATACTCAAAGTTGGTAAAATATAGTATACTCTCGCTGACTCTCTGGACCCAACTCGGATGCAGCCAAGTCATTATCGGTAAGTTCTAATGATATGGGGCACGGAGTTCTATATAGGTTTTCTCCACACCCCAGTCAGTCCACGCCCTGGTATATAATATTACAATCGAACAGACGAGCGTTTTGGCAGAAGTTCGAGTGAGATCCACACGCCAAAAGTCCTATGAGATTTCGTTTGCCGTAGTATACCTATACCTCAATAATATTATGACTTATGATATATTATGTGCCGTGTAGTGTTGTAGGCTGGTCGAGCGCGAAATGTTTCAAAAGCGATCAAAAGTAAAAGCAGTGCTCCAGTTAGATATTATAATAACTACCTATGACTATACTCTTGGCGGCTGCGTGACGCTGTATAACACTAATGCATTATAAGGCCTCGTAAGCGGTGCATACAGGGTGTTTATTTTAAACTGCAGCAGACTCTAATTTATCTCGAAACGTGTTCATTATTTTTTGAAAAAATATATTCTTTTAAAGATTTTTTTAACATAATATTACTATGGTAATGTAGAATTTGTTTGTTTGTTTTTTTATCCTTTATATCGTTATAATCCTTAAAGTGTCTTAGTTTTTTAAACTCCTTATATTATCATATGTTTGTTATTACTTATTTAATATTCCGAAGCAGAACAAAATTCTACCTTGGCTATCATTTGAATGAGTATGAAACTTAAAAATTCATAATGATAAAAATGGTAAAAATTTCAAGAATATCCAAACACGAAAGATTTGCATTCGGGTTTTCCAAAAAAGAAGAAACGTTTTGAAAACTTGAACTGATTACGTGATAATGAGTGTTTACTATCAAACCAAACACCCGGTATATAAATATTATGTACAATGTACATACCTAAGTATACAATATAATATAATAATATTGTTAAGGTAACTTGTATGTAATATCGTGTGCACGACGACGATTTAGCGTGCAGATGCTTATGGGTCGGAGTTTACATAACACCACCCGCCGCCTTCGTCGATTAGCAGCACCCGATAAGTCTCGGGCTCGTGTCCGCGCCAACCTCTCGATCAGATATAATAATAATATTAATAACAATAACAATAACAACAATATTTTTAACAGAGGTAGCCAGGACTTAACGGTATGATATTATATTTCTATAATACAATATAATATTTACCTACATCATCATAATATTATATCCACATACTATATTATTATATTGTTATAGTCTGTGATAAATCGTATACACTGTATCATTTATTAGTCGTTCGTGTCGGTGTCGTCGATGAGATAGACATAATAGATATTTATGTACGTATACAGAATCAGTTTTTAATCATGTTCACCCTATTTGTATTCTTAAATTATACATAATATATTCAAATTATGATTTTTGGAATTTTTAAATACACACGCAGACCATATTTTTGAATACTTGAGATTTTTATGTAAGGATGATCCTGTGATAATACAAACTTATATTTTTCAAATATCACACCCTTTTTCATTTTTAATTATTTAGCAGATATATTTTTTTTTTTGAGAATTTTGATGTATCTAAATCATCAATCGATCTTATTCCTTGAGTAATACAAAAAATATCAGGAATTTGAAAATACGGTCTTTATGTATACTTAAAAAGTCTAAAAATCAAAATTTGAATAAATGTAATACTAAAGGAAAAAATGCGGGTGAACATGTTTAAAAAATCACTTTGTATATAATATAATTAAAAAGAAAAAACCTATGTGGTGAGTCTGCGGCCGCGCTATAGGAGAGGAGCTGAACGAGTGGAATAAGTGCCACGTGTAAACGAATGAGACTGTGGACAAAAGGAAGAAACAAACAAGTATTTTAACAACTATTGATCCCTAGGTCATTTTATTTGTCCACGATGTTTTTCTTTTTTACATATTATTATTATTATACACGTCGCGTATACCTTCATAATATTACAATATAGGTAAGATATACGTCGTCGTATGTACCCGCGTCGGTGGGATGTCAATCGATCTGTCACGGTGTTACTATTAGATCTGTGTATATCTATATTATGTATTATATCAAATTGGTAGAGGTAGGCACACCGATCGCTTCCGGTATACGCGTACACAAAGGATATTGCCTCGCAATCGTCTTGAAACGATATTATAATAACACATAATATTATATACATAGAACATCGGAACATCCAGTCGGCCGCCGCTGTTTTTCTTCTCGGTTTCCGACGACACCACTCGCGCCGCCACGTTTCGCACCAATTTCGGATCTCCCGGCTTAACATTGTGTGTGTGTGGAGATAAAAAAAAAAGAGAGAGAGAGAGAGAGAGTCAGAGAGATAGCTATAGACGGGTGAACGTGATTCGTTTTTATCGCTTCCTCAAGATAGTATAATAATGATATACCAAGAATACGCATCATTGTCGTCATGCAGTTTTTTATTCGCAGTGTTCGATTCATAGCGTTATTGAATTTTTCCCACAGAGTACGCTACTCATATATTGATCGCTATATGTAAAAAACTAAACGTTTCTCCCGACTCGCATTTAAATACCTACCGGCGGTAATCCGAGCAAAAAATATACAAAAAAAAAAAACTCTAAATACATCTCGACAAATCTCGGTGTTAATCGTCTTTATGGGCGACCGTCGAGATTTATAGCTACACCAGACCTATAGTAGCAGATGATAATCGAAATGAATAAATAAAAAACCCTCGATTCGCAACACGGGAAATAAACACAACGGAAGTGTTTGGGATGACGAAGAAGTTTGATTTCGATCGGCGTTCGACAAGTTCAAACAATAAATGCTCATCGGTCGTAGGTAAACGCGTCACACAAACGAGTGTGTTGGTAGGTATTTATTTTGTAATAGAATCGCATATCATTCTGATGAGAAAAAATCCAAGCAAATAAAACTCATAGAATATCACAAAAATATTTATTTTTTCGACCATATAATATCGTTATTATTACTGTTCGTATAATTTATGCGGTAAATTCTCGAATTTACTCAGTACAGTTATCCGGTGAACAAAAATGTGATCGTGAAAAATATTGTGTTCCTAAATGAACAAAGCAAAATACGAAATTATATAGACATTTTATACGAAAACGACATAACACGCTCGTCATATGATATCCTGTTTATTTCCGTTAAACTGTGAACAATAATGTTATTGTATCAGGGTTTTGTTTCACTTTTATATACATAATAATAATAAATATGCGAGTTATTATTCACCGCGGGCTCAGCCCCTTCGCTGTGGATTATAATAATATATCGCAGTCGAATGATGATGTCCAAAACGCAATCGAATGGAATATTTTATAGTTATATTATTAATAGTATGATATAATGGGTAGCTGCGGTATGGAATGTTAACTTGGGAGTCCAGTAGGTACCTCGTAAGTCGCAATTCATCCGAAATCACCTAGGGCTGATACATTAAAATAATAAAATAATTATTAAAGTGCAATCTATATAGGATTGGACAATATCAATACAGCGGACGGATATTAGCAAACGTTTGAAATCATCGTCAAATTACGTATGCAAATAAAGTAGATACCTGTTAAACTCGATGTACAACTGTACAAGTTCTATTGACTTGTTAGTCATTACAATACTCATACGCATACGTAGGTATATATTATAATTTTGAATATAACGGTGTTTTAATATTGTATATTATTATTTATTTGGGTTTGAAAACACGCAAGCTCACATATTATTATATCTTTATAGATATTATTAAAATCACGGGAAAACGCTGTTTGACCGATTCGGTTTGCAACTAAATATTATAATAATAATATACATATTACAAGTAGGTACGAAAAATAGTCATAATAAGACGTAACACGGTATAGTAGTAATTTGTATTTACTTAATAATAATGTACCTCGTACATATTATTGTACCTATATGATGGGTGATAATCAATTAAACCAGCTTTGTTAATTTTTTTCATCATTCGATTTTTGTACGATTTCGCAATTAATTTAAACAGATCACCATCCACCGTACTGTAAACGTACAATGTACAAAATATATACAATTCTACGTCATTATGTTCTATTCTATTCCGTTGGATACCGTATAGAGACGTCAAAATCTATCGGTAGAAAAAAAAAACAATAATAATAAATAACCAAGCGCAATGAATTATAATAATATTAAGATATAAAATGCCTAGGTCGCTTTCGACAGCAATAATATTATATTGTACTGTGAGTACACAGTTTTTCATATCAAAACTTTCTTTAACGTCCATAAACGCGTATTATTACGTTATAATAATATACAGAACCTATCTGCAACGACATCGCATTGTTATAATAATATCGTACAAAAAATATTATATATACACTGCTGCAGTATAGTATTCGTCGTAATACATCCGAAACATTAACGATAAAATAAAATAATATATTATAGTTTCATTACTGCAAAAATATAAAAATCTCTGGACTGGAATGCGCGCAACACAGTCGACGACGACGACGACGACGACGATAACAATAACAATATTATATTATATCATATTTTAATACACATATTCTATATAATAGTAATAATAATATGACTTATATAGTTCCGCCTTAATGAAGCTCTGCAGTTAAGACGTATGGCGTAACACCAACATAACAATACTCGTTCGAGAATCACGTTCTTCTATAATATTATATTGCCGCAAGAGAGTGGTATTTTATACATTATAATAATTAATAATATTCGAATATCAACAACACGCCATGTCGCGGTTTTTGTCTTTTGTGTTTTTTATTCATATATTT
The DNA here is from genome assembly GCA_949089665.1 of Macrosiphum euphorbiae. Lineage (NCBI taxonomy): Eukaryota > Metazoa > Arthropoda > Insecta > Hemiptera > Aphididae > Macrosiphum > Macrosiphum euphorbiae. The sequence continues at coordinate 21,579,759 of CARXXK010000001.1, forward strand.
TTGGCGATTTCCGTAAACGCGTTCGTCGAACTTTCCGCAAGGTGGTTTCGGAAACGGTTTCGTATATCGACTGATATCGTATAACGAACAATAAGTAGTAGGTACCTACAACTACGGAATGGAACACACTATCATTTAGTCAATTTTTTTTTTTTTTGCCAGAACTGTCAGTCACATGTCCATAGAAGGAGGCGCATGTCCAACGGCCACCATAACTATATAATATTATTATTATGCTTACTGAGAATAAGCAAAAGAAAAATTGTAACCACTTTAATCACTTCGCTATAATAAATATATAAGCATCTCGATCAAGCCAACCGATTACCACATTCAAGTGTACCAGGTATTAATTTTATACCTATATATATTATGTGTGTCAGTGTTGTGGCTCTATTTGTCCCCGGTCATATTCAGTCAAATTTAGTACAGTATATATATATCATATAGGGTCATACGTTCGTCGAAAAAGAGTCAGATCGATATTATAGGTTACAACTCATTTGCGCACATTTACCTTTTTTTACAATTCATTTGCGCACAAAAACATAAATCATTTGCTCAAAATTTACGAACAATAGAAACCTTTTATTCCAAGAAATTTATCCAAGTATAGGATGAACATAATCTGAGTACCTCCATATTTTCGAGTTGGTCAACACTGATAGTGGAAAATTATTATACTCAAACAACATTTTCCTTCACCCTTTAAAAGGCTTAGGACCTTCTGTCTTATCATATTCTGATGTTATAGACTGGTGCGTTTAAAAATGTTGTTTTAGCTATTTATTTTAGAACTGCTTCCTTAGAAAGTAATTATTCACAATTTCTTCAAATTACGAATTACACAAATTACAATAAATTAGGTACAATCATTTTTACAAAAAAGTCATTAAAATTTACAAATTACACAAATTACATTTAATACATATTTAATATTTATTGGTACGCGTTTGCATAAAAAATGTTAGAAGATCAATTTTTTAGATTTGTAATCGGAATATATTTTTTTCATATAATTTTGGTTTTTTAATATTTCTATTCTACGGGTATTTTATTTATTTATTTTTTAATGAATTTATTTTTATATCAGTATCGGCTTGAATATCCAATAGTATTTGAATAATTTGGTGAATACGATGGTGGGAGGTATAAAATTGACTATTAAAGTGCATTTGTAAGTTTTCAGCTCCGTTCGTCGTTCGTCTGGTTCACTAGCCCAATTAACGGGTGTTAATTGATATCAATAATATTGAACGTGTTGGGCAGCTTAAAGACACCCAAAACTGTACCTAAAAGCTGGTTTTCATTGTATACTATTTTGTGCGCAAACGAGTTGTCTTAAATTTAAAAAATATATTAATATGTGCTCAAACGAGTCTCCACCATATTATTGCACTGTATGTGGCTAGTAAAATATTTGATAAGACATTTAACGTATGTATTTTCCAACAGAAATTGACACCCTGGGTTTACATTTACACGGATGACGACTAGCGCAAGTCGAATAAAATTAATACCATTCGCATAATAGTCGTCGAGATATTTGTTGGTACGTGCACACACCTCTTCACCCGCCCGCAATAAATTTATTGTCGTAGTCGTGCGGTTTATTATATTATAATATTATATAATAATAATAATTTATAACGATATAATAATTGTGTGCCGTAAACAATGTGCGACGGATCTACCGTGACATGAATAATTTTTCCTATTGTTTTCCTCTGTCTATATAAAACGCGTTTATAATAAAATATATAATATATGTGAATTTGTGCACTGCACGCGTACCTATTTCGCCTCCAAAACGTATATATATATACAGTATTTTATAATATATTATATTGCTTAACGATAATGTCGTGGACGTCGGATGGACTACTGTTACGACTTACGACTCTGCAGACGGACGACATAGTGCGAACAAATCAAAATAATTATAATATCGATAACAATTTGAACTAATATAATAATATAATAATGGAACCTCACCCACATCGAGACCGAGCAAATAGACGACGACAACACTGACAATCGTTATTGCCTAAATACTATGTACAATTTATACAATAATATGACACTATGACAGTAGTTTTCCGTTTTAATCTAATCACGGGAGACTTAAACGCGTTAGGAGCTGATGTGTAGGGCTCACACGTCTCTATAATATTATTATTATTTTTGGTTTTCGTATTTAAAAATCTTCCCGCGATAAACAAACTAATAATAATAATAATAATAATATTATAGATACGAAGTCCTATACTTTATAATATACTCACGATTCTCTTTGCTCTTAGACGCTTTATTTATTTCCCGCTGCAACAATCGACTATAGCAGGTACCTTAATTAGACACGAAATTATTTTAAAAAGTAAGGAAAAACATTGAACTCTGCTACTGCTGGTCCCCGATAGTAAAAGGTTATATTTACCTACACGTGAATAATGTTCATCGAGATATCTGGAGTCGTGATTTTATGACCTCTGAAGGGGGTATATATTTTCATATACTACTTACATAACACCGTGTATTATATATACAATATAAATATACATATATGTATTATGGTTAGGCTTATTGTGTACGGTTTATATATAAACATATTGTGGGCAGGCATATTATAACCTAACCTGCCCACTGGGCACACGCATTGTCGACGCTGTTGCAGGTCATCTCGACGAACGCGACGAGCGTTTGCAACAGCTTCCGTAGCAATACAGTTCATAATATAGTAATAAACATAATATATACATTATATTATATACCTATATAATATATTATAATTTCCTGCAAACTACGGAATCTGAACAATACCAGTGCTAATGGTTATTATCAGCAATAGATCTCGGAGTCGTTGGAAACAAGCAACTGCGAAGCTTGCATCATAAAATAATGTCCAACATACAGAATATACCTTATGCTTAGTGAATACGAAATCAGTTACATACTCTATCGATTGATCAAGTGATCAAAATCCATGTGTAGACAAATTAATATATTTACTTACCTACGTCTGATGGCAGCTATCATAAAATAATAATAAATTAACGTCACCAGAATATTATAATAATACTAATAAATAATAAAATTATACCAATTATATTTAATTTTCTTTTTCTTTCAACAGAATATATGCCTACAAATTGCATAGATGGTTATTTAGTTAAGATACAACTATGTATTAAAAAAAAAAAAAATATTTTTTAACGACTTAAAGGTTATTAAATGGAACTAGTATATATAATCGCTTCGTTATGCCCGTAAACATTTTCGTGGAAATCGTAAAAATCTGTGAGTTGTGTAAGCTTTAATATACGTCCAGTTTTTAAACCAACAAGATTATGCATTGTAAACCCACAGTGAATGTTAATTTGTTCGACTGCAAAGTAAATAGAAATAAATTAAAATCACAGGATGGACGTAATTTAGATTTTAAATACTTTAAATGCATCCACGCGGCTTCCGCACACGAGGGATCACAGTAAAATTAATAAATTTGCATGGATCTATAATTTTTATTGTTTGACGAGTTAGAGTAATAATTACTTAATATACCATTAAAATATAATACATCAACTACTGGGTCCCGCATAAGCTGGATTACTTACGGAAAAGTTATAATTGAAATATATGTTAGGTATATTTATGTCGGTAAATCGGTAATATTTAAATTTGTTGTAAGTTCACAAGTTGGAATTATTATTAATATACTATTAAAAATAATGTGTGTAGTTTCTCTTGCACAGATTACAATACAACTTTACACTCATTCTCTTGTGCATCGATCAAAAACACGAGACTTATCAACAAAATATAATTATTAGCATATTCTATGGTTGAAGGATTTCTATAACCACATATTTAGTTTGTAAATCGGCGTTGTTTTTACTTCAAATTAGTATTATAAACAGTAGGTATACTATAAATAGTACGATATGTTTTCTTTGTATTCTTTGTTTAACATTGAAACTCGTCAGCCTAAAAAAAAATCATTGCTTCAAAAAGTATCTAGCGGTAGATGCTGGAAGGTATATTATAGGTAACCTATAAATACAGATATACAAATAATACGTATCCAATTAAATAAATTCATGTTTTGAATACAACAGTCATAATACAATATATTAAATACACCTTGCGTTTAATAACGAAATCAATTTAAAAAATACACTTACGACGGTTAATAGTGACATTTAAAACCGCTATAGTTGTAAGAAAAAAATATAACCGATAATTACGGACTATTTTCTAATTACATATTACAACATTTAAGATAAAATATGAAAAAAAAATTACGTTTATCATTATAGTCTTGGTTTATTCTTCAACTCTTAATGCTGATGGTTTTGCAGACGTCGAGTATATTTCTTTATTCGCTTGTACAATCATATATAATGTAATATTTGCAGCAAAGTAGTAGTCGCATAAGATAATTATACATTCACAACGCTATTCCGCATAAATTATGCAATGAATTAAACATCAAATTATTATAATACTTATTCTCAAAAGTCAGGATGAATCGGCAAACAACAAAATATTATCATATACATACCTGACGCACGCACTTATATTATTATGTTATATTCATACAGTTCACGTGCATACCGCCATCGGTTACAAATCGTATAATAAATAAAAAGAATTGGTATTAAAAAAATAAATAAATAAAAACTAATACAAAAATGGATAGGTACCTATCTATCTGACGTAATATTATATATACATAAACATTATATTATTATAGACGGTATAGATAATAAAAACATAATAATATATTTTATTAATAATATTCATTTACTAAACGCCAATTATTTTTAATATTTTACGAGTTCCGCCGCTCTGAGATTTCTGTCCGTCCGTCCCACGGACTTATACCATATTATATAGGCACCTGTATTTAATAAGGATTTTTAATATGACTTTAGGGTAATGTCTATAAAATGTATAGGATATGCCACGCGTGGGTCGGTCAAAAACCACAATTAACAGTGGATATATGCTTAACTTTCTATAAGCACATATGATTAACGAATCACTCTGTAAACTGAAGAAGAAGTCAATTTCGAAGGGGTGAATTTACTTCGGGTATATATCCATAATTGTATGTTTAAAATTAATACAAAACAAATTGCCTAGTTTATAAAATGTCTTATTCAAATATGATAACTCAACTCGACAACTACTTATATTATGCACCTTGCTATATCACCCTAAACAGTTGTATAGTTTTAATGTAATAATAATCACCCAACAGACATTGTCTTCAGTTGTGTGTTCTCCTAACCATTCTATTTGAACATCTGGTCGTATTCACGAAATCGCTAATTTAAAAAAAAAAGTAATAACATTTCTCTCTTTGCTTTCTACTAAAACAATAGTAATTGTTAGAAAAATCACGAAGTCCCATTAATAAAACGTATAGGAACGATAATGTAAAATTTATTAGCATTTACAACGTGCATTCTCAAAACAGTAATAAATATCATTCATCCAAAAGAAAAATAATATAGTTTTTACACCGAATATAAAATAATAAAGTACCTATATAATATTATATTATATCATCGAAAACGTACATAATAACTAAAAAATAATCATATATTAAATATTTCATTAATTAATGAATCTTTTCGTTGGTATCACTATTTAATTCAAAATAAAACTGCATCTTTTTAAAGTGAGATGCTTGAAATATCTATAGACAGAAATTTGTTTAGTACATATTTTTACGTTTTTGAGAAAATGGAGTATAATATGACTGTATAATAAACCATATGTGGGTCTTAAGATTTCCGTCTTAAGATAATAAAACTGTATATTTGATTTTTTTTTTTTTAATGCGTTATATTAACGGAAGTACATAATATTATTTTATGGAACACTAAGTAATAGGAACTGGAAACGTACGTTTTCGTGAGAATTGATGTTTTTGTGTTTTTTTCTTTACATTTGTTTACTTTTCAAAGTTGTAAACTAAGATAAATAAATACTAATTCACACTCGATTTTGGATGTACAATCCACACAGGTAGCTTGTTCATAGCTGAATTTATTTTATCTTGAATACAATCAAAAAGAAAGTGTATATTATAAATTATAATAGTATACATATAAGTACGAATAATTCGTGAATAATTTACGTTCGCGATAATAAAACCAACTATCTCAATTATTATAATATCAATCAAGTTTTTAAGGAGCATAACATTTATAATACAGATGTAATCTTTTAACAACCTATGTGCTATGTGCAGTGTATAGATACATCATACATATACAACTACACAAGTAAATAAACAAGTAAATATAATGATAAGCTTTAATGTAATAGTATGCTAATTTTTAAATCACACACCTAATTAAACGTTTGTTTGCTAAAAATTAAAATTATACAGTCCATAAACCGTATGATTAAACATTTGTTTTTATGTTTTTTTTATGTATAGGTATAAAAAAAATTGCGCTTAATCATACACGTCGAGTATGTGATTGAAACTACCTACGACTAAGTATTTCACAAAATTATAATCAATTTACAAGTTTTAACGACAATAATTACATTCATTTTTTACTAAAGGTTTTTATTTTTGTAGTTTATTTTATTTTTCAGTATTTTAATATTATGTACCTACACAATATATTATAAGTAGGTAGGTATATACTATATCATAGGTATTTATTTTTTACAAAAAATTAATCCTTCCCAAGATAGTTACAGTAAAAAATGTATAGATGTATTTTATTTCTATAATAAAAAATGTATCAATCCATATTTATGAGTTGTTTTACATGTTTAAAAAAAATGAGCTTGTAAACATTTTGTTGAACAATGTAAAAAAAAGTATTATAATATATTATTATAAACATTTGTTTTTGTTAACTTATTATAAACCAAACAGCTATCAATTTAATGTCATTACTTACTTATTATATTTTTTTAACATGAATCATAGTTGTGTGATATCATATTATGTTATGATTTTGTATAAAAATATTATGTTATAACAATATTTTATTATCATTAGGCATTAACAAAAAAAATAATTTTGACTTCACAAAATGTGGAAAAAAAATATTTACTAGCTTGCCCAGGCCATACCTGTATATTAAGGACAACATTGAATACTTCTATAATATAAGTTATATGTACCTACTTATAAAGTTAATACATTTAACCCTAATGTATACATTTACAAATATAATGAGATGAATAAAAAATTGGCTACGGACTAGGATGAACGATTTTCAAACTTTCACTGTTAAATATTGAAAAATATTTAACAAATCTATAAAAACCTGAAGATATTATTAATAAATATTCCACTAAAGACAGGAGAATATTGTTTTAGATTTTAAAATATAAAGATAATTATTAAGGTTGGTATACCATAAACACTTCATTTAAGTATTAAATTGATTATTAATATAAATATTGTGAATAAGGTAATAAAGTGATATGTCTCGACTAAGACGTATTTTATAGTTTTAGCTCACACACACAAGACAAATTAAAGTTCTAGTTGCGCCTATGCCAATTATAGATATGCGTTTGGATCTCAAGGTATTCAATATTATTTTAACTTATCCATATGTAATGTCGCTAAATCGTTTTTCGATCAATATCGATTGGTCTTATGCCTATATTATCGCCGAATACTAATTATATGTCTAATTGCGTGCCACCGAATAATGTGAAATAACGATGACCACGATACGTCATATATACAACCCGAGAGACAGCTTACCGAATCCTGGAAAATTGGAAAATTGCCCCAACGTCACTACCTACGTCATATTAATATATATCAATATGATTGACTGATCAAACATTAAACACGTCGTCGATACTCGATAATAATATCGCCCCTCGATTTTTTCCTCACCGTTTTTCGTACGCTCGTAATTTCTATTATTATTTTGTGTTTTTCCGTACTTTGGGACCCTGCAGCAGCACTACACGAGTTTAGAAAATAAATGAAATCATTAAATTGTGATATGTTGCCCGACTTGTTTTTACAGCGATGGTCTGGACTGATTTCAAGGCTGGGAAGTTTGGAACAAATTAAATATCGTATTACACGGTCGTATGAATAATGAGCATAAATAATAATACATACGCGTCATAATGGATGTACGCGAAACAATGTAGAAATAGATCTTATATACACCTTGTGTAGGTATAATATATGTATAAGTAGGTACATATTATTATGTTATTCTATACCCACATAAGTTGTCGGAGAGCGATTTGTCGAAACAGTAGTAGGTACGTATGAGATTACTATATGGATAAAATGTTATTTGATCTGAATAGGTATGTATCAATTATTATTATATTATACACATTTATACTTTGCTCGCAACCTGCAACTATATCGTTTCGCTGTGACTGCAGAGATGTAGGTACCTACATATCATGTTTTTCAGGTGAGCTTTTGAATTTTTGTGACTATCATCACTCACGTCATAGTCACATAAACTGTGTCCTAAAAAGATCAATCGAGACTGCAAATTTGTTTAGGACGATGGAAATAATATTACGTTAGCAACAAACTCGATTTCCGGTGCTAAATATTATTCAATATTTTTTCGAGTATATTTACAAAATAAATACTAGTTTAACCGATGAAAAGTTATTACTCTAACTAGTTTAGGTTTTTTTTGTTATTGTGAGCATTACATGAAAACTATAATAATTACTACAGGATGTATGATATATATATATGTATTACACTAATTATTATATTACACATGTGTGAGTGTGTGCTATGTGCATACTGAACAAAAAATTATTACCATGAGAATAAACTCAAATTCGCTAATAGCTTTTACCAACGATAAGAAATGTACCTACTCTGTAGTTAGTGAAATCACCGTCGAATAAATGTATAATAGCATACAAATCATATAATTATTGAAACATAAATGAACGAGGAAAAAACCAATTGGCTGGCGTGCCGTTTTAAACGCGCAAGTATAGGTACCTACCTACTATTATTATAATAATAATAATAATAATAAAAAAACCAAACACAACAGTTATTTAAAATTGATGGACTGCCGTGTTGACTGCTCCTGACGACGAACAAATAAGCACAATTGTCTGCAGCAACGGGTCCTTAAAATTATGTCACGGAAGATCACTCGGCTTAATGATAACAATAAAATTCGAACCTATACATACATACCTATTACCTACACAATATGTCAACGACGAATCAGTCAGCTCTATTATACATAATATTATATAATTTATCAGTAACGACGCGTCCGTAAGAAAGCATCTGTGTGACTTTTTATTGATAAAAAATAAATAAATAAAAAAACGGTATTTTAGTATAGTAAGGTATTTGGTATATAAAAAACGGTGCAATATAATGACATGTTTAAATTATTTACACACGTGGAGAGGATATCGATACAAATTTTACTGTCTGACCAACATGATATTATTATATAGGTATACTTTTCACACAAATTTTAACAAAGTTGAAAGTTTATTTACGAACGATTTTAAATACAAACATTTCCGCAATATAATTTCAACAAAAAATAAAGAGCAATATGGGCTTATTTGGTTGACTTCTTTTAAAAATAATCGATATAGATCTATAAACATAATTTTTTTTTTTGATAAAACTGATTTGACCAAAAAACGTTGGTTGACCCGACCCCTTTCACAAACACACGATACAGCTAGGAATAAGTATTATTATTACCAAGCATAATATGTCCGTATAACAGCTGCTGCCACTTTGGCACTTTATAATGATTTGACGTGCGTTGGCTGGATAAAATACAAATAAATCGAGTTTGATTTAGACATCTTTGGAGAACCGGACACGCCGAACACACGGTACCTAATGTAAAACATGTTAATGGATTTGTGCAAAAAAACAGTGAATCATTCCAAATTGGACCCGGATACAATGTTCAGATAGGAATATAAAATCCAGACTTTGGTGCCACTTAAAAAGAAACTATGATTTAGAACATAATGATATGATATTATGTTCCTATTTACACGTTATACTATACGCGTGTACTGACAGGTATAGTATCGAAGTGTATTTAAGAAAAGCCGGACCATTATACACAATACTAATCTATGAGAAAAAATATTCGATTTAAGGGTATAAAGTGTATAATTTTAATTATTTTTACAATGCCAAAAACTGTTGCCACATCATTTTTGCCGGGAGATAGTATACATTATATTTAACTATTGAAATATTTCAATGCCTAAGTATAGATGATCTGTGGGTTTAGTTTGTAGGAATAGACAGTTAGTATATAATATATAATATAATTTTACTATATACTCGATCCTGCAGTTTTTTAGTTTTTAAGATTCTCGGTATATAATTTATAATAAATAACAATGTTCTTTAATTTTTTTGTAAATTTTAATACACTTTTAGATTCTGAGCGGAGCGATGAATGTATTGGTTTTACAATGATGTATGTTTTTATATTTTTATATTTTTATTTATATTTTTATTTATATTTTTATTTATATTTTTATTTATATTTTTGTGTCTGTCATCACGTTTTGGGACAGTAAAAGTGCTTCGATTTTCTTCAATAGTACCTTTTCTGATAGGAAAGTGAATCTAGTTGGTACTTTGGGGGGTCAAAAGTAAACATTTTCCAGTAGTTTTCACAAGCGCCGGGAAAAACAACATAAAAATTAAGGAAAAACGGGAATTTTTAAGCAAAATCGATTTTCCAAAAAATCGAATTTGGTTATTGGTGTAACTTTAAAACAAATGACCGTAGATACATGAAATTTTCACTGGTTGTTTATATTTGCATTTTCTATACACGATAACATTTTCAAAATATTTTGATTTATTTTGAACTGTTTAGGGACATTTTCATTTTTCATTTTATTTTAGTTTTTTTTCTAGAAATATCAATAAAATTTTATTTGTTGGTTGCGAAAGCTTGAAAATTTAATAGAAGGCTCCTAATATGTTGTTTCAAAGGCAGATGAAAAATATTAAAAATCCTTAGTCACAATTTTTTTTTATAAGCATTTAAAGTTCAAAAATTGACAAAATATGGAAAAATCACGAAAATTAGCAAATTATTTTGAGTTAAGAATTCGTAAAAATTTTTCTTTTTAAATCTAAGATTTGAAAATGAAACACAAGATTCCTTATAAGATTATCTACCTTTATCAATAAAAAAATCTCTACCGGACAGTCAAATTAAATTTTTATGAGCGTTTGAAATTCAAATTTTTACAACATTGGATATTCACTCGATTTCTCATGTAGCGATTTCCTTATTTTGTTGTAATTCAAAAACGAATAACTGTAGATACATGAAAATTTCACTGAATGTTTATATTAGCATTTCATATACACCATACAATTTTGAAAATATTTTGACTCTTTTTGAGCTGTTTATGGACATTTACAGCTTTCAATTTTTTTTAGTTTTTTTTTCTATAAATATCAATAAAGTTTTATCTGTTGGGCCAAAAAGTGTAAAAATTTAATACAAGGCTCCTGATATATTGTTACAATATCAGTTGAAAAATATTAAAAATACATAGGCACGATTTTTTTTTATAAGCATTTAAAGTTGGAATTTTGACAAAATTTATCAAAATCTCGAAAATTATCAATCGTTGGAATTAAAAAATTATAAAATGTTCAGTTTTTATAACTAAGAGTTGAAAATTTAAAACAAAGATTCTCTTAAATAATTCATACTGTAACCAAAAAATCTAAAAAATATATAAACACACTTATTTTTTACAGACATTTTAATTTCAAATTTAGACAAAATTTCATATTTAAACCAAGAATTACGATTTTAGTTATTTTGTTGTGATTGAATAATACTATTCGTGGGTACTTGAAACTTCTAAAGTGTACTATTATATATCTATGATAGTATCACGGTTTTTGTTGATGTATAACGCGTTATAAGTATCTAATGGATATTGTGATATGATTAATTTGGAATTTATTATAGGTACCTATTATAGGTCAATTTTTTGTTTAATACCATAGATATGTATATAATATGCCTTATACATAGACTGACATACCATCACCGCTCAGAATCGTTTTTCTTATACAATGATATTATATCATTGAATTCAAATTTAATACCATCCATTATACAGTGACCCACTTGTAACCTACTGTACAGCAGAGCGACACCCACTTTTTTTTTTTTATATTTTTTGAAACGTACCTATTGTATATCCAATCATACTAAATGTTTTAGTCGACAAAACAAAAATTGGACTTTGTCTGAAATCACGATAGGATAATAATATCATGAAAATAATTCAATACGAATATTAAGACTTAAGAGCATATAAGTACACCATCTGATATAACTTACGTTATTATGTTATACGTATACCCACAAGCGAGTTGCAGCGAGGATACGACCGTCGTGATGGTCAGCGTACCGTAGTCATACGCATTTCGGTATATTGTCTTACACGGGACGATTTATAAAGAATAATACATTTTTAAAATATAAAATGTGGCGGCGGTGGATCGCTTTACTCGTCGCACAGCGTATCGTGTTACGAGTGACAGTCTCTGTATTTACATAATATTATATTAAAATATTATTACGTATATAATATAGGTAGTTGACGTGATTAGATTTCGACAGGGGTGCGTTTAACCAAAATAAATAATAATTTCATCGGCACCGCGTCGGAACTATAATATAATAATACAAAAATTAGAAATTCAGAGTTCGGGACTTTCTATATAAGTACACAATACTTATTTTTTAAATCAAATACATTTTTAATTCATTTTTACCAAAGGATAACAAAATATACTAATACAAATAAAACCTACAATCATAGTTTCTAAGTTATGTGGTCGTCTATTAAAGCGAAAAGGCTCTGTTGTTACTTGCAGCATTATGAACAAATAGGAATTAATATTTGATTTTCCTAAGAAAAAACATTTCACATTCCTATTTCACAAAATAATGTATTAAAAATTAATTAAAAATATTTTTGTTACTATCATGCCAAAATGTATATTTAAGATCCGCGTCTAATAACTTTTTTAATGCATAAGATTATTTTATTTTCGACAATTTAATAACGCATATTTTAGCGAAAATCCTTTAACCTGATACCTACTTTTACTTTACATTAACGTTAAAAATACGACAAATATAATTTCGAAGGGAATTTAAAATGTACTTATCTACAATTCTACATATATGTTACGGATATTCGAACGATATTTAAGACCCGGAATTATAATAAAAACACGACATTGTCGGTTTTCGACCAACTGCACAGTTGTACAGAGGCGGTGTACGCGCATACATATTAAAATTCACGCCCGCAGAAGCAATAATGACGACTCCTCGACGCGCATCAATCATCGAACCGCGGGCACACATTATATTATATAGGTACAATAACAATAAAAATAATAATAATATTCGTGTTCGTATTCGGACAATGGGGAAACGACCCACTATGCGATGCAGAAACTGAATTTCCTCACTTGCCTGTTGCTACACACACACACACACACAAGAATATAATATAATACGAGTAATATATTATAATATATCTGCACGGTTCATTGGTGATTCGGCACCGTCTGCTGCGATCACCCATCGAAAACCGCATCGGTCATCGTTGCAGTGTGTGTGACGACGACGTCCGTTCGGTTGAGCGTGAATCCTCGAAGCAATACCGTTTTTTTTTGCCATTTTTGAAACGCGTGTGAAAAAAAAACCAAAAATCACGCATCGATTATGCATATTTCATACTTTAATTTATATACTTGGATATATAATATATTATATTATATAGGTAAATACCGACGAAATTATATCCAGGATTTTTTATTTCTGTATTTGCGTCTGAGGGAGGGGGTAGGTTCTCACCCTCTTAATCGAATAGAAACTGGCAGAATACAAAATATTATACTATTTTATTATTACATTATATATTATATTATTATGATACTGCTGGCAGTGTGTTGACGCTGTTTCGCTTCTTCGTTCGCATCGTTGCTACAGGACAATGACATTATTAACGAGTTTTTATTTTTTACAGCTTCTGTGAATATTAATTAACAAGTGTAACTGTGTAAGGGTTGTGGATTCGACATACAGATTCTGTAGTTGTATTTAATTTTCCAAGTTGAGCCAACTGGAAGCGGAAACGTGTTAAATTGTACACCTAGGTATAGTAGGTAAACACGTCCGGGTCGGTGTATTATACGACCATAACATTAAATCACACTCACTCGCTGTCTTTGGTCTGTCGTGTTGACGAACCCTCAATTCGAGTTGAGTCGACCGTCCATCTGGCCGCATATCGTTCCAATAACTATACGAAAAGTTCAAATACGTCCCCGATACCGGTTCGTGCGGAATTTCCTCAAGACCTTCCTTTCGGAACCCGACAGTTTCTCCTCGCGGGTTGCGTGTTACCGGTATCAGGAACGCTATCGAATGTCCGCAATAATTATATACACACACATATCGTGTAAGTAGGTACATATTATTATACTCAATGCTTATATGCTTTTACCCGAAATCATTACGCCGCCGTCGGATCTTCGTCGTCCGAATTTCAATTTACACACCACGCAGCGTCTCGCGGTATAGACCACCCGCGTAATATGTTTTGCTGGTCTCACGGGAGCTGTTGTCATTTTCACGCAGACTCTCTCACACACACACACACACACACACCACGCTTACGCCGTGGCATATAATAACATAAATTATTATTATACGGTAGGGACGGTGTTCGTGGACAACCACCGCCGCCGCCGAGCGTAATTGCATCGTGCCCGAGACGAGCGCGCGTAATACCTATGTGATATAGTCGTGCACCGTGGTCGAGAAAAGTGAAAATAATGGTATAAGGTATAAAACAAAACAAAAAACACGGCGATTTCGTCGGACGATAGCTGCCACACCGCCGACGGATTGACGGAAATCCGATTTACTACATACACAGCACACGTCTTACAATATAGTGCGTAATGCTTACGATATAGTATAAGAGATAACACGCGATAGACCCGGTGGCCGCAATTCGGTCGTCGTGCGAACCACCGCCACTGCACAATCGCGGAAATCGCCACTGCACCTATCTAGGAGAATATTATTGAATAGTGCACACAATATAACGCGCATGCGTATTGTAACAGTACGTGCCGAGGTGCATTACGAGTAGTTTAACATTGTATAATCCAAGTGAAATGTAGAAGAAAACGCCATTATAATGTGGGCCGCTGAAAAACGATCCGATCTCGAAAACAAAATGTTATCATAGGTTACAGATACTTCACACAGGTAGGCACACAGCCGACTTGCAGTCATTATCATACAGAGCGAGCGTACGTTCATGTGGTATATTATTGCATACCAGCTATTATAGGTACCAAATATTGCTCAAACGGTATAATAAACCATTGAAAAAACTATGTCAGTAACCGACGCGCAATTTCCACGCTGTCCAGTATTATAATAATGATAAACTTATCGTTAAAATATACGAATAAAAATACATCGGGCTGCACATGACGTCCTGTATACCTATACTGCAGCTGTTTTATATTATTATATACATACGGGCCACCAAGTCGTTTATGTTTCTAGCTCATTTCTTACAAAACATTTTTTTTTTTTAATGCCCGCTCACTTATAGATTTCTTCATCTTTCTCTTTATTTACAAATAATATGTCGAGACGGTCAACGAGGTTAGGTTTGCCCGATTTTCCTCGAAAGCTCAAAAGTTAAACTATATTCATTCCTCAGACAAAATATATTATTATACAATTTGATTTTGCGTGCGTTTAAATAGGTATGATTGAAAACTTATAATTTTGTGAATATGGATACAGTATATACACATCAATTGTTTACACTATGGAGGTGAGAATTTGTGGCAAATTATTTCAGAAACTCGCGAGATAAGTGTAAATGAAAAACTAACCATTATCGAGCCTCGTGTGGACCAACGAGATACCTCTTTGTTAGAGCTATTATATATTATAGTATATACCTACACTTGCCGGAGGCGCACACTTTATATGGAAGAGCAAATATCAAGCAAAATCGTTTGGTTTTTTCAGCAACCCAGACCATCCGCCGCCGCCGCCGTTGTAGATTCCTTCGCACGAGCATAGAGAGAGGCGGCGTCAGTGAAATGAGGAATTTAACGTAATGCTATCGTCATTTTCCGACTGAATGACGGTGAAGCTGATACATATTATTGTTGCAGTAAAGGGCGGCTAATAATCATTCGAACTCGCTGCAGGTACGACTACAACGGAAGAAAACGTAACAATTGTACCTATATATAATAGGTCTACTCGTACAGTTCTACACGTATAGTTACGTGTTGTGCACAGAGATTATTATTATAATAATATATTCTCACAGAGATAATTTATTAGGTACCAAAGAGAAAATTCTCAAAGGTAACACATTTTTTTTTTTTTGATTTTTTGTGCATAGGATATTATAATTTTTAAACATCAATTTAATAACTTACAATAACTTACTAATCTTACATCATACCAGCAAGGTGCAGGGCTGATATGTTAACTCGTACGCGTTCCTATTTTCGTACTTACCATAAGGATAGAGGTCTGATCTCTACATACTTATTCGATAGCATATTATAACATTTTTTTATTTTAGGATGATATTATAAAAGTTGTATAATCATCATTAATTTGTGAATTGTATGCTATAACTTATGTCAGGAAGTATCTTATGAGTTATGAGTACTGAATTAAAGTTTTCAAGACCTAATTTTCGTTTATTTTTTTTTTTAAATGGGTTAATAATATTGTATTACTATAATAAATTGTTTATAATAATATGTATTACATATATACTAATGATATTTATGCTAATGCGTTAAGTTTTATAATTTATAAGTCCTAATTCATAATCATTATGTGATTATGTCTTAAAATAACGTAAAAATGATTTTATTCTTTGTATTATATAGATAGGTATAGCGTATATAATAACTCATCACATCTAAGTAGTCCTTGAAAAGTCGTTTGTTTGTTTGTTTTATAAACACGTTTTGGCTATAAATTATAATAATACCAAAGTGTAATATTCTTTCATCAAAATATATAAACAACATTTTTTGTCAATCATAATGGTTTGGTACTTATTACTAAATCGATAAAAAGTGCACCTGTGAGTCATTTCTCAAAAATAAAACTTCCTAATTTTCTGCGTTTGAAAATATTATTCGAAAAGATTTTCCCATACTTAATACATTTTCGTCAATACACATACAATTCCTTATCACAATCGGATTTTGATAGAGGACGGCGAACACGTTATCGATACTTCGTTGCAGTTCGATCATTATTCATTAATATCACGTTTTAAATTATTTTAATAGAACTGACAAATCGTATATATTATAATATGCATATATTATTCTAATTTGTATAAATAGTTTAAATATAACCACCGATTCTCGCCTCAGAGATTTTTTATGTCTACAGTAAAGTATACATTATAATATTACAACTATGCCGAGCACAATAACCGTTCGTATTTATAGATATACTATGGTGACAAGGGGAAGAGAGACGAAAATCAAAAACCGTATAATTGAAATAAAATCTTCTAAGTGCTTATACTGCAGGCAGTTTCGGGTTACAAAATATGTGGTATCGCGGTGGTCCATGACAATCGCAGCGGGAGGAAAGATTGTCAAAGAAAAAACCCTAAATAGTAGATACTTTTCTCAAAATATATAACTTCGTCTATCCTTTTTTACTACTAAATTATGAGTTGTTATATGAAATGCTGTTATAATATAAGCTACACGCAATCTCGTCAAACACATTATCAGCGGTCAAACTATCGTCTTGGCCCACCACTATACGTCTATACGCACACTGAATTAAGGGCCATACATTTACCTAACACGTCTTATCCATGTACGTATATTGTTATGAATTTTAAAGCTTCGTTCTGAACAGATGTATTTTTTTTAACCGAATGCTTTTGAAAGCGTATTGTTTACTCTATTTTTGCTCATTGTTATTATTGTGTTGTATTTTTAACACTAAAATTTATTAAATTGAACTGTCCCAATAATGTTATACCCTATTATGCGTGAATGTGATTTATTTCCTAGAACAGTTTTTACCGCTGCACCGCGCGTGATGCGTGAGACACCAAGACGGTACAAAACATGTCAGCGTGTAGTGTCCTATCAAGTGTTTATAGATACCTACATGTATCTGCATTCTCGTACATTGTGCTATAATAATATCATATACCTACACGATGTTGTACAATCGGCGATGGCGTTTCCGTTTAACCGGCTCCGGCAGTCGGGCGGCAAATACCCATCGCGTATACCTAAAATATACACGTAACATGCCTATATAACCTATTATAGACGTGTGCAGCAGTATAACAGTATACGATCGTTTAACCGACAAACTGCAGCTATATACAGCGTTGTCGGGAAACAACAATAATCGTAAAACATAAACGTAATTATTAGTAATTACGACGCAGAGTAACAGTTTCTTCATGAGAAGAGTATAGGTACTATAATATGCACTGCGACGCTCTCGGTCCACGAATACCGACCGCGCGCACGTATGGCGAGAATACGACACAAACATTGGTCTCACATTAAAGCATTAAACGATATAATAATAATAAACCATACGATTATTATGAAGGGAATTGTAAAACTGTGCATGGGAAATATGTGGCGCCGCTATAGTCCGGTACGAGAATATTATTATCATGGTCATATAGATGGTACCTAAGTGGTAATCATATTATAAGTAATTGTTAAAAATGGTTTTTGAATCGAGTAGAGACAAAGTGAATAGAAAAATATATACACCTAGTATTAATTTATCATAACAGTATATATACCTATAGTATATTTGGAATTTAAAATAAAAAAAATCTTTTTAAATCTTTCAATAAAATAATAACTAAATAAATCAAATTTATTTGAGATACAATATATTTTTTTAAACCCAACAAGTATATTATATATGCTCATAATTATAACTAACTGCACCTAGTGGTGGTTTTCTTTTGGGGTACCGATGTGATATGATCACCTCACCTATAAGGACTTTGGTAACTCCTTTTAAGTTCTAATATGTAAATAATAAATATTAAAATGCCATCTATCACTCTGATTTACAGTAAATAGGTGTCGAATTTATCTCGTCATTGAGTAGATCATTGCGATGGATGTGTTAAATTTGAACTCTAGGACAAATCATTGAATACGATAAAAACGATACTAAGCTAAGACCATATAACTTGTTGGTAACGAATGTACCAAACAAGTATTTTAATAATAATATTAAAATTTCACAAATATTTTAAATTTTTTTGAAACTCTGAAAAATACTAAAAAAAAAAAAATAAAAACACACCTAGTATATTGTAAATCAATAGGTACATCTATCGCTCGGCTCAGAATCTAAAAATAATAAATTGTTCATGGCGATTATTAACAGTAAATTGTATAAAAGTTTTAAAATGTGTTGTAAAAAGGTAGGTACGCATGGATAGACTTTGACCAGAAGGAAACAATTTTTTGTCATGGTTATAAATTCCCCACCTTCAGCCATACGAGTCACGCATCATACACAACTCTATTGATATGCACTTACGGGTGATGACGTGAAAACGATTTCCATGACAGGCTGACCGAAATAACATTGGTGCGGGTGAGTTCAATGCGTGGACCGTGGTCGACGAGACCATCGTCCATATCGCATTTGTGTACGTTACCCGGGTAACCGTGGTATTATTATTTCCTTCGTTGGTCGGTCTCAGCCGGATTCACTGCTGCGTCGTATGTCGTGTCGTGTCGATCAAATCGTATTGTGATTGGATTTTACTTTTTTGGTATCGTGTAATAACCAATGTGCAACCGAGTATACCAAGAATTGACTACGGCGCAACTTATAAACCATATTAGTTACCAGTCGTAACCATATAATAACCAAGCCCTCTCACGACCCGACACGCGACGTAGCTGTGAATACACCTTTATAGGAAAACTGTGGTCCCGCAGAACCGTTTTCCACGTCCACTACACTGCATCGTCCGATTATCAAAGAATATTGTTCTTTTTTTGACCGACCAATGGAAAATATTATTGCAAAGTCTACGATATATCATTATATTCGCGGTAGGTCGCGATAGTCAATTTAAAGTCTCTGGTTAGTCAGCAGTGGATGCAAGGGCGGCAAACGTGGTCGAGTACCTGAGATTATTTTTATCACGACATTACGCTGCGGCGGATATTGGGTTACTGATTATGTCCAGAAAAGCAGAAACTAATAGTGGAACATTTTCCAATTTATCATGTGTATATTACGTTACTATCCTTACTAAAATTAACATTAATTGTGAAACTATTATAGTGGACGGACAGTAGTCAACGGCTTTAAATTTTAATTACAACTAAGACATGTGTATTTTTTTTTTAACAATTTATATTTAAAAAAATGTGTATAATATTATGTATGTACGTCATATTGAAGTTATATACACCAGAACACTGCAGTATTATACTAAGCGTAAAAACCTGAATTAGTTGTAGCGGTTATAAAAGCAATAATGTACATATTGTATAATAATTTATTAAATTAATTTAAATACACGTACTACGTACACTCTCAAATGTACGCAAATAATAATTTATAACATAAAAATCGGTATGATATTACCATTATGATGTCTAATTTTATTATTAACACTGTAGTTATGAAGAGTGTTATTAAGAGTGTCGAAAAAATATTTTAATTATAATATTATTACACATTGGAACCAAAAATAATAATAGAGTTGACGAAGTAACGGTGTAATCTATTATACTAGATATTTTAACAATAAATAATAACTATTTATAAAAATCACAGTAAATATGCATTAATAATGTTTTTGAAATACGTAGAATCAAATATATTATCCTTACATAATATAATATATATATATGCAAATAATTAAAGTTCCGATTTCTGATTTTTTTTTTGTGTTGTGGGGGGGGGGGGAGAGAAGGGTTTTGGGTGTGGAAAAAACGCATATATTATAATATTAGCAGCCAGGCGTACATCTCGACCCGGGGTAGTTGAGAAAAATAGCAATTAGCAAGCTGTAGCATCGCGTTTGACTGCGACTGCAGTGTTGGCGTGTTGTTATAACAATAATAATAATAGTATGTCGATAAAAAAAAAAAAATCGATACTGCAGCCATTTATAAGTATAAGTATTATACATTAAGTATATATTACGTATGGCGGCCGTGATAAGATCTCAAACGACTGTGATTTTTGCCGCGACTGTTCTTATATGAGTTGTGAAGCATACGCGCGCTGGTCGTGGTGCGTGGTGGTATACCTACTTTGCTATGTTATACAGAAACAGAGTATCTGGTATATGAGAGTACACCGACCAACTGTTTGAAATATTATATATTTATATTTCAAGTCAAACGTAGATCAACTCTCGTTACTCATTTAATAGGTAGCCCATATGAAAGCGCCAGCATAATCTGATGGGGGTCATACAAATAATAATTGCTGGCCCCGAATACGATAATACTTTCCTACTCGTAAAAAAAATTAATAATCAGAGAAATATAATGACAAATGAAATTATTCTACAGTCACTTTTTGCTGTAAATAAAACTCATATTATTATGTTAGTTTAGTATAAAAAGAAATGTATTATAGGTATGTATACTATAATAAAATTTCTGAATAATTATGAATCGTTTAAAATACAAATGATAGTCAAGGAAGAAAGTAAAAAAGAAAACTAACAATTTCAATATAATTCCACCAAGTTTATTGAATTCTATAAAAATAACAGAAAAAAAATTTTTTTTTTTATAATATTGTAACTTTTCTTTTTATATTTCATTATAAGCAGAAACAAATACTCAGTACTCTGCATGATATAACACCAGCACTATATCGTCATTCTGCAGTGTAAAACACCTTGAACCCCACGAACTGACCCGAACTGCTCTTTTTTTAAAACTATAATCACCTCGACGCCTTGAAATCGAATATCGATTGTTGATCATAATTCATAGTAAACAAAAATACTAAATCATAATTGTATATTTGTATCATATCTATTACATAATGATTAGGGCTTACATATAATATGATAATAATAATTTATTGTACGATTGCCATGTCATTATAATACATATGCAAAGTGAATTGATAGGCTGGTTGGTAGTGGACGGGGAAATGTTTATAATGTTGAGGAAGCGTGACGAGTGACGACTATAATAATACATATAAGATATTACACTTCCATTTCAGGTAAATTTCAGCTTTTAAATCAAACAACTTTTGTCAAAGATGCTGACTATCATTACTACGACGAGGCGTCACAACTCGTACCCACTTCTTTCCAGCTAGGCTTAAACATGACTATTTTAGTACAGTAAAACCTCCGTATAATGGAATTGCTTAGTATATACCTTCCAAATGATTCATCCGTTATAAAGTAGTTAAAGGGAGACCAAAATATATCTACGGACTACGGGATAATACGGAAAAGTTGTTATTTTCCGCCCTTAAGAAAAACTTTAGTATTACAAAACGTCCGTTATAAAGAGGTTCTACTGTATGTGGTAAGCATTTCTGTATGTTTACTTTTTTATTGTACTATAGAAAATAATAATATACTTGTAAGCTTGCATATATGTATATTTGATTAATAATTGGTGTTGGGAGACATTCATATTATAATCAGCACTTGGTCCTTTCCATGCAAACGACTTCATTCCCATATTTAATCACTAAGAGCCTAAATCCAGGATCGTGCATTTGACCGGTTGTACGGTACCAGCATAGAACATGGATAGGCATAGATCTAATATATCAAATGTTTACGAAGGGATAGAATAGTATAGAAATTTATAAAAAAAACTGTAAAAATTATCAAAAAAAGAGATTCCGTCGTATATCGTCATAATATAAAATGTCTGGTTAATATGTCTGGACGGATCTATTTCCCCAGACACCCTGTATATATCATAATATTGATAATCCACGCGGATAGACTTATAAACGAAACAGCTCGCGACGAGGGGACGGACCGGAATATTATTATTATTATTTAATCCGTACCGGACTAGAAACGAGCCGCGTCGATTGCGATCACAGGTGGTTTTCAAATTTAATACAACCCGACGGGCCGTACGAGCGGCGTGTCCGGTTCTCCAGAGATTGTACAGTCTAAATCGAACTCGATTTATTATTATTTATTTATACTCTCCGCGGCCGGCGCACGCACGCCATAATATTATTATCACGTCGGCAGCCTCCGCCATAGACATATATTATACGTAAACGTAAATATATTTCATAGGTATATAATATAGTGTGTGTGTGTGTGTGTGTGTGTGTGTGTGTGTGTGTGACGTGTGTGATATACTAATATCGACGGACGCGGTGGACGGTGGTTATTAAATTTTTGGAGATGGCTCCGCGCGGGTATATGCCGGCCGACTGCTAAGGTATTTATTACAATGTATTTTTTTTATTAATAAAAAGCCCTCGGCGGGAAAGCCATTCCGAGGATTTTGGCCACTGCGACAGATCACTATAAAAAGTACAATAAAAATCTGACTATATACGATGTATATAAGAAACGTTATAACTCTTCGTAGCTTGGCTATAGTAGTATAGTACGTGGTTTACCATAGTGCATTGGATTTTAAAAATGTGAATATTGGTAGTTAAAATATAAATGTCAATTATTATCCCTGTACTATAATGATGTAGAGTTCATTTGTGAAGGTCTTGTTGGTTGGGTTTATGAAAATATCGTTCATTATGCAAAGGCTTATGGAAAAACTAAAGTGGCCGACTGATAAAACATAAACGGTACAATACGATACCGTATAAGTTCGGCCAAAGATGGAGGTTGATTAGAATTACCTAATAATTACAACTCTTGACAGATGGCTACCCAGCACTGCAGCCCGTATTAATCAGTTATTGAATTATTTTTTATTTATTCAATGCTGATTTGACAGTTGCGACTGGTATGGAATTTATTGCACATGGATATTGTATAAAACTGATGCCCAACTCTTATTGGGAGGAGGGAGATCCACCCATCGCCCCTCAAATATGCAACTGAATTAAAAAATTCGAAAATTTGAAAATTTTGAACAACGAGGTCTTGGTTATTAGCAATCGCTATCATAATATAGTGTAGTGTTGTTATGACGATGATAATAATAATATTATCGTACTCTCAGACGTGTTAATGGCTCGTGATATTATTCCAAGGCGGCGGCGATTTAATAACGGAATTGGCCCGCGTACTTTAACATTTATATTATTTATATATATTATATTATTATTATTATTATGTATATATAAATATCAGCGGTGGTGTTTCTACATACCAAAAAACGACTCGCTCGAGGGCTGCTGCTGTTGCTCGTGCGCTTAGGATTCTACACTATATAGGACGGCCGTCATACTATATATATATATATATATATATACATATCATACTATCGGGATAAATGTCAAAAGATCAAGTTCGGTAAAAGATCGCCCCGGGGCACTACGCGAGCTGCTGTTGCAGATGTATAGTCATTTTATATCGAAATCATTTCGTGTATATTAAAATACAATAATATAATATTATAATATATTTTATATGTATATATTCGTATATATGCACGCGTAATTTATCATTGCGTTTGCGAAATTGATATCAAAAGTATTATACATCAAATCATATTTATCCAGAGAATAATAATATCACGATAATATTGTATTAATGTCGATTTGAAACTTCAACGTACCCACTTTTAAATTTCAAACGTACAAAATTAATAATAATAATAATAATAATAATATACATCAAGTGGCAATACGGATTTAACTATATAGTGCATGATAGAGAGTTGCATATAATATAATATTATATAAATTACAGTTTCTTAAATAATCGAATTAAGACCAAATTCGGGGGCGTTGGTTGCCAAATACTGAAGACGGTAATTTTTAAAATTAAAACGCGTGCAATAAACGTTTTTTTTAAGTATAATATTCCAATTAAAATGTACGTGCTCCGTAGGAATAAAATATTTTAAAAACAAAATATATTTATGTAACGTACCTATAATACCTATGCCGGTGTTTCAGGTTTTTCAACATTTAGTTAGAGTGCTGGTTTAGTTCAGTGAATATTATTTTTTTTTTATCAGTCATCATCACATATCAGTTTTTCGACTCAAATATATTTTAATTCAGCTTATAATTATAAAATATAGTATAAATGTATATTATATTTAATGGCAGGAAAACCTCATTCCATTTGAACTTTTTAAAATGACATCTATAAAAAATTTAGCAGAAAAATCCTGTGAACGTACACACCCATCCCATCGCCAGTTTAAATTCATAATTTTTTTTTCAATGTCTCCGTTACCTTATAAATCGATCAAAATATGTTTCCAAACTTAAATTCGATTTATTATATATTGTAATAATTGCAACAAAAAACACGTATCAATTTTCAATAATGAGATCACAACACAAATACACAATATATATAATATCACGCCTTCGATCTATAATCACCGATGTATACAATATTATAATAATATTATATAGTCGTATAGTGTAGTGTTGTGAGTATACCGTATAGCAGTGATTCGGTTCCTTTCGCCAACCCGGTCGGCGGCGCTCCGTTCGTCTCGCTGTCGCTTTTTATTTCCGATCTCCTCGTCCTCGGGGCCGTTGTCCACTGGACGATGCTCGTGCGGCGCAGCATGATAATAATATTATTATCATATCCTACCCGCTAAACTTATTATTATGTATCGACATAATAATAATCATATTATACAATAAACAGTGTAAGACGCGCACACATATTATAGCAGCCAGAGTACCTATATATTATACGTACCTACCAGCTACGACACAACCTAGCCGAACCGCGAGACCTATGTGATATACGAACAACATAATATTATTATAATACTCTCGATCTTATCACGGGGTGCCTACGCCGATGTTACAATAATCCGACGACGACGACGACGACGATATATCTGCTGCAAGGCTTGTCGTCGAGGATAATAATATATCGTTCATGTGCGTCCGTTTTTTTATTTTTTTTTTTAATCAACGACACAAAAAACTCGCGCACACACACACGCGGCACATAAAACGCGTATATTATATAGGTATAATAATAATAATATGGCAAACGGTGCGGTAACACAACTCGCGCGATCGTATCGGACGTTATTGCGATCGGGGCACGCCACACGCATAATATACGGCCGAGCTTATATATTTTTATACATTATTATATATTATTAAATGCTCGGCGATTGCGCAACGAGCGCTCGCGAGCGCGTTCGGTCGGTGTCGTATTCGTATATACAATATGTATATAATAATAATATTATCTACCCGCAACCTCGTTAAGTCGCAGGTACGCATAATCGCGTGTTAATGTGGCTCGTGAGACTAAATAAACCCAAAGGTAATTGTTTTTTTTGGATTTAGGTTGAGAGTCGGAAACACACACACACACACACACACACACAGCTCGAGTGCGCATTACTATTCTCAGCGTATACCTACCTAAAAGCGTATATCATTATTCGACGTAAACGTAACATAATAATAATATAACACATTATCATTACCCATTTGAACACGATGTTGTACAGTGCGACATTTGGACTAGAAGTTTCTGCTTTACTCTGCAACTGTATGAGACATGAGTACCTACTCGCAAAGGGTAATGGTCCTTAAATTTAATTGATCACCTTCAAATCCTACAACTGGCTATTACCATATTATAAACGGTGGGTTTCAGTTCAAAAAGTATGATAACTTAGAATTAAATTGATCCAATTTTGAATCCGAAAAAATTGAATATATTATCTTCTCATATTCTCATCCCATCCCAAAAAAAACAAATATATGTAATTCATAATATTTGAGTACAAGTACACACCTATCAGTAGGTACTCCCTACTTAAAAATGTTAAAAATAAGAAATATTCAGCAAATGTGTTATTAAAGCACAAAGAATAAATCAGGGGGGTAAGAATGTATTGTGAATCATATTGTTTATTATTCTAAATATTATGTTAAAGTAAATATACACAAAGTCAGGATGCAGTGGTAGTCGACTTTTGCAGTTGTGCAGAGTACTAGAGTACTCACGGTAAAGAGCAAAATGCTGACTTAACTTTACAATAAAAGCTATTTAAATTAAATCTATTTAATGTACAGTTGATGCATCTATTAATTTATAAGATTAAGTTTTATAGATAACAACTATTCATACTATGTACCTAGTCATAATTCAACTATAAAATTTAATATTTATCTCAAGTATTCTAAATTGATTCACAATGTATAATTGTGTATAACATTCACCGCTAGAGATATTATTCATTCAAACATTTTTTAGTTTAAACTTCTTATTGTACAGATAGTTAAATTATTGTGTAAATGTATATTGTAGGTATATAACTGTAGAATATCAAAAGTGATTCGACAGGAGTCGTGAACTCGTGTGTGAACTTAAACTATTACCAATTATATATAATTTTCTAATTTGTTTTAAACTCTCATCCCATTTTTAAGAGACCGACAATATTACGTAAACAGTAATAGATGTTGTACACAAGAGCAATTTATGTTTTGATTGATATAGCAAAACAAAAATTGAGCACAAATAACTAATCAGTATCTAAAATTACTATTTCGACAATTTAGATTTAGTATAGTAATTATAGTAAAATACGAGTTGTTTTTTATATAGGTAACGAAAGTACTAACGAATCAATATTTTGGATAGGAATATGTACAAGTGTAAACTGTACAAGTTTACTAATTATGGATACAATCATATGGTTGATGTATCAAAAGTCTTCATAATATAATTTTTATTTTAATAAGGAATAGAAGCCAATACATTTTTGTGCGACAATACAAGATTTGTCGATTAAATTGCTATAATTTGTAGAACAGTATTAAGATTTAAGGGGATTACAGTGGGTAAAAATTACATTACATTTTCCGGTACATTTTGTCCTGGAAACAGTGCAAAAAAATGTAATTGTAAAGTTAAATGTTAAAAGACATAAATTAGTTTATTCACTAAAGTATTACAAATTAGTGTATTAATAATATAATTACTATCGAACTTCTATAATTTCATTTCAGTTAAAATTAATGAGAAAAAAATTTAAATCCATGTCTTGACATTTATTCTAATAAGGTATAAAAAAAACTGGTACGTTATAACGTCAAAACAATAAAAATGAGTACCTACTTAAAACTTAAAAGTGGTGTAGCAAAATTTGTTTGCACACTGCAGTAGAATAAATCATAAATGTGTCCTTGCTAATATGACAAAAATGTGCCGTTGGCCGTTATCATAGGTTTTTTTATAGAAAATTTCAATAAAATGGTTTATGATTCACAAAACATAATATAATTAAGCATATAGTGTAGGTACCATCTGAATTAACTCGGGCATAAACATTCCAATGAAAAAAGAATATACATGACAGTTTTTAAGTATTATTCCATGAATCGTATTATTTTAACCAAAACATTTAGCTTTCTGACAATCAATTTATCGTTGTAAGATCAATAGGTTTCTCGTTATGATTCAGAATGTATAATATAATATAACCATTGATTAAATATACTTAATATTATTGTATATGTAATCAATGGTATAGGTATAACATTATATAGGTACGATCATATTATTATAATATTATACCTATACTACAAAACCTGTAACTTGCAGAACGTTCTCAACGATGTCTATTTATATCATATTATTATGTATAAAACTATAAACACTGTTAAACGTTAAGTAACTTTGTACGTTAAAAACATAAGCTCATAAAATAAATTAGAGTATACGGTAGAAATGTATTATCCGTAGAGAGATTAAAATATATAAACTAGATCATTAACTGTTGCTGCTCTCGTATTAATTTATAGGTAGGTACCCAAAAGGTACATATTATATTATTATACTTTTTATGCGTTGTTTAAGTTGTCAGAAGTCAAATAAATTGAGTTATCAATGGTAAATCAATAATAATGCCCAACGGAAATCGAGTGCACTTACTAGTAATTATACTCCTTAGTGATTCCATGCACGTCGTCTGCTGGTTGCTAGAATTAACGTTTGCAACCATAAAAAAGGTAATTTATAAACTACGAAAAAAGGCATTAATAAAGATATATAATATCCCTATAATATGTGTTTAGTATAATGAGTTTTTAAGTCATGAATCTCAAAAAGAAACCGGTCGGGACGATTGTTTAATCGAGTTTGCACCTCGTTCGCGGGATGGTCATAATAAACGTCACATTCAATCAAGTCGCCGTGGGCGCGAGGGAACGATTCTTGTACAGTACAATGGTGTAACTGCTCGACAAAACTGCACGTAGGAGTGATGTGATAATCGCTTGACGAATTCCTCGTGTACCTGCATAGTGCATATATATACATTATGTGTATTATACAATATATACGAGGAACACGGTGAATCGCCTGTGCTAAAAAAATGTTTCACTGCGCTGGAACAAAAGCGAATTATGTACGAACAAAATAAATGTTTTCGTACTGAATGGATGACGCGAAAACGCCTGGTCGGGTACCTGATGTTATTACTACCGAGGTATAATACCTACTACATATTATCACACAATACGCGTAGTCGTTATTATACGTATACTGTATACATTATAATATTATATAGGTACTATAAATGCTACGGGGTAGCGCCAATCGGCCGTATTCGCGTCCGCCTGCAGTCCTTGGACGCGTGATGGACAGCCCGCGCCAACCGTGTACAATATAATATAGTAATAACGAAAACGATGGTATGTTCTAATAGTAATACTCTTGAATGTGTGCGTGTTTGCGTGTGTAAGTGTGTGTGTGAGAGAGAGAGAGAGAGAGAGAGAGAAAGAGGTGAGATCACGCCCAAGTACTGATGACGATGATGAGGTTAAGCGGGAACAAAAAAACAATGCAAATAATTCAAAATTGCTCATGAAAAAACTAACGCTCATCAAATAACCCTGGGCGCCCTCTCGGACGATGAACGACACAACGGGAACGGATGGACGGGGAGCAGCGAGCATGTGTGGGCGACGGTGGGCTTTCACTCTTTGTGCCTTTTTTACTTACCCAAGGCCATCACGGAAGGAAAAACTTTCGATCGGATCCGTCAGCGGACTCTCAGAAGGGGAAAAAACTCTATTGTTTATCAATAGCACATAACAATGTGTTTGAGAAACGATTCGAGATCAATTCAGAGGTGTCAGGGCTTCGTAAAATAAATTAGGTAATGAACTAATATATAGCTGGGCACTGTGTCAGGAGTATAAAATATAAATCCATGTATATTATATATATATAAATATTATGTATTGATAGTAACGACGTCGCGTAAAAACAATATTTATACAAATATTCAAACATCATTATTGGGCAATAAGCAATAGAAAACGTTCTAAAAAGATTTCTAAAAATTCCCGAGTTAAAATTTAAATTAAATACGAAAAATGAGTAATACGCAAATATTAGCGACCGATTCAATATGCGTGTTAATGAATAAAAAACAAAATTGATAATATTAAGAAAAAATAAACGGAATCATCAACAATTCAAACAAAACATCGATTTCATTAAAAAATTATAATTCAATGTCCACAACAAACGTTACACCCAGATATTACCTATAGGAAGTGTTATTAATAAATTATTATTGAATTGTGTTTCTTACTTACAATATGTATTCATGATTTAACTTGCATTAAAAACAGTGTTGTCGGAAGCTTGTGCTCTAATGATGATTGTAATATTTTTAGTGCAATTTTAAAACATCTACTTATACCCGAGAATTGGTCAAAAAAAAAAAATGTAAATACAGCTTAATCTTTGAAGGGTATGACGCCTTTATAGACTTATATTATATAGGACTTATATTACCTATATTGGCGCAATACAAAATTATTATATTGCAATGGAATAATGTTTGTTTTGTATTTTTGCGGCATGTGGTCGGAAAACTTGGCGGTAAGTATATAAAAAAAAAAAAACAATAAAGACGGTTTACATTTGCCTCGGGTCTCTTGTCTACTACGATGACGTAGAGTACAAACAAAAAAACCGACTGGAACTGAAACCGGTCTATAGTAGCGCGAAGAAGAACTTTTAGTTATAAAACAATCGCGTTATGTAAGTATACCTATGGTATAGGTCCTATACTTACGTTAGACTCGGACTTATACTATTGATGCTACAGAATTTCTAACGCCCGGTGTAGATCGGACGAGTAGCAGCTTTTTGAAAGTCCAAAATTTGTCAAGAAAAAAAAAGCGACAAATATAATAGTTTAAAATGCGTCCGTGCTATATGTGAAAAACACGCGTATCTTGGTCGTGTTGCGTGTAACGCTAAAGACCATAAAAATAATCTTCATCGTCATCAACCGTATCGTAATAATAGTATCATCCGTTGGACATCATCAAATGCACATATTATACATAATATTATTATGCTGGATGCTGCAGTATATAATACATTATTATTATTATTACTATTTAAGTCGCTGCACGCAGCGCCTCCGAGATAACACTGCTGCTGCGGAGGTATACGATGACGGGTAATAACAATCCAGTTTGGTCGAAGCTGAGACCGGATTCCCGGGTAATTGCCGATTAACGGTCCACGGCGGTCGTAATTAAAATCGCCGGCAAAATTAGACGGCTAAACGCATAGAGTATTATACGCGCGCGAGCTCGACAGCACACACGCATTACACATATTATGCATACGGTCGAGATAAATATAATATTAATAATAGTAATATGATGATGTTTGGACAAGTGCGTTGCTCTCGATAATAATAATATATAATATCGTTGTTATCGTATACGCGTACAACTATACAACAGTCGTGCGATTTATATAACTTGCAAAAAAAAAATGGCAAACTTAAGAGGGAGCGAATAGAAAAAAAACATATCTTTACGGACGCGGCGTCATTCGCGTCGGCTGCAGATTACGTCATATAGATATACTCATTATATAGCAATAATATAACACGCGGCGGCGTGTAAGAGCCGTCGCCGCCGTCGCCGCCGACGCCGCCGCCGCTGCCGCCGCTAATGAAGAGCGGATTCTTCTGCGGCCGTCGAGCTTTGGTCAGCGTGCAGCAGTGGCGCGATTCTCGGTATACAAATATAGGGAAAAAACGGACGACGTCGAAATGAAAGACGGTGAGAGTGTGGGAGAGAGGGTGAGAGAGACGGAGAGGTAAAATGTGTACAAAATAAATACCGCGCGGCAGCAGCACTCATCCGAGCACATTCTGAGGTAAACGGGGCTAATTAATTGAACGCACGTTTTTCATCAATGCTGCAGTACACACACTACTCACACACGCGTACACACGTAATATTATTATATTTATGGAGAATTACACGTCGTCGTCGTCGTAGTAGTTGTAGTCGTCTGTAGGTAATTGAACCGAAAGCAGCGAGTTTACCGTTTGATCGCGGCGACGACGACTATACGTTGACGACGGACAGCGCGGCCGCCGAAGAAACGCGTACGAATTTTTTCGTGCCTCAATAATATTATAATGCAATCACCCATGGGAAACTCGAAAATTGATAACTACAGTTCTAGATTAAAATTAAAATTCCCTTTCAAATTGCCAATTAACACGCGTCTTATATTATGTGTAAATAATCTTGTTGACTAGAAAATGAATTGAACAGGTTTTCAACATCTCGCATTTACCTACTCACCCTGATTCAGTACCTATTAAAAATGGTTAACCACCTCGATTATTTTTCGTTTATGGCTATTGATTCTTATCTGATTCGACGTACCTACAACCCAACCAATTACAATATAATAGCCGTGTTCAGACTTCTGATTTTAGTTTTTTGCAGTCTGTTAGTTTAATCGTACACCGTGTGACACCGCTTTACTATGACTCTAAAATGAAAACTGACAACATATTATTATATTCACTCGCAGAAAAATTAAATTTCGTTAAAAATATTGAAGATTAATATAATTTAGCCAATAGGAGTTTGGGATTCCAGCAAGTACCTACATTGTCTACTCCGTTGTTTAGAAGATGAATTAAAATCTATTAAACAAACAAAACAACTACCTAACATTACAGCATTTATCTAAATAAAATAATATGTTAACTATTTAAAAATTCAATTTAATATTATAAATAATAATAAAGTATACTCCATAGTCATGGCATGAGCTAAGTAAAAAAAAAAAATAACTGCACTACGGTGTGTGTACAGTATATCGAAGCAGAAGTTGCCTATTTAAACTGTATAAAATGCAGGTAAATTTGTTATACGACATAACTAATTTTCTAATGCATTAACTAACTCCTAGTAAACTCCAAAACATCAGAAATACTGTGTGGAACGTGCTTTTGTAAGAATTATCAAAATCGTACGTTTAGAAATTAAGTTATTCATGAAAAAGTGCGAACTTTTTAATGGAAATTTATATTAAATTCAGAATCACGCGGTTGGCAATGTTACCAACAATATTACCGTTCTATTAGATTATCGTGTAAATACTCAATAATTAATAACTTTAAAAATTTGTGATATCACAACAAAAACCCTTCTTAAACTACGTGTACAAATAGCTGAGTAAAAAAAATATAAGATCTTTAAGCACTATAAAGATGTGATATCATGAATAAATGTTAAGTATATTGAATTTAAGTAAACTTATTTTGTTTCAATAATTTATTTACTTGGCGAGGAATCATTTAGAATATAATATAGGTAAACATTAATAATAATATTTTTAAAATAATAATAATAGTTATATTTTAATAGTCCTTCGCCATTTAATTATTTTGTTCATCACATTTTGTTTCTTTTAAGAAGTAATTCCTCACCAAGTAAATAAATCATTGAAACAAAATAAGCTTACTTAAGTTCAATATATACCTACTTAGCATTTATTCATGATATCACATCTTTATAGTGCTTAAAGATCTTATATTTTTTTTACTTAGCCATTTTTACATACGTAGTGTACGAAGGGTTTTTGTTGTGATATAATATAATTTATGATTTTTTTTGATATCTCGAAATTTTTATTAATTCGAATTTTTTATTTGAAAACCCTTGAACTTCTAGTTACCGAGAGTCGATCGTATTTGCATTTATATTGGTTTCGCCGCCTACACGTCTGCACGATAATTCGTACGTCCACGTGTGTACACGTTACGCGTATATTATATCCGTCTGAACGACAGCTATTGCAAATATAAATCGTTATTAAAGCTCAGATTAGTGTGCAAACAAAATTGTAAATCAGGCAAATAGTATTTTTACAATGACAACTTCTGCTACAGCGGTTTTCTCGGAGCCCCGGAGCATAATGATAATAATACGGACCCTATTATATGGTATAATATAGGTAAAAGTATTTTCTTCTTTTAATTATTATTGTTATTTTTTTTTTAAGTTTATGATGCGTGCAACCTTTTACTACAGAAATAATGTGCAATTAACACGTTTTCATGACTCAATTACATATGCAAAATTATGCAAAATAAATTTTATTAAGTACCTACTATATATATATTATATTATAGAATCTACATTCTACACGCGCGTTATGAAATGTATAGATTTTTAATCAGAATTGTTCCAATTCCAAGTAAATTACATAAATATAATATTGTGTATGCAGAGGCATAATATACGATTCCAAGCCCTGGTCGTTACACTATAACATAATATATGTATAATATACAACACATAGTCCACAATATTCGCTTAACGAACTCAACCTGCAGCACAGTCGCTCGGGGCCCGTGTCCTTATAGGTATGATAGTCGTGTACTAAATAATATAATATCTCATATTGTGTGCTCGAGTCCTGTCGTGGTACCTCGCCCGAGTTCTGTACTACGGTTGTGGTACCTCGCCCGGGCCGGCACGCATCGAGTTGTACCTACGTGGTCACGTGGCCGCGATAATAATTAATAGCATATCGACATAATATTATAATATTGTGCGTGCGAGCGGTCGCGCGGGTGGTCGTCCTCCGCTCGACATAATTTCAAATTAATAATAATATCATATTTATTTTATAGTATATAGGTACCTATTACCTACGTATGTAATAATAATATAATCATTTTATCCAGCCCTGCTGCAGGTCGGAGTATCAGTATCGGCCGAGATATGGCGTCGTGCAAGGGGGGCGAGCGGATTACGAGATTTTCGAATGGAAACCGATTTCGATTAAGATACGAAAACGACGACGACGACGACGAAGACGACGTCGCACTCTCTGCGGTAGCTCGCTTGTACATTACATAAAAGGTTAGGTGCACAACAGAGCAGCTCGGAATATAGTAATAATATATTTTAAAAACTGCTGCAACGTCATGCTCTCGTATAGTCCCGCGATTAAAAAAAAAGTAATATTAACGCGACTCGGCTCGCCAGGTATGATATATTATTATAATGTGTACCCATGTATATAGGTAATGAAAATTATAGGTGTGGAGGTATATTATACTGCTGTGCAATTCGTATAGTGCGTACGCGAGCTGCAGTAGGACGCATATAAAGGTATTTTAGTATTTAGTATTTACTGCACTATAATACTATATATTATAATCGTATACGTATATAGGCACCTACAATAATAATATTGTGGCCGGAGTGAATTTTTTTCATCATCACCAAACAGTGATTTTCTGAACGTTTGTGCAACGACTTCCAATTATTATGTAAAGAGAAGAAAAACGTCTCTTTTTTTTTACCTACATAATCGCGCGTTCGGTTCAGGTCAGCCCCCGCGAGATATTTACACCATCGGTCACCTGCAGCACTCGACCTGCACCATAGTGGTGTTTCGTTTCGTAATTTTACATCGCGTGACGGCCATCCATAACACAATATTATGCTACTGATGCAGAAGTGCAATGGGAATGCGGGAGTATGATGATCATAATATTATAGAATTATTATGATTACTTTCTGATTACGATTTTTGGAGTCGTGTATCTTTTTTTTTCTTTCTCGGAAATGCAGATGTAATATTCTGCAAAATCCAATTTCTACCGGTGGGTGAGACACGCCTGCACCGCGGTTTTGGTTTAATTTTCGAGCTTTCACCGTTATCTGAAGAATTGCTGCGGCGGTGGCGTCGACAACGACGACGATTTGCATAATATTATACCGGACGTGGCTCCTCGACGACGACTGCTTCTCCGACTAGACGTCGTCGTAGTAGTATTATAATGTACGTAGTAATTATATTTTAAGGTCGTCCTCGGGACATCCATTCATGAACAGTAAGAGAATAAATAATAATAATGAAAAAAATCAAACCACGACGGAGTCCGCGGGAGTCGTGACATTGCGGAGGAGTAGCCGCGCGTATGGAGCTGGAAGACGGAGCGGAAAAATAGAAAACACGCGGTCGCAATACGAAATAACCGCTGACGGGCAGATACACCGTACATGACGTGATGATAATATAATGTAATATTTTATGCGCGAA
Organism: Macrosiphum euphorbiae; assembly: GCA_949089665.1. Lineage (NCBI taxonomy): Eukaryota > Metazoa > Arthropoda > Insecta > Hemiptera > Aphididae > Macrosiphum > Macrosiphum euphorbiae. The sequence goes on from CARXXK010000001.1 coordinate 21,616,413, forward strand.
TCCGAGTGTGGTACCGGATGGTCGAACCGCGGGAACGGTATATACCCGGAGGATTTAGGCACGCCGTATCATATAATATAATAATATAATAATAAATGTGGAGAGGCGCCCCCTCGCGATCGTGATAAACACATCGGATTGATGCTGTGTCGTATAATATACATAAAATACGCGCTGGCCCACAATAATTTTGTTTTATGATTTCGGACGCCGCCCGTGGACCAGCGCGAAATATTCTCCTCTAGTGTGCAGCTCTTTCTCTCCTATATACCTACTCTCCGTAAATCATAAATCGCCGTAACCGGTCATTATTATTATTATTATTACCATTACACACTCCACATTGCTATACATAAGATAAATATTATAATATACCTATAATATAAAATACTATTGTATTTTTTAGGTTAGATCAACCGTGAGCGCGCGTGCACAAAAGGGGTCATCGAGATGTATAACGCACCGACACCGCGTCGTCGTGTTCTGCAGGTACCCATAAACTGTATTACAAACGTATACAGGTACAATGTGTTCGGGAAGACGACGTTTTTTTTTATGATATCGCTTTTTTGTTCGATCTAACTAGGTACTTATTGCAGTAGTTAGGCGTATAACTTCCTACCCACCAGAAAACCATATATTTAGAATGCCCGGTAATCCAAACTGTCTTCACTTCCACCCAGAAACTATAATAATATTATCGTAACCTTTAAGGTATAATAATAATTAATATTACGTGATGAAACCTCCGCATATTGGCAAATTTTTAAATAACTTTCCTGTATTACCTACTCTTTTTAAGCGAAAAAAAAAACAAACTATCCAATGGAAATAATTATAATGCGCTTATTACAGTGGCCGTGTTCAATGCAGACATAACTCACCTTTGACGTGTCCATTCAAGCCGTTTTTATTGCCGTTGGCGTAGAGGTGGCGGGCAGGGTAGGGATGTCGGTGGTTCGACGGTTGCGACGACGAGTGATTGTGGCACATAAGCCGCACGCAACTGTCCCAACACCCGCCATGCTCGGCCTCTACACTCATCTCATTTTCATTCCTGAAAAACACAACACATCATTATATAGTTACCATATTGTAGTATATTTTATGATACAAATTACTGCTGGAAAATTATTTTCATAAATGGCCCCGTGATTTCGGACTGTTTTAGTGTGCGCGGCGGTGGGAGTGCGTGGGGCGCATGTCAGATATTATGGTTTATGATTCGGTTCAATCTCCACTCGTGTATTAGAGGTACATAATATATAGGAATCTATGACTACCTATATAGGGATCTATGACTGCCGCTATGAATATTAAATACGATAATTTGAAGGTTTCAAATAAATAGAAGAAATTGTACCTATTTTGAAGGTAACAGTATCGGAATAGTTTGCTGTTATATACCTATATAGACTCGTGTGTAAGATGGAATAATGGGAGTGAGACAATGCTAAAACTGCGTTTATAGGAAAACAAAGGAAAAGTAAAAAATTAGATAAATTGGCAGAAAATATCAAGTCGTAAAAGATTAATACAGCGGTTTTATATTCTAGTATAACAAAAGAGACGATAAGTTGAAAAAAATTAGTAACGCATTACTGCAAATTAATAATAATAAAAAAAAAAAAAGTAATTGGAAATCGACTATGGGACATTTTTTTTCACACATAAGACTGCGGCCGTATAACTCGACGATACCGTTACTAAAACCTTCAAATTTGATTTAACATTGGTGCCCGGTGGATTGTTCAAAAAACAACGGGGTACACTGCAGCAGGATTGAAAACAGTTTTTATTTTATTAAGACCGTGTACGGTAATGAACTATATTATATACGCTGTACGAGCTAGTTCGACAAACCGAAGCAACTAACATAACCTTATAGATAGAACCTAACCCTAGATAGAAGTAATCGATAACGGTTGTATTAGTCTTGTTTATATTCAATTAGAAGATTCCGTTACAATATTGTACGTACGTACCTCCTATATTATATTGATTAAGATATAGAAATGTGCTTGAGTAAGTATCAATTATTACACACATTATAAGCACGGTATGGAATGCAATGCGTACACTGTAATATAATATAATAGTTATCATAATGACAATCGTTGAATAAAAAATAATGTGACCAAAATAATTTAATATTTAAATCCTATAAAATGCATAGATATTTTCAAATATGAATCGATAGGAAAATGATATAATTACTAATTATTATCGAATGGTATAATGAGTAGGTACTCATTAGATATGTATTGATAAAATATATATGTTGGAAATAAAATGAATAAATTACATTGGTCAAAATAACGGGAATATAATATGTAAAAAACATATGAAAACCAATTAACAAAACACATCGTCAGCGATTTAAAAATGATATAATATTATGTTTATGTTTGGACCACTTTTGCGTAACAACTAACAAGCAGATCAAATATACGTTTACACACGGAAAATTTAAACGCTCGCTGCTCAACGCCTCACCGATGTTTTATGAACACATCAAAAACAAATCATCAGTGGTTAGTGTTATAATTTATAGCTGAATAGATTGCTAACGAATTCTGCAGCTGTAGTAGGTACATAAAAAACAGATACAAACATAAAAACATATTATTTAACGAATTAAACGTGTTTAGGCGTAATATAACTTATAAGTAGACATAGTGCAGAGTGAAAAGCTTGAAAATATTACTAAAAATTAATAATTAATGAAGTATATTGCACCTATATTATATTTTTTACGTATTATCACATAGGAAGTTGTAGTTGGTTGACAAAAATAAGTGACGGAACAGGTGCGCGAAAAAAATATATAATAATCGACTATGAGACTTTATAAAAAAATTATTATGTATCTACAGTTAATTAATATTATATAATTACGAATTTAAGGTTTGGAAGTTATAATATTGTGGCATTTGCATGTTTTTTTCTTTTAGCCCATAGAATTAATTGCCGAGTAAGGTATAAAATATTCACATTTCATCACAGTGGCAGTGTGAACTTTTTTTTCCTATGAAGTCAACTACCTTAAATAAGTACATGCACACCAATTTTTTTCACATTTTACACTTATATTTTCACACATTTTATACTCAGGTCGTATGTGACTATGCGAGTATAAATGATAAACTAGGCAAACCGTCTAGGTGTTGAAGACTGGAGTCATTGGGACATCCACCACACCCCCCCCCCCACTTTTGTGTGAGACGGCAGCCTCATAAAATAGCTTTTCACTCGCTCACTGTTTTATCACATATTCATGACATATTTTAGGTACGTAAAATAACAAAAGTTATTAGTTCATATTTTTGCAAATTTAGTGATTATTTTCTTTTTAGTACCTACTACATACTTTTTAATTTTACAATTGTTCGATAGTTATTGACAAAGAGTATAAAGGTACCTATTATAATACCCGTATTTAAATACCTATTTATGTTTTCCAATCAAACACTTTAATATTAATTCGTTACATTTTTAATGTTCTATATAGTATATTATATTAAAGTTAAAAGTGTTGTCCAAATTCCAAGCCGATACCGATGGAAATAAATAAAAATATTATCGACTGCTATACAACAGTACATAAATATAACTCATATACCTATATATAGTATAGATACATATACGAACAAGACGTACGTAAAAACAATCATAGTGTTCAAATAATAACACATAATATAATAACTACATGTATGTACCCGTAGTGGCACCCATACGGTATATAATATTACTATTATTCGTGTGCCCGCTGAAACACGTGAACCTGTTGATAATTTACGATCCATTATGAACGCAATATATTAGCGGGTACCAGCAGCGTTGCCTGCAACATGTGAAAATATGCAAAGTGAAATGTATTCCATATTTAGTCTTGTAGTAGTAACAACGCGAAACAAATTTGTACTCGACTACGCTGCGGCAAAGGTCACGACCAATATATATGGACTAATTGCAAATGAACGAACTCTCCCTCCCTCGAAGATGAATGCGTTCAATTAATCGCCACACATTAAGGAAAGGAGGTGCTCATAATTTATCTCTCGATCGCATACAGACTATAATATATTCATTAGCGATGCCCAGCTGATGACTATAATAATGATCAAAAAATAAAACCTATATTGTGGTTTCGTCTTTGAGGCGAAAACATACTATACGCACGTATTATTGTCGTTTGTTTGGTTTAGAAAAATGTATATTATCAAAATCGAGCTGCAGTATGACTTTGAAATTTGTTACTGTTTCTAATCTATAATAATGATAATAAGTAATAAAAAACGAAAATAAACTCAAGGTTTAACGATAAAAAATAAAATCAATTTGACTGGGTATTATATATTGATAATATTATTGAAACGTCGCATATTACTCTATATTATATATATATATATATATATTATATATATTGGCACAGTTGTACACGCATGATGTCACATTATTTTTTTTAAAACAATTAAGTTATAGTTTATTAACTAAACATATTACACATGGACATGGTTTATATTTTTGAAACTATCTCGAAGGCTCGTCATAGTTTCTTCATATTGTAGTACCAATTACAAATCGAGGATATCAAAATTAATGTTTTTTAATGTAGGTAACGAAAACATTTTTTTATTAAATTTTATGAAATATAGAGTATACCTATGGTACGTTTTCAAGGAGTCTTTTACAGAATAATCGTACAATCACAATAACTAAAAATAATGTAGCGAGACAAACAACATAATAAAACTACAGAAACTGCAAAATACAAATTCAAAAAACGTGGATTAGGCACGTTTTTTTTTTTTTTGGTTTCCTATACGCAATACGCATACTTTATAAAAAGGAAATGCTTAACAAATTTACATTTTAAAATTCATTAAATGGTACAATTCTTCTCGTGGCCTCTACAAAACAAATTTTAATCTTTGTACTTCATTGTCTACAATATTACCTATGTTTTACATTAAATTATGCATAGCGTAGTGTTTTGAAGTTTGTAAGGTCATACATGACTCGGAAAAAAAACAAAACATCACAATTAATGTACAATATATAAGTTATAATATGTAGTGGGACATAAATAAGCTACTTGTTCAAAGATTTTTATCATAATATATCTTGTATACAAATAGATAATAAAAACCACCCACGAATATAAAAACTTTAAAACCATTCCGGTGACATAATGTCATTAGGTCCAACTCCCAAGCAATGGTCTTGCTATATTATGACTACCTACCTATATAAATACGAAAATAAGGAAAATAGTTTACCAGTCGAGACACAATGCTTATTTATGTAGAAATACCAACAGAAATAACGACAAACGACGTTTTCGAGATACTAAAAACCACAAAACGCGTTCGGTTTTTTTTTTTATTATTCACAGGTAGTGAGTTATATTTAGTTTGAATGGTTTTAAAGGAGTTGATTTAAATAATTTTATGAGTTGAATTTTAAATACCCAAATCAAGACGATTTTAAAATATAAATTTTGAAAGTAGGTTAATATAATATTATTATTAGCTGTTATGTGCCGGGCGGCGCGGTGACGATAAAATTGTAAACATAATAAACATGCACAGATAAAATTTTATTCTCGAATCACACAATATATAAAACGGTGAAATGTCGAGAAGACGAATGAGTGACGACGAGTGAGCTGGCATTATTATTATTTTTATTGTTATTAGATACTTACTATTATATGCTATGCATGAAAGTAAAAAAAAGCTTTGTGAATTTCGGACGATCTTTATTGTAGGTGTGCATATTCGACGTGTTACAAGACATTGTCCTCGATCTGTATATATATATATATATAGGTATACAGTCGTAGTGATGAAATAATGTAGCGGTACTTGTGGTTGCACCGAAACGCAAAACCAAAAAAAAAAAACGGATAGAAGAACTCGGTAAGTCAAAATCAAACAGGAAACTACTGTACAAACATGTTTTATTTTATATTATTATCACTGAGTAGTGAGTATACAATAATAATATATAGGTACTCGATAATATTGTTTTGTCTGGCGTAATTGCCATTGCTCGTTGATGCTATAGGTGTATGTGTGTATATATATAATATATATATACCTATAGCATTAGCTGATATTCGAAAGCGTTTACGGTTGGAAGGGTACGCAGCGAGACGTGTGTGCGAAGGGTAGAACTGGAAACAAACCCAAAAAACCTTACAAACAACGACGCGACGTTATTGTTATTGCAGAGGGAAGGAAGGGGCGACGACTGGTGAAAAAAAAATGTTATTCGTAAAAAAAAAATACGGTGGCACGCACGACTGCGATACCGGAAGTGACGGAGCGTCCCTGTACGCGAGACGTGCGGCGGCCACAGCAGCTGACTGTAGCTACCTTTATGTAGGTACAATAATTCATTATACCGTCGTCGCGACGTCAGTCTGGTCAGGAGAAGCGCGTGCCGGCAGGTGTCTAGCGTACCTATATATAGTACAACCTATGTATACAATATTATAATAATATTATAATATGGCACAAATTATAACGAGCAAACACTGCAGTCCCTCGTATTTCGTCCTTTACCACCCCCCCCGTGAAATAGAATCTAGTCAACCACATCGTAAAATAAAAATAATACTAGCATTATTTTTTTTTCGTGTAAGTAACGAAGATATGAATTCACGTCGACATTTGTCTCTATCTAAATAGGCACTTCGGTTGACGAATAACACAATTTATTATCAAGATGTTTTTCATACGCTACGATCGTCGTAATATTATATAATAAGTACCGGCGTCCTTATAATAATATACCAACTGTGATATTATCATAGAAGCTCGCGCCCATCCGTATTAATTAATAATATTTTGAACTCCCAGGAACCATGGGTGGTTCTCTTCGTTATCGGATCGATATGGCGATATATTATATTTCCATTAAACAAAAAGTTTTGAAAAACTGCAGTCTCGTCAAATAATTACTATGGGCCATGGCAACCAATATTGAGGTTTTAAGATAAAAAACTTGCTGTGTGATCATATGTATCGTATGCACTCAAATCACGCCATACTAACGTGGTCACTGGTCATCTAGCCATAATAAAGGGACCGGGGACGTAGTACCGAAGGTATAATATTATAACAACGATATAATGACTCTTTACACGGCGAAATAATAATAATAATAAAAAAAGAATAGGTAAATAAAAAGTAATGGACTGGACCAGTTTTTTTTATTTTTCCAGGCGGGCCCGCCTTATGGAAGCCCGTTCCGTCTCCCACAGGGAGCTTACTCATACAAGCCCCCTCGAGCAATTTCGACGTCAAAAATGAAACAGACGTTTTGCGAGCGATCGTGAGGAACAAATCCTCAGGTGTGCATGAGTGTCTAGAACAGGAATGGCGGAAGGTCTGACTGTCTGAGGAATGAAAAAGACGGTGTGGATACGGACTAGAATGCGTATGCCATATGTAGAAACGAGCTATATATAACGATAGATAATAATATAAATTAAATACTCTTAGTTTTAAAAAGTGCTAGTCAGAACTAACTCATTATAAAATATTGAGAGTATTGTTGGAGACTACCTAATAATAATTATTACGTATTTGTACAAACTATATAAATCGACTATTATTATAAACGAGAATCGTGTCTTTGCTTTATAGACCCTTCATAGCCCATAATCCCTTGTATTCACAGTCTGCAGGTATTGAATACGAGCTAGGTTACTATATAGGTGGTTTTTTAAAAGTCGTTCGACGCACTAGAAAAAACTGTCAAGGCTGTATGGGTTCCGTTTGAAATATTATAAACTGCAGAAAAATACGGAAGCCCAAACCCAAAAATAACATCCCGCGAGTACAGTCAAATTACATATTATTATATTATTTATATCAGTTGCTGTACTATTCAACTGGGCACAGAGATATTTAAAAGAAAATCTAAATTTTTTTGAATAAGTACATTGTAAATGTTAATCTCGATGTTGAAGTACGCATAATAATGAAAATTGTTCTAAATTTTATGCGAAGACATGCATAATATACCACACGTCGACCAAACAGAAACATCGAATTGGTTCGTCCGATTAAGATGACGTGTAGTTTGCGTAGCTACATTTTTACCTAATCAAAAAAAAAAAAATTCCAATGCATGAGATCACGTGACATATCATAATGATAATATATCACACATAGCTAGGTTCAGTTGCAGTATATAACAGTATATCGGTTGTGACTTGTGATATTATGGTAATTAAGAATAATGACGTGTATAGCACTCACTCTTTGCCCGTGTTCTCTGCCAGCGGTGCCGACGGACTAACGGATGGAGAGCGACGCGACAATATTATTATCGTTGTTATTACACACCGCACACTCGGAGGATCCTCGTGATCTTTGCAAGTCGGACGTCCGCGAACACACTGACTGTCGGATACGACCCGCGGGAAAACGGACGTGTCGTTATTATATTTTCACGGTACCCACTACCAGACACGACGAGATATATTTTTTAAACTAGTGGTGTGCTGAATAAAACGAAAACAATTTTTCTGAATCTTAATATCACATCGATTTCGGACCGTTTTTGTTCTGTTCCGCGAAGGAGACGACGACGCACGTTACGTTAGCAGTCGCGAGGCGCACCGACTGGTCGGCAATTTAAGAGTCACACGTGACTGCTGGTGAACCGCCACCGCCGCCGTTGGTAGTTCCCCGCCGCCGTCGCCTCGGTGCTGTAGAAGTACGATTTATTATTACTATATATTATTATTATTATTACGTGCTCGACGCGTTGTTCCGTTCTGCGGCGGACACGGCGCCATCTGACGACAACCGATTAATATAATATAATATTATTATTATTAATGTTAATTTTAGGTATATCGCTGTTATTATATATTGTTATTGTACCTACCGATTATTTCTGCTTGTTTTACATTTTTCGTTTGTATTCCACTACATGACGTGTGTGTACGTAGCACACTTTCCAAACCATCTGGTCTGCTGGCTTTGAAAACACAAAAATCGAAGAGTTTTCATGAAATATTTTATAAATTGTTCTACCATCAGAGTGAAACAATAAATTGTATGTTGTCCGCACAATGTCAAATTGGTCCGAAGGCGGCTTCACGAATTATATAGCAAAATAACACTACGCCTGATCAAAATGTTGTCGACTAGGTCAATATTAGAGATGAATAAGCTCCAGATTTTTTCAAATTTGAAGAGAATCATATGTTTTAGGTAAATTTTAACTTTATTTTCTAATTATAAAAAATATATTTCAGTCAATACTTAATGCAACGAAGAAGTTACAATACTGTGTATATTGTATAGGTAATAAAACGTAAGACGTCATAACTTCTTTATTGGAAAATATCATTATAACATAAATGATTTACTGTATTACCTGGAAAATAATCTCCTCTAGAAATTCGGAATCATATGTTTAAACTCTGATACTGACCTAGATTGTCCTAGATGCAACAATTTTGATTTCACTTGGTGTGATTGATTTCGCTATATTGCTAGTTTGACAGACGGATACATTAAAGGACTTGCCGACTGTATATCAGTAGGTATCACTATAGCACCTCTCTAATTGTCCAATTATTGTTACCCGTGGCCGCCAAAAACCTGTGTGCGTGCATCGAACGACTCCACGGAGGGTTGAAAAAATTGTAAACACCAGAGTGCTGAAGGTGGTCGTGACCTCGAATCGAAACACCGAAACCGGGCAGATGGTCACTGCGTGCCGATCTACGTATAATAAATTGTCGGTGCAGGTGCCTACTGACGAATTGCATTCGTGTTTAGGTGTAGGTAATAGCTATATTGTATAATGTATATGTATATATGTATATATATATTGCAGACATGCATTAATGCAACTTACAAGTGGTTCATGATATAAAGTAGCAGTCATAGAGTGGAAAGATAATAGATATATTGTTATTATATTATATCGTGATTATCACAATGTTGGGAGACAAATAAACAAACTTTTTTGCTCATGAACCTTTATTTTTAGAACTAGTCAGTTTTGACTATAACTTAGTTTTTAAATAAAGTAAATTTTAAAATACTTAGTCAATTAATTTTTTGTTTTATTCTTCAAATAAATATTGATGTGGAATCGCAAGTCATGTAACTTTGTAACTTTTTTTTTTTTTGTACTGAAAACATCATTTGGAATTTTTTTCAAATTTTCAGATTTCAGTGGTCTATTTTCATTAACCAGCTTACGTAAGCAATTATTATAATTTTAATTTAAAGTTTATTTGGTTGTTAAATAGTTGATTCTGAAATCAAATTGAATGAATCAAAGTTCCCCTTTTCAGTATAAACCAGTTTTCAATGTTGTTGCATAATATAGTATTCATTATAGGTCTAAACACTTAGAAAATACCATAAAATCACTTCTTGGTCAACTCAAAATCGAATAAAAATCCGAAAACATCTCGACTGACGACTTTTTAGCTTATATTGTAGTTTCGTATTTACATAATATGGTTTTATTTTTTTAAATAAAATCTATTGTTTTAAGGCTCTGTTTTTGTAGGCTCTGGTTAAGCTAAAATACCTGCTCAAATAAACAATTATATGATGCAATGTTTTTAAGTTATTATCTAGGTATACTTGTTTATACGAGTCATAACAAAATAAGTAGGTATTTAAAAACCTACTGTGTCCAACTGCAGCAGTAAGTCATTAATTAAAATAATATGTAAATTATTTTATTACTTATTCATTAACACTTCGAATGTAATTACATGAACTCTCAGTCTAAGTTTTAATATGTCATCATAGTCAATCGTTGTTCGTTGATGTAATAAAAAAATATATTATTTATAATACATGACACATAATATGCCACTGAAACTCTGAAATATATAAAATAGTTTTAATCTTTAATTTATAACATTTTCACTTCGATATGGCTGTAAAATTATTGATATTATGACAATATGACGCATACATTTTTCTTTACGAAGCTAAAAAGTAGGTAAACATTATGATGTTTGTTTAGAAACATAAAAAAAGTGTTAAATTTGTTCACTGTGTAGAGTACAAATGAGCAAACACGTATCTACATTGGAATATTTAAGAAGCGAGTGTGGTTTCACCAAGGAGTTTATTCAATTTATTATATATTCCTATACATATATCTTGAACTGAGTTGAAATTATTATATAATATATAGGTAACAAAATACTAAAATATTTAAGATATTTGATTTTAGTGCAATTCGTAAAAATTATCTATTCAAATCCAAAAATATGAAAAGGAAAATAATAATATTCAGTTGTATGCAAATTCATGCTCATCAATGTATGGCAATTTTAGGTCTAATTATATCAAATACAGTCGAATCTCTATTACTCGAACCTCAGTAACTTGAAATTGAGGATGTACACATTTTTTTCTCACCCATTGAAATGTATTTTTGGTATATAATTTGAAAATGACATCATTTAGATATATTTGTATTCCCCTAAAGATACCAGTTATCGAAACTAGAGTGTAATATTCATACAGAAATGCTCAATAATAATCGGTCAATTTACGGTATAAGTACCTTATAAATTTATCTAGCCATAAATTTGGGTTATTTACCAGGCATTTGAATGTATTCAGAACAATATTTTATTATTAATGGAGTATTAATTACAATTTATATTTTACAACTATAATTTTATTATTTTTAGTTTTTGGATACAGTTATGTATAATAACTATTAATTGTTACTAATAAAAACTATATATATATATATATATTTATATGCTTGAAGAAAATGTATACCATAGGTACTCACACGTAATACCTGGTACCTATATAACAGTTAATATGGCTGCAGTATAATTTATGAACGATTCAAATATCTAAATAACTATGTAACTATACGCTTGTCTATCAAAATAATTGAATTCTACAATAGTAATATTTCATCCTATATATTATTATAAATTGACCGATTGTAATCTCTATTATGAATATAAAGATCCAATCATAAGACAATAATAAAATAATATGTGTCATCATAAGTTCTCGTGATAATAATGATCGACTAATTAATAACCTGAACATTTAATCATCTTGCATATTATGCTTTATTGTTTATGCACAGGTCATGACCTCAGTAATATATTATTAAATATATTAAAATTACCTATTATTATCACAGTACTCCTTGGAATACGAATTATAACGGTCTTCCCATTCATTCGTCGAGCAATTTTATTGCGAAAAACTATGAGCTTAAATATTAAAGTAATATTTTTAGGTATTGCAATTTTTATTAATTATTGTACCTATTATTGAATTAAATATTACCATGCTAAATAGTATAATAGCACCACGAAAAAATTCTTATGAAGAATCGCTTTAATATTTGATTGAGTTATGAATATTTTAATTGTTCCTATAGTTGATGTAAAAAGTGTATATAATGATATACAGACTGTGATCTATGTGCCACTAAGGCTGTGGGACCCAAGCACTATCGATGGTCCTGGACATGAATTATATATTATGATAAACCGAAGATTCTTGAAAAAAAAAAGTTGTTTGAAAAAAAATTGGGAAGAGGTTCCTAGGTTTGAAAAAGTTTTTGATCAGGGGTACGCGTACTCCACTGGTTTGAAAAGTAGCTTTTCGAAGTAATTTTTTTATACAATAATAAAATAACTTCAATTTTAATTTAGTTACCTAGTTTCAACTTTCTATTTTATAATCAAAAAATTCCCTCATTATAATAGTTTGAAAATATTCATGGATAAGGTCACACACTCATACATATCATACACGTGTGACAATGAAATGGGACTTGCATGTACTTACATGTACCTATACTATACAATTAAGTCTATACCTAATGCCTAGTTTATCAAATGTATGATAAAGTTAGGAAAAAAAAAATGAAAACATTTTTTTACAGCACTTATTATAATATTATATGTTTTATTTCTAAGTAAGACAATTAATGGAAATCGAATAATTAATTAAATAAGAACATTTATTTATCCAATTTTCTTAACTTCGATATGTACCTATGTATCAAAATACTCAGAAAATCTTTTACTTTAGAATATAAATTTAAAATGTTTGTTTTCATTGAAAAAATTAAAAACAATTATAACATTACAAAATTCTAAAAATATAATTATGTAAAGAAAAGTAAAATTTTTCGAAATCATTAGTATGGACACTTAAATGAATCACCTTGGATATGGTTTTATACAATTTAAGAAAATTCATTATAACAGTATTATTACCTACATCAAAAAAGTTTTAATAATTATTGTGATTTCTATAATAAATGTATTGACTGTGTTTTATTTGTTTGACGGCGTCATGGCGATATTATTTTTTGTAAAAATGTGTCTTTCTTTTCAATGATTAGATGGTAAAATATGTTTATTGATTTTACGCTCGATTTATTTCAGAGATTTTATTTTTAAAGATTAGCAGGTACAATATATAAATTGGTGGTTTTACGCCTGAATTAATATCTTTCTATTTATTTGTAGGTACGTACTTACTAAAAACGATTTCACCCACAAAATGTTAACCAAAAAAAATAATAAACTCTCAGTTTTAACATGACCGTGACCTAATCACTAAAACTTCAATCTGTGAAATTAAACAAACAACAACAGCTACCTGCAATTAAACAAATTGTTTTTTTTTTTTTAAATAATTAACTTTTTATCGCACTTTTATTTTTATAATTCTTAGTATATCCAACCATCACTTTTATTGCCAAATCATATAAATTTCCTACATTTGTTTAGTCTATTTAATATTATTATAGTTGGGCTTCAGCACCCCCTTCAAATCTCAAAAGATATTATTTTTGCTTATGTATACTTGGTAAATATCCTAGGTTTGATCGGTATTCATTTTTTTACCGTAACTTAATAGTATATATTTTGAAGAAGGAGGTTAGGTTTTAGTACACAATATGTTTGATAATATTGTCTTATTTTTGGAATATTATTTCATAGAAAATAAATTTGATTTTGAGCTATATGGTAAAACAAATCATGAAACTTTATTAGGTATCTACCTATCGATATTTTTAAATAGCTATATATGTATAATATAATATACCAATACTATAAAAAATATATATTTAATGACGGAGTTTCTTTACAAAAACGTATAAGTCAAATTAAATATCTAACCGGAGTATAAAAACGATCATAAATCATAATAAACAATAAACATAATAATAGATAGGTAATTGAGATACTATTGGTTTATTAAAGACAAAAAACCTTCAATATATTTTTTCAGTCTCTCATTTTTCAAAATTGGAGAAGGAGAAGAACATTATTAACTTTCATAATAGGTTAGGTATACTATTACGAATATACCTATGCGTTGAAACCATACTATAATCTGATTAAATAGGTATGCATACATGCATATCTAGTAGCCTCATTATATTGTAGAAAAAATAATACTACAACTAAAAATAATACTGCTCACAAGCTCAGTTATATAGTCTGTATATCGTTTAAAATTGTTAATTGAAATAAAAAAAGTTTGTCATCAATGAGAATTGAACCGAAATATATCCATTGATTTATCAAAATCGATCAATTTGATATATAAAGGGCCAAATGTACATAACTAATCAAATACGTATCGATACAAATTGTATAAAAAGTGTTATCATCTAATCTAACATCCAGAATGCACCAACTCCTCTATTGTTACTGTAACTGCCATGGCTCCAGATTGTTTAACTTATATGAGAACTTATTTAGTCCAAACATCACTTCATTTTGACGACGATTTACAACTTGTGTAGGGATTTATGCACACATATTTTAAAGCCGATTTGTTTGTTTTCGTGGTGTCAAATAAATTATAAACGTTTCATATCGGAGAAGTATTTCATTCGTTACATTGAATATAATAATTAAAATAATGAATAATATAATATAAGGAGGTACAGTTCCCTGCTGGCTGCTAATGTCATACCTACTGTTATACGTCTTATACCTATCTATCATAACAATTAAAATTTGCTTACAGAGTTCTCATTCGATGTTTGAAATATTTAATACACTTACCTGTCTTATTCATGTTGTTGGTGTAGAGACACATACGTATTATCGAGAAGACTAAAATCAGCTCACCACTCAAAAATTGAGTACTTATTAATACAATTATTATCTAAGTACTAATTATATTATTTTTTTATATATTATTCTAAAGTTATTAATATTTTGCAATTTAAACGTATTTTCAGATCAACTAGTAAAGATTACCTAAACATAGACAGAGACATATATGCGTACACATATATTATACATATGGATGGCCACACTCATTTCGCATATGTTTCGTCTACCTACACCACGGCGGGACTACGCGAGTTCAACATTAACATTCACTGGCTGTCTGACCTAATGCCCGGCCACACATAAGACACATATATATATAGGTACAAATATACCTACCTATTAGATATATCTGCGACAATTTGTAGCAATATACTCGAGTACACGGCTCGTCTAGCACATCGGATGTGTATAAATATATTATATATATAGGGTAATTCCGCGGACACCGGATGACCGGACGCGAATGCCTATCGCCGGATTCGGTATCGACCGGTATCGACCCCGGTTTGACCAAACCCGGTGACCGGTATACCGTTATATGCGTTACGATTACGCGCGATGTCCCACAGTCGAGTACATTACTATATATATAATACTGTATATTATTATTATCATTATCAATTGAACGAGCGTATCTAGGAGGTGTATATACACGGTACAGTGTACGTAATGTATATACCAGATACCAGGTATATTTCTCTTTACCGTGAATTCGTCCAGACGGTTTTCTATCGGTTTAGTTTGGCGCCACCACCGGATTCACACGGGATGTGTTCTTGAGATTTTCGCGGAGATCGGTCAACATATTAATATCCTCTAGGTTTTTTTTTTGTTAATTTTTCTTACTCTATATACTCCTAAGTTCAAGTATAGGTATGCCGTGACAGAATGATAGTCTTATACCATATTTTCCGATTGAATTCCAGGATCTCGTAGTACATCGGTATAATATTTTTGAAAGTCATTTTCCTAGCTGTTTACCTCGTTTTAAATTCACCTTTCAATTGAAAAAAATGACATACAGTCATACAGAAGATAAATTAATATTTAATCAATTACATGAGTACCACTAGTTACTTAAGAACTGAACCTATAAGTTTGATATCTCCCCCCCATCTTTCATCTTTAATTGTTATTCATATTTATTTACGAAATGGTATTTATGTTTATCTTTTTATGTTTTTCTGTAATGCCATAACTTAATTTGCACTAAAGAGCCCGTATATATTATAATAAATAAATGCATATGTAAATAATACATTATTATAATGTATAAAACATTATTAAAGCAATTCTATCAAAATTCGTGAAACCAAAATAGTATATTGAAACTAAATTATTATGACGTATTAAACATGAAAGATATATTAATTTTATAAACTAAAAGTTGAATTTGATTGAAAAATTCTTAAAATTTAAACATACCTAATCAATTTCTGTAAACACATACAATTTTTTTTTTTAATTATTCAATTACCATTACTATGTATAAGACATGATTAATCGTACAATATAAGTACATCAATACGAAAATACCTATAGGTATATTATAATATTATAGTATTATACTATAGGCATCCTATATGAAAAAAATAAGTTAGTGATATTCTTTCCAAATTCTTTCTGACCCTACCAAATTTCCGGTTTCTAAACTATTTTAATACAGTTCAATTATCTCTAAAATTCCATATATAGTTTAAGTGGGGTACAATGTACATCTAACTATGAAGAATAAATACATATTTTAATATAAACAATCGTAACAATACATATCTACTGGTAATTAACGGACAAACACAACGGGGGGATATACGGCGTTCTAAACTTATATGTTTAGAAACCTATAAAACAGTTGGTGTCGAATTTCTTTATGAAGTTAAGTGTCTACATAATATCGTATGATAATGGTGAATGATCTCTGCAGACAGTGCTTAGTAGGTGTGTGAACCACACTGAAGTAAAATAATATGATAACTACTTGGCGTGTGTGAAACATGTAGTAATGATGTGAAATAGTATAATATTATCACTGGTTTGTGTGCGTAGTCAAACCGAGTAGTACACCATCTCGTATTGTTTTAAACTTTTACCGGTAAACAGCCTGTTTTTTATGCAAACGTGCCGGTCGATCTAATTATGTGATAAGGAAATGCTTAAAAATATACATTCATCTAAAATGCACGAAAAATAACAACAACTAAACAGACGGTTCGTTTAAACAAAAATAATTTAAAAATTGTGCCAAGGTTGAGGATACAAAATTTCACTACTCACTCTAAACTATAACGACTCTCTCTAAAATAATGTAGTTTAGCACTGCTAACTTTGTCGAAGTTTGATTATCGGTTTTACCTCGATTCCTTCTAGATTAGAATGACTCAATAATCCCTCATGTTATACCATATAGCACTATTCGACATAAATAATCCTCATTGACTATAAGTACGTATATCCGGCCACTGTAAGAACGCAACATGACTGAAATAAAACTAAAACGCAGTTTAAGTTGGAAATGCGTCGTATTTTATTGATACAAAACAAATGTAAAATACAAAGGCCATACTACCAAGTTTTTCAACTACTAGTATACTTTGTCACGATTAAAGAATATAGATAGTATGGTGTACCAACGAATCTAAAAAAATGTCTACCGAAATGAATCTCCATAATCAGTATTAAACAGTTGGAGATTTTCGCACTAGCGCTTATTTGTTATAGTGACTATAAATGCAGTTACCTTTCATATGTAAATAATTATTGTAGTTGTGTGATGGTCACTATATGACATATAAGCGCTATAGTGCTTGAATCTCCAGCTGTTTGATTTAACTTTAATACTGATTATATAGAGATTCATTTCTTTAGCCACTTTTTAAGTAAGGGAAAATCATGGGCAATCATACTATCTATAGCAGTGGTTCTTGACGAACTTAACGACAAAACTGACTGCCTGTGTGGAGGTGATATATAGTAAAATAGGACGGAGTGGTCGAGTGGATTACGGCGACGGTTCTAACGTGCACCGTAGCGGGCAGGCAACTGTTTAGACGGCGAGACCACAATCATCCCCCAACCGAGCATTTAAAAAACCTAGGGGTGCCCAATTAAAAATTCTGCCAAATCGGCGTCCGAATCAGGGCTTCGGGCCTACTCCCGGTTGCGTATTTACGGATGCTACTCGAGACTGGCCAATAGATCCCAAATTCAGTTAGGGTTCGTAAAACAAATTTATTTTACGGATACTACTCGAGTCTGGCCACTATGCCACTGCGGTCTACCAAAATGGTCTACCGTAATAATATTAAAGTAATAAAGTACAATAATATTAAAAGTATAATAAAGTATAATTTTAAGTATAAAAAAAATTTAATTTATTTTTTATTACCCTGTGACCCACTTGGGGAGGTGTTGCACAGCAAGTCGGGGGATATTTTCGTTTTGCGGAGCGTAGCGACGAGTGCCGCTAGCACCGCATCACTGTACGATGTTTTTTCAAATTGGTGGCTCGGTGAAACATAAATGCAATTGATTGAAAAAACATCGTACAGTGATGCAGTGCTAGCGGCACTCGTCGCTACGCTCCTCGGCGCCATCGCTCCGCTCCGCAAATCGAAAATATCCCCCGACTTGCTGTGCAACACCTCCCCAAGTGGGTCACAGGTTGAGAAAATTGCATTTTTGTTCCCAGCTATATAGGTAGAACACATAACATTAATAGACCGCATGCTATGCTCATGTTTATAGTTACGTAGCACACAAAACGGTGATAGACCGCATATTGGGAGATATCCCAGCTTTCATATTGAACTTTATGAGTCTTTATTTGAGTATAACGGTATATTACATAGTTAGCTCCCGGTTAGCTATAAGAAAAAGAAAATATGGTAAAATGTTATGTGGTGTCACCTCAGTACATATTGGTTTGCTATAGCCAGAAATTATATTGACGACTGTCTAGAACAGTGTACTGTATATATAAGAAAAAATATGAAATTAATTATTAGTGTCTCTTTCAAATCATTTTTTTGCAATTAGGTATAGGTGTAATATTTTAACACTTCTGCTAATGTTGTACGGATAAGTCCTATATGCGGATCGAACATCCAGAACATTAAACTCGTCTGACGCGTCCTATATATATATAAATGTCAAGCTTTTTATAGGAATCGGTCTTCAGTAGCGATTATAGGATCTCGCCATTGTTCACTACAATAAAAGAGCCTACCGGAGGCCATCTGTGAAGTTTGGAATTCTTCGAGGTTGCAGTTCTAGGTAACTAATAAGTAATAATTAATAAGCCATAACAGTGGCTGTTGTATAACTCAACTCCACCGACACTGAGGGCAAAAATTGTGCAAGTATTCTTTATGGAGGACTATTCCACGGAAAAACGAAATTATTGATGCAATATCGCCTACCATTGAATTTAATTGATTTAGTCACGTCGAATCGGAATTTTATATTCTTATGATAAGTTGTTGAAATAATGCTTTGATTTTCAATTTCAGTATCTTTTAGGTAGAAAAGAAAATATTTAATTTAGTTGGTACTTTTTTGAGGTAAAAATGGACAATTAGGAGTTTTCAAAAGCGTCGTGAAAAACCAATAAGTAAAAAAAATAATCAAGGGGCCCGGTGCCAGTTTTTCAAGTCTTCTGCAATTCTATAGAATTTTAAAATGAAATTTTATATTTTATTTGCCACCTTATTTATAATACTTTTCCACTAATCTACTGCCCGATACCTATTAGGGAGTGGGGGTTGATAGTGTGTATTATATCGAAAAAAATGACTTCACGGAAATAGCTCTCAGGAATTGCCAGGATTTTGATAAATATTTTTTTATCTGAAAGAAGAATACTTCCTACTACGATTTTTTATTTTGTAATTTAAACATTTTTCTACCTTAAACAAAAAAAAAAGTTTACTAGAAAGTCGGATTAATATATTGTGAGAGTTTGAAGCTCAAATTTTTTGACATTGGATATTTACACGTAATTCAGCTGAATTCTCAACTTACGGTTTCTTATTTTGTTGTAATTTTCTATACATGATAGTATTGTCAAACCAAGTTGACTATTTTGAGCTATTTAAAAACAATAGACATTTGAAATTCTGAACTATTTTTAGTTTATTTTCTATGAAGGTCAGTAAAATATTTTTCGTTGGGTAAAAAAGCTTGAAAATCTAATAAAAGATTTTAGTTACTTTGTTCATACACAATGATATTTTCTAATGAAATTTAATCTACTGTATTACCTATACTGTGTGTCTGTATTACTATAATGTCTCTAATAGTAAAATAAATTTATTTTAATAACAATAGTATTATAAAATATACTAATTATATTACTATCATTTTTCGTATACAATGATTTTATACTATTGAATTCAAATTTAACACATCCATTATAATGACTCACTTTTATAGATTCTGAGTGGAACGATGAATGTATTGATTTTACAATGATGTGTGTTTTTTTATTTTTATTTTTATTTTTTTTTGTGTTTGACATCACCTTTAATGACAGTGAAAGTGCTTGGATTTACTTCAACAGTATCTTTTCTGATAAGAAAGTGAATCTAGTTGGTACTTTTGGGGGTCAAAAGTAAAATTTTTTCAGTAATTTCACTAATTTCCAAAAGCGCCTTGAAAAACAAAAGAAAAATTAAGGAAAAACAGGGATTTTTACACAAAATCTGTTTTCGAAAAATCGATTTTGGTTTTTGTTGAAACTCTTAAAGAAATGACCGTAGGTACATCAAATTTTGACCGAATGTTTATATTAGCATTTTCTACACACCATAACATTTTAAAAATATTTTGACTTGTTTTGAGCTGTTTACGGAAAATTTCATATTTAAATTTTTTTATTTTTTTTTTTCTATGAATATCAATTAAGTTTTATCTGTTGGGCCAAAAAGTGTAAAAATTTAATGCAAGGATCCTGATATCTTGTTATAAAAGCAGTTGAAAAATATTAAAAATACGTAGGCGCAAGTTTTTTTTATAAGCATATAAAGATCGAATTTTGACAAAATTTATCAAATTTAAAATTGAAAAATTATTTTGTAATTAAAAATTTATAAAATATTAAACTTTTATATCTAAGGATTGAAAATTTAAAACAAGATTCCACGTAAAAGTTAATTTTGTTACAAAAAATCTAAAAAATACATAAGCACAGTTTATTTTTATAGTAATTTTAACTTCAAATTTGGACGAAATTACATAATAAAAAACCTAGTATAACTATTTTAGTTATTTTGTTGTGATTGTATAATATTATTCGTGGGTACTTGAAATTTCTAAATTATACTACTATATTTATATGATAGTATCCCGGTTTGGTATTGATGTATAACGCGTTGTAAGTACCTAATGGATATTGTGATATGATTAATTTAGAATTTATTATAAGTATCTATTATTGGTCCATTTTTTTTTTTAATACAATAGATAAATATATAATAAGTCTTATACCTAGACTGACATACTGTCTCCGCTCAGAACCGTTTTTCTTATACAATGATATTATATCATTGAATTCAAGTTTAATACCTTCCATTATACAGTGACCCACTTGTAACCTACTGTACAGCAGCGAGAGACTTTTTTTAAATAATTATTCCATATAAATAAATTTACTATAGTCGAACATAATATAATATAATTATTTATATTATTTATTTATATATTTAAATATATTATTTATTTATTTATTTATATTTATATATATTTATATAATATATAATAATATTTTATTTTATCATCTTTGAATTTCGTAGTTTTTTGGCTGATATTTAATTTATCGATTAAACCAAACTTTGTGATATGACCAAAATTGTGCTTAAAAATGTCTTATTAATAAATAATATATTTATTTATTTTGTTGAATGTATTCACCATGAATTTCATACTATTTGGCATTTAGTGTTTTGAATCTACCGTAATAATATTGTCGGAACTAGAAATTATTAAATATTCATACTGCCATCTAGTGACTTAGAAGATACGAAGACGTTTTACAGTTTGTTCAGTTAATAGCTGCTCAACGCAGTATTTTTTTTTAAATAGAAATAATATTGGGTTCTACTTGTTGGACTAGATCACTCCATAATAATAATATGAAAATGGCTAGTCCTGCAGTATTTACTAATTGTATGAATATCAGAATATGTAATATACCACTAGAGGGCATTACAGGTTTATCAAAACAATAATTTATAATGTATAATATTATTTGGTATTGAATATTGATAATAATATATATATTTTTAAGTAGGAATATTCAATGTATTATTTAAACTAACTTTGATATGCATGAGTGATAGCCTCAACTAACGGATAAGCATAATTACTGCTGAATAAGGCCATCAACAGGATTTTGTATATTGTATTATTGTAATGTCATATAACAACATAGTATTATTATTTTTCGTAAATGTTGTTGTATTTTCAATAATTGTTCTCATATTGCAGATATCTTTCAAAGCCAAACTAGGATCAAACTTGATCAAAATAAAAGTTTAATTAATATAAGATAGTAAATCCATAAAAGCAGATGCCTATTACGATTATTGATTAACAACTAGCATATTATTATGATGAGTCTCCTTTTCGATTTATGAAAAAATGAGTGACCTATATCAAATGATAATATTATGTCTAAATGTATAAGATTTGAAAAAGTATAGGTACCTATATATTAATATAATATTTTGAAAATTTTTTACTTATAAATTATAAAAACCTAGTAGGTACCTACATCCCGTTCACTCCGTTGTCCGTTAAAGGTGCCAACTATATAATATGATTCAAACTTTGTTCAATTCGATTATTTATTATCCGGTGTATGGCGTTCAAAACTTTTTCATCGATCATCTTGAATCTCAAAATACTTGTGCAAGCAGTAAGCACCAGTTCAAAATGCGAATTTTGGAAGATGCTATCGTAGTGCACACATACATGCAGGTGGTACGATGGTACCGTTAAAATTGCATACCACAAGTTATAATTATTTAGGATATATACGTTAATCAGTCGGTAAGTTAGTTATGACACTTTCGATTATATAATATATTATTACCGTTATAATTCCCCCCCAGCGTTGCCCGTGAGACCAGTGCCGCATTTAGACATTTTGCGCCCCAGTGCAAAAAAAAAAAGGTTAGGTTAGGATAGGCCCTCCTAAAGGGCCTATCCACGGAAATATGAGAGATAGATTCTCATTAACCTTTTAGGTTTTGAGCAAAGAAAAGAATATTTGTTTTACAATGTGTGCTTTTTTTTTAAAAAATATTGTTTAGTAATTGCTTGATCCTTCTCTCCGCTAAGATACATTTGAATTTATGTCACTTAAACCTAGCTTATAATTCATCATGCAAGTTGTTTTTTTTAACATATTTAAGTAGGTATTTCATGAATAAATAAATTAAAATTATACAAAACTATGCAAATTAATATTAATTAAAAAAAATTCAGACAGCATAATAATATATTATATATAATACTGTTCTTAAAATAATTACAATTATAAAATTTTAATAATTCACAAGTAAACAAATAACTGACCACAACATTTTGGCGCCCCTAAAATACTGGAGCACGGGGCAGTTGTACCCAGCGCCCCCTAAAAGCGTGTAAGGTTACCTTACGGTCGGACACTAAAAGGGTACCGACCACCACGGATCCGAGACTGGTTAGGTCGGAGAAACGTGGATTTTGAAACATACACACATTATAATTTGAACCATAGATTTTCAATTTATTACACGCATTTTCTTAATTATTAGCATAGGCAGCACCTGCAATTTGTGCATGGGTAGTACATAATATAGATTACCCGACACCCGTAGGGTCACCACCACGTTGGTCTGGTCGCAGCCGCTGTTGTTGTTCCTAGTGTTGTTGCATGGTTGTCCTCCCTCGGACCTCCGGGCGACAGTCCTGGCCGATCCAATTGTTTTACTCCATGGCTGGGGACATTGTACACTTGGTCGGAGACTGCGTTGCGCCGATGAATACTGTCGGGAAGTGTTACGGAGAATGAATACTTTTCGGCAGCAACGCAGTGGTGACGGCCTTTCAGGTGTATATCGATATAATCTTGATACGATATAAAACTTGTTTCGATTTTGTTGTATGCGTGTGCGATCGGGCTTGGGTTCGCCTTATCCGGACTTTATCCCGATATTGTGACATGTTGGTATATAAACAACCCATAAACCTGTAGCGACCTCGGTTAGTACCACGGGGATAATTTAGTCACGTTACAAGCGGCCCTGCGTTAGACACACTTGTGATTATGCCATTATGGGAGCAGTTTATTTAAGGTAGGCAATCCATCTGCGGTGGATTGCAGACGCTGTGAGATAGGTACGTAATTACGAATTTTTTAACGTTATGTTTGAAGGTACTATAATTATTATGTGCATAGTGCATATTATGTAGGTTTCCGGGATGAGCGGGACAAGCGGGACAAGCGGGACAAGCGGGACAAGCGAAAAAACAATTGAAAAAGTAGCCTTGGGAATACCATTTTCATTTTTACTATAATAAAGTTTCGATTAAAAATAATTTAGTTGCAGGTTTAAAGTTATATTAAATCATAATCAAAAGCAATCTTACAATAAACAAAAGTATACTATTATTTACTTTTTTTTTTTTTTGCTGGACAGATGGCTCAACTGTTATATTATTTTAATTCAGATTACCAACTTTTCTGGTGGATTTTCATAAGTTTTTCTTTCATACAAATTTTGCCTTGACAATTATCACAAAGAGAACAAAAAAAAAAATTTTTTAAACCGTTTTTGAGTTTTGGCGAGACTAACAGACAGCTATTATACGCCCTATACATATATATTTGTATATGTGTAATATGTATGTATATAGATTTACATCAATAAAAAAGGAAATAGCTCTGCAAAAAACGAATGAGTGTAGATACTTGAAAATTTCACTGAATGTTTATATTAGCATTTCCTATACACCATACAATTTTGAAAATATTTTGACTCTTTTTGAGCTGTTTACGGACATTTTCAGTTTTCAATTGTATTAGTTTTTTTTCTATAAATATCAATAAAATTTTAACTGTGTGGTAAAAAAAGAGTGAAAATTTAATTTTCATTTTCTATACATCATAACATTTTCAAAATATTTTGACTTGTTTTGAGCTATTGATCTACAATTTTATTTTTTTTTCTATGAATAGGTATCAATAAAGTTTTATATGTTGGGCCAAAAAGTGTAAAAATGTAATGCAAGGATTCTAATATATTGTTACAATAGTAGTTGTAAAATGTTAAAAATACATATTAAAATTTTTTTTTATAAGCATTTAAAGTTCAAATTTTGACAAAATTTATCAAATTTAAAATTGAAAAATTATTTTGTAGTTAAAAATTTATAAAATGTTCAACTTTTATAGCTAAGGATAGCTATAATAGGTTTATTATTATTTTATTTTTTATTTTATAGATTTTAATTTAATTTTCCAGCTATAAAGCATTTGACTTTGACACATATAGTTATCAATCATAAAATGTAAAGGTAAAATTAAATAGGGTTAAGATATGGCCAAAAACTTCAATAATTTGTTGAGCTGGCGTGGAGAATTCTGTGTATAGGATCATTGTGACCATAGAAGGTGGAGTGCGATGGAATGTAAAAAAGTGAGTGATTTCTTGTTGGGCAGAAAGGAATATGGAAAGAGATTGATGCGAGTAGTTCGGGCGAATCAACAGTATCACTAGAAGGGGATCTGGGGATGAAATAAATGGCATGAATACGTCGAGAAGCTATGGTTTAGGAATGCTTAGGGATAACGCAAATAGTAGAATAATCGTAAGAGAGGAGTTGTATATATTATTATGATAAAAAGCAGCTTAGGATAAAACATGGTTTTATTTGGTTCTATTTCCAAATATCCTCAAGTAAATATTTATTTTAATTTTCAATAATAAAGTGTTTTTGTACGGCGTTATAGATAGGCTATTTACTCACACACTTGTCGTTATTATAACAATGGTAGTCTAGAAATAAGGGGTGGAACTTAAGTGTACCCGATTATTAAAGTGCCTAGATTATTATTAATTTACCAAAGGCAAGTTTAGCATTTTCATTTTACTACATACGATTTTTGTTATATAAACAAATTAATTTGGTGTCCAGCCTCCAGTCAATCTCCAAGATGCAAATTTTACATCAAACTACATAAAATAAAATAGGTATACCAATTTCAAAAACTAATTATTAAGTACTTTAAATATTTCACCAAATACCATGTTATTTACGTATTCTGTAGAACTGTCACTAAATATTATAAGTGTAATAATAACAAAAAAAAATTGATCCTAAATCCACAATGTCTTATGATCGTCTGAAGTTAAAATTTGGACGAAATCGGGAAATTTTGAAATTAGTTATCAGTTAGAAATTCATGAAAATTTTTCTTTTCATAATTAACATCTATACATATAATAAAAGATTCCACACACGTTTTATTTTTTTTATCAAAAACAAAAAGTTTACAGTAAATAATATACATTTTTATAACAATTTTCAATTTAAAATTTGTAAGATATTGGGCAGTAAATTATCCAGTTCCAATTAATTGGTTTTTGATATTTTGTTGTAATTCAAAAACAAATAACCGTAAATATTTGAACAATTCACCAAATGTTTGTATTAGCATTTAGAAGATGACAATATAGAATATTATGACAGTGAGCAGCCTCTTGCAAAAAAAATTAAAATTACACCATGACACACAATAAAGTGATGAGTAAGTTAATTATATTTTTATAATAAATTAAGTTGTACACGAGTGCGTACACGCATAAAACAGAGTAGTTATTTTGAGTACTTAGTCAAATCCATACACAATTGAGCCCAAAGGGTCTTGATTTGACTAAGATATAATATTATGTACCTAGTATGTAGTTAACGGTAACCACTTATTTTGACATATAATTTCAGGTACAACGACCTATCTAGGATTTTCTAAATAACTAATAATTTTAGTATTAATTATTTTTTATAAATTAACTTCATAAAAAAGTATTGTTACAACTTACAATTACTGTGAATCTAAACCACCAAGGGATATTTTCGATACCATACACCTTATCAACAATATATAGGTATCGGGTAGTAGATTAGTGGAAAAGTCTTATAATTGACGTGGCGATAATTATCTTCGATAATGTTATTACGTTAGTATACACAATAATACAATATAGCTTCTATAGAAATCCATGGTTACGTAAAACTGATAAAACAAATTTAAAATAATCTAAACTAGGACTGCAATGCGGTTCGCTGATTGCAAGAAATTGAGCTGAGCGAGTTAAACACACCGAAGCTAATTGAACTTGTTTTTTGAATGACATGGATTTGATATATTCTGATAACTGAAAAGGTACAAATTAAGATGACACTATCATTATCTCTTCTTCTATTCGCTGTTTGTTGGCTTATATTTGCTCCTTTTCTTAATCGAGGCATGTTTCAAGTATATTTGTTGTGAAATTATTGATTTATGCCGGATCTATGTTTCTATGGAAACAAAATTATGGTATCAAAATTAGTTTAAATTTAGTTTTTCGGTGATTATTCCTCGATGGTAGGTCGGACATCGATCAAAACCACTTGTTGGCACTCAGCGATGTCCACACTATCACCGTGTCAAGTGTGGTTCACATCGGTTAATCCGTTGCAAAGAAGTATGCCGTTTAGTAAACGGCTATCCCGCGCAATAAATAACTACAAATTGAAATAATTTTGTTTAATCGTTATAACTTCATAACAAACTTACAGTTTTATACAGTTTGAGAACAGTATCCTAAGTCAGTAAACCCAAATGGTTATTTTTTGATTTATAATAATTTAGTAAAATATAATATGTAAAAAAAGTGAGTGCTGTCATGGGACACCCGGTAGAAACGAAGTTTCTTTTCCAATAAATATACATTTTAGTTTAACAATTCAAGATAAAAGTAAATATAAATAAGTAAATGTGAAAAATAAATGAAAATGAAAATTATTATTATTACTATTTAATTACTATTATATTAATCATAATATTCTATAATCGAAATTACCTAACCTGTGATAACTGAAATATGAATCATATGTTTGTGATGTAATTTTTTCCAAATATTTTTAAAATACTGCATCGATAGTGGTTTCATCTCTTGTTGTAGATTCTGCTGGATTGTTTATCATATGTAAATTGAATGTGTCCATAAGGAAAGTTTTAAAAGTTTCCGATTTCTTATCATTAAAACTGATGTTAAAGTCACCAAATTGTTATAATTTATAAATTATAATAATATTATAAAAATGCATAATATGCAAATCTTATTACGCTGTTTCAAATCCTCGCGTTATACCCGGTTTTTATAACCTAGTCTATAGGTACCAAACGCGACGCACTAAAAAATGTTATCACGGGAAAGGTAAAGCACTATAATATAGGGATATATGCATTATGCAACAATCATATTAATAGCAAAAACAATTTCATGAGATAAAAATGATTACGCAAGGAGATTATAATATATTAGTATTTAATTTGTGTATAAGATGTAACCAAAAGTTTATGTTTTGTAAGGAACGAATTATAGATTTCAGTGTCTGGTCGTGCATGGAATACGCGTGATATACGCGTGAAATACGCATCTAGCACTTTTGAGGATTTCCACTTTTTCGGCCGGCACTATTAGGGATTCCCACTTTACCGCCCGCTGGACGGAAAAAGGACGCTTTCGAACGCCTCAACCGCTATCGAAAACCAAACTTTCGGTGCAGATGTGACAACAAATATATTACGTTCAATTCAATACATATTACATCCAGCGCGACGGTAGTGGCGCGAAGCTAAGTAAAAAAAAATAGCAGAGTAGCCACTAACGTATAATAACAGGACACCGAGTTTTAATATTGAAAAATCGTCCTAATTTATGCCAATTCTTTGCCAAGCTCTACAGGGCAAACGGCTGAACATATAAAGTCGTATGAGGTATCAATCGATCATAAATATTGTGTAGATGGGAGCAGAGGAATTCGCTAGCAGATTGGTTAGATAGTTTATAAGTTATAAGCAAAAATGTTCAAGTACTTTTAAGACCGATTTTGCGTACGGAACAGTGGGGATTGATAAGCGGTGGGTCGGGGAACGAAAATATCGTAAATATCCCCCGACCCGCCGCTTATCCATTCCCACTACTCTCATCGCGGCGGCGATGGCGATTGCGACGGAGCGGTCTCTCGCATACCGGTCGCCGGCAACCATTTACCATGATTATACTCTTTCAGTGACGAGTGACGAGTGACACTTGTGACAGATAGTATATAGAATATAATAGGTACTTGCTGACGACTCAACGACTGTGATTGTTTAGTGAATTCGTGATCCAGCGCGACGGTATTATATTATTATGCTGAAAACTCGGAACAATAATAAAATAAAATAAGCAATCTGGTGATTAATTCATTACCCGTGGGCCGTGGCAACAATTAAGGTCGGTGGCAAATCATATGTTCTTAAATCTGTGATTTGCCATCATGGTCCATCTATGACTCAAGTCTCAAGCCCATTATATACATCAGTTATTAAACATAATAATAAAATATGGGTTAGATGTAACGATATCATATTTTTATTATAGTTTAAGAAAAAAAAAAACTAAAATAGAAAAAGAGATATTATAACAGGAGGCCAACGATGCATATGCTATTATGGATTATTATTATTATATACAGTCAAATAAAATCGCGACTTATTTCATAAAAAAATAGCTGATATCACACCAATAATACTTCGTTATAACTCCTTGTAAAAAAAAAAAATTTGTTATGATTAAATGGAAATTAATTAAAATTGCATTTTATAACACAAATTATGTATTATGTATTATATATTACAAATACCTATGATGACAAATAAGATCAATTGTAATGTTAAATACTTAGTCAACATATTATGTTTAACTATTTGGCAGGGCTTAGAAGTATATTTAAATAAATATAACTTAGTAATCACTGCAGTATTTACAGTAATTAATAATGTATCAACAATATGTTGACCAAGTATTTAACATTACACAATTGATCTTATTTGTCATCATAGTTATTTGTAATATTATAAAATGTAATTTTACTTAATTTCCATATTATATCACGTCTTTTAAAGATTTAATCATAAAAACATTTTTTTTTAACTTAGCTTTTTTTTACAAGGAGTTATAACGAAGTGTTTTTGGTGTGATATATATTACATATATATTTTATTAATTAAAATAATTATAAATGCATAATGTAGGTACGTACTACGTAGTGTAGTGATGATTATTAATAATATTTATACTATCAATATACGCAAGATATTTATAATCAATAAATACTACAACTTACTGCCCACCTTTTTTTTTTGTTCCACCCTATCGATCGATCTAATAATACGATAATATTTCAGAAAACTGATCTGAATTCGTTAGAATGTCTATTTGAGATCGGTCGGTCTACATTTTAAGATTTTTGATTTAAATTCCGAATAAATTCCGAATGATCAACTTTTGAAAGTTCCGAAATTTAAAAATATTCAAACTAAATGTATTATTTCGAGTATTTTCAGAGGGTTACGTCGTCTACAATTAACATTGTTTGTCCCATGTTGTCAAAAATAAATAGTATTTACTATTTACCTGCACGTCACGACGTCTGGGGTGATGCCACCCCATGATGGACGAGGGTCTGTTGTGCTCATGGAGATCGAAGAGAAAAAGTATTATGGCAGTGGACAAATTCAAAGCATTTACAAAATAATATATTAGGTATCTTGAATATTGATAGGTTAGATGATTGTATAATATAATTATATTAGTCGATCCTTATCAACGAGCCTCAGGATTACATTGGAGGATAACCATTGGCAAGAACATCGAAAATGTAAAGCAGAATCAAACAAAATGTGAGAAGCGGCTCTTTCAGAGCTACCAAAATGTATGACCCACCTATCGTGCCTACTTTGTTTTTCGCTCCCCGATCTCTCATATTCTATCATCGCCACCTATTAGAGTAGGCACGAAGAATACGAGCGCTCGTATCGGGTACCATCCCAACATTGCTAAGTAAGACGCGAATAATACATTCCCGACATTCTAACAGTAGGTTAGGCTCATCTGGGGTTGGGGTACGCTCACTACGTTAATTACTTACCTGCATATCTTGTATGTCGTATACGTATGTGATAGATGTCCTGATCAGCAGCCGTCTACGTACAAGGATCAGCAAGGGGTTTATGGATGAGCGGGTTGGTGGAGGTATATCGTGAACATATGTGATATATGGTGGAATGATCAATCATTGTATAAGGATCAGCAAGGGTGTATAGGGATCAGCAATCAGGGGATCAGAGGGATCAGGTTCCAGAACTTTCTTTTATTCCTATTGGTACCGACTATAATCTTGAAATGTAACACATTTTTATGACGGATACGATAAATTCCGGTGTGGTGGCCTGCATGATATACAATAACAAATCAAGTTTAAAAAAATAAAAATGAATAATTACCAATAAAAATAACTTTATTTAATCTTTATTCTAACATATAAACTTCAAGTTGTATATTTTGTATGATTAGTATCCAAATTGTTAGAAAGCCCAAATTAGGGATAATGATTATTTTCGGATTCACAAAAGTCAATAAAATATAATATCTTTGTAAAAAGTATTGTTAAATTAAATTGGCTTTTCCCACGGCCGTGTTAGAGATATCTCGAATACTCCACAGCCAAGTACTTTATTTTCATTTTTGATCTTAAGCACCAGTTTATATTTCCCATAAAAATATACTTTAGGAAAGTTGTGATCTAACATTTCCTTCAAATCAATTCCTGACGTCATATATGTGCCCTGTAAAATATCAACGTCAAAAGTAGGTACATACTACATAATACGGTAGTATTACGATTATTATTATTATTATTATTATTACATTTAAACATCATTTAAATTTACAACATATTTTTTTTTATTTGAAAGCTGAATACTAAGTCAAATAACAATAAAATCAATATCTATATCACTCCCTCAAAAATATTACCCTAGGACCTACCACGATCACCTATAAAATCAACTAGAGATTAGAGATACGCAAGTATACCTTCAAAATTAATCAAAGACAAATATAAATTAAAATATTAATTAGATTCTTTCAAAAATAATATTATATGTTTATCTTTATCCAATTAATCTGGTAGTTTGGTGGAAAATAATCATTTGTTTAATGTAGGTAATCAATCTTCTGATCTTCATAATATCAATATCAATAATTTTACAATTATAATCACGGTTTTTTATACTATCAATGTTATGTTATGGACTTAATATAGTTAATAAGAGACTGTCTTTAGTTTCCACTCAAAACCCATGAGCATAAATGAAATTTTTTGATATCACTTACTTATAGGGCTATATTATATTAATATTTTATTTTTAACAAAAGAAATTTTATATTAGGTTGGTATAAATGTATAATACCATTGTTTCATAATACCTAATAAAAGTTATAATTATTAATATTACCAAGTATAGTATAAAGAGATTTCTTTTACCCTAAATAACATAGCAAACAGAACATAATTATTATGTAACAAAAAGTAAGTTCAACTCTATCCTATGCATAGAAGTAAATATGGTTATACATATAGTGGGGGGGGGGGGCTAGATATATTAGTTACAATGTTTATTGTTTAGGTAGGGATATACTTTACATTTTTTTGAGAGAGGCATACATAAACATTTTCATTTTTTTTTTTTTTTAGTTTTTTATTCTATAAATGTTAATACATTGGTATTCGTTGGATCAAAAAGCTTTAAACTGTCTTACAAGATTCCTCATTAGTAGTTTTAGTAGGCAGTTGAAAAATATTAAATATCCATAGGCATTTTAGTAGTTGTATTAGGTACCTACATATATTTACAATTGTTCGTTTTAACTTATTTATGAATAGTCTGTAGACTATTATAGTTATTCATTTATTGTACATAGTTCCGTTCATACTTCCATTCAAAGTAAATTTTTACTATCCATTAAATAAATTGATATAAAAATCTATTTATTAAAAAAAAATATCAAAATTTTAGCATTGAATATTGACTCATACTAGCGATTATTATAAACATAATATTGGTACAATGATACCAAATTATTTTTATTTGTACATGGAATTATAGTTTATTGCGTTGTTCAGAAATATGTTAAGAAACCTTTAATTCATAACATTTACAGAGTGAGATTTCCTAACATTTTTTAATTATTATACTATAATGATTAATAACATTGTTTGACGGAAGCTTAATACAACTTTAGGTATTTGTTTTATTATTGATCTGATCTTCAAGTCATCACATTATATTTAATGACGTACCTACCTAGTTAATTAATTTGCTGTTTTTAAACCTTACCGCTGGTAATGGACAGCTAGAAGTTGGTATGTTATGACCTTTAGCTAAAGATAAAAATGCATTTCCAACGACCCTTTTCAAACTACTACATGCATTATTTGTTATGTAAACTATTGAATTTGGTTTCCAGCCACCAGTTGTACCCCAAGATGCAAAGTTTATATCAAGCTACAAATAAATAAAACGATAATTAAGGTAAGGTGAACCACGACCATTTTCAATATAATGTAACACTTACTTTCATAGTATCATCTAATGGTTTAAACAATGTTATATTGCCTTTTATTTCATATGTATTTGCTGTCTTTTTACTCAAAAAACAATTAAACTGAAGTGTATAGTTGCTCGAATCACAAGGATATACTTTTTCAATATTTAAACGATATTCTCCCTGCAATAAGAACAATAATTAAATCTACTTATGAAGAAATGTTACCAATAGGTAAACCATGCACATCAATGATAATCGTAGAAAATTCAAAATAATATGTAATATGTTTAAGATATCATGCAGTTTATTAATTTACCACAGGCAAGTTTGGCATAAAAAGGTTTTGTGATTGAGTCAAACAGATATATCCAATAATTACGAACATTTTAAAAATCATATTTTTTTTGTTGATATTTTATCAGAATGATGATAAATTGTTGTAAATGTTGTCAACATTAAAAATGAAAACACTCATAAGTTAGAAAATGTATTGATACATGTTTGAGAGAATTCCATGGTAGAGTTGTAACCTCAAAAACGGACGGATGTATTTATATAATTATTTATTGTATAGAACAATTTTATTATGAAAACGCCGGAAATTATCTTTTGCTTACTGCTGCACGATCGAATGATCACTATTGGTGCATTGTTAGTGTGTATAGGCATTAATACTGATGCAACCCATTTGCGCCCGAAATATTTTTAACAAAAATGCGTTAAAGCCGTGCAACGTTGCCAGATTGTATTACTTTATTACTATTGTAAAATTTTTATAATGATTGCATGTACCTATACTTAACCATATATTGTTTTATATTTTGCCGACATTGTCTTTTGTAATTTGAAATTTTTATTTTATTTATACCATTTTATGTGAGATATATTTTGACTACAGTAATTAAAAATTAGTGCGAAACTGTCAATTAATTAAGTGCTTTTTTTTTTTAAATTATTTAACTAAATATTAAATTACCTAAGTATTTTGACAAAATTATTTTAAGCTGTATTATTTAGACAATAGGCAATTATTATTTAAGTACTATAATCTACTAATCTACTTAATCTAAGGTATCTATTAAGATATAAATAATCCATTTTATATGAATCACAACTGCAACACTGTATGTGAAATAGGCGCATATGGGCTATAAATCGGCAGGTAGTACCTTATCTTTCTGTTCCCATCCCTCGGGGAGCAAATATGCTACTCTGGGGCGCAAATGGGCTGTAGCCATACGGATAACCGTATTCCGTACACACTAATAAGAAGCAGCAGTGAAGGAGGATGGGCACAGAACGGTGGTGGTCGCCAGTTGGCACGAGACTGTTTGGTTATATTTGCAAAGACAAGTATGCAATAACACACAATTCGATACTGCTGCCTGCTGGACCTCTGTGGGATGTCATATTCATCTTGGTTTTATATCATGGCGGACGAGATCGATTTGCTAATGGTCGAAATCGATTTATAACATTGTCGGGAAACGGCGTCGTATCAGACTACTGTTCTGGCGGGACATCTCTTTTAGTACTTCCATTTTCGTATATTCATATTTCTTGATATTCGATTGTTTGTTGATTAATTCCGGAATTGATTGATGATGTTTTAATTTTCAGTAGTTGCTTTTTGAATATTTAATCAGGTAAATCATTGCTGTCCGCAGCGGTATCGATATCGTGCGGTCGATAGAGGCGCGCTCTGTTGTTGCTAATTGGTGTCCAGAGCGGCCGGTAAACGTAAATTATTGTAGTGTACACCGAATGAGAGCGCTGTACGTTCAAAACAGCGAATAACGATTTCTCGTTACAAATATTTATATAATTACTAATTAGTTACTTAATTATATTTAATCGAAAATCAAAAACATAATTTAAAATTGTTCTGGAAATGGATAGGCTATGTTAGTTATTAAATCAACAACAAATGGCTTATTACATTATATTATTATTATGAAACAAAATTATGATTAAAAAGATGCCACACCTGAAAATTAATCCGAGGTACAACAAGGGTGTTGAGATAATCGGGCTGGAGAAAACCTTATCCTTGTATACATATATGTACCTACTTTTAAAGAGAACAATATTTAAAGTCATCTGCGTGTGATATCCCACCATGGTTCAGTTCTCCTATGTTTTTAAGTTGAAATATTGTAATCTACTTATTTGAATATTTGATTGAAATAAAAAAATTAAACTTTTCAAATATATACGATAAAAACTACATTATACTTACTTGAAGTAGAACTATATAAGTTCAAGTAGAAACTTAGTTTTAATAAGCGCTTGAGATAGAGTGTCAACATGTTCCATTCATGAATCAGGACTCTACTTAACACCTCTTAATCGTATTCTTGGAGATATTCAAGACCTTGTGCCAAATAGTATTTAGGTTATTAAAATATATCAGGTACGCTAACACTTGGCAATACAAAATAAGAAACGTTATAGCTTAATAGCTAAGAACTGTATTAGTTTATTCACTACTCATTCTAGGAATTACAATACTAACTTTAATTTGCTTAAATGGTTGACTATGAATCACTAGTTTTTTTACTAGAACAATAAAGTATATGTCCCAGAAGTCCCGTATCACCCTTAAGATCTCCATGGAAAATCAATATATTTAATTGCACTTTTTTTGCAGTAATAAGTGTGAAAAATTTGATTTAATAGCATAATATTCGATTTTTTTTGTTAAAAAATGCAAAAATTAACAAACATTTATTTTAGACAAATAAATTTTTTAAATTTCCAAGATAGCCATTTTGATGATCGTATTTTTTAAATCAGTTCAAAAAAAAAGTATATATTAAAACTTACTGAAAATCGTAAAAGTTAGAGCTAATTATTATTTTGAATTTCTAAGAATAATAAGTTATTACTGTAAAAATAACTGCATTTAAATATATTTGTTTTCCATGGAGATACTAAGGTTGATAAGGGATTTCAGAGTTCAGGGGCATACCACGTACTGTACAACTGCAGTATGAGTGGGTTTCTTTTAATCATTGAGTGTAGGCGTGTAGCAAAACGGTGCTTAGGCCTATCCTTGTTCTCGTGAGTGAGCACTGTCATATGAGCGTCACGCCGGAAAATGACTGCATCATTGCATTACCATAATGCACCTTGAGCAACTCTAGAAATATAAATAAAATTCTTCTTCCTGCACTTCAGTCCATATAAACTTCAAGTATTTACGTAACACAGACATTTGGTCAAAAATTGATCATAATATCAATATTAGTTTGAAATTTTGTATTATAGCTGAGTAATAATATTTATTATTCGTTAAAGGAAAGATATAGTACAGTATACTGCATTTTTTTTTTTTTTTTTTTATTGATCTGAACTATACATCGACAACTAGGCCATTAGTACACGTATTTTAGATTACATTGTTAGTATTTTAGCATTTACATGGTTACATTAAATTAAATTGTACAATTCTGTTTTTTTTTAAGAATAAAATTAAGTTTTTAACGTCTTGAGAGTTTGGTCCTAGTGCTTGACAAATTTGTTCTGAGATGTGGTATTGATTTCGATACTTGTTGTATTTTTGACATTCTGTGATGATGTGGTTGACCGTTAAAAGTACATTGCACGCGTCGCATAGTGGAGGATCGTCTTTGGTCATCAAATAGCTGTGTGTGTCCAATTCGTAGACGGTTTATTATGGTTTCTTCTTTTCTACTGAGTTCAAGATTTGTCCATGGGTTTATATTGTTTTTTTATTTTATTGAGTTTGGTGTTGAGTTTTGCATTTATTGTTTAACAATAACATAAATGAGTAAATATCATAAATCATTATTTTGTATTATTTAATCAAAATGGGTTTTCCCACGGTCGTATAAGATTAATCTCCACAATCTTGCAGCCAAGTACTTCGTCTTTTATATTTTTCACCTTAAACACCATTTTATATTTTCCATAAAAATATACTTTAGGAAAGTTATGATCTTCAAATGTCTTTAAGTTAATCCCTGATGTAGTATAAGTGCCCTGTAAACATTCAACAATAAACTGTAATAAAATAACACATATAATAATTTAAATGTTTAAGTGCACAGATTTGTATACATAATGATTATTGTGTTAGATTAATTATATGTTAGGAATTTTTATTAATATACCTAACCTACCTACTACTTCAACTATTTTCAATTCTTAAAATATAATATAATACATTTTCATCAATATGTGGTTATTAAAAACTATGTTTATACATTACCACTGGTACTGGACAGCTAGAATTTGGAATGTTCAAATCTTTTGTAACCTTAAGCCATAAATTTCCTCCTAGATTTTTTAATGCACTGCAAGCCTTTTTCGTTATGTAAGCGTTTGAATTTGGTATCCACCCACCAGTTGAACCCCAAGAGGCAAGGTTTATATCAAGCTACAAATAAATAATATTTTACTTTAAGTAACATTTAAAACATTTTAAAACGTTTCAACACATCAGGTTGAAATTAAAATTTTTCCAACTAGTAGAATATATTTATTATAACCATAATTTTACGTTCAACAAGACTTGGCCACTAAAGACATTTATTTTGTGATAGGTACTACTATAATTACAATATTGATTAATATAATTTAAATAATTCGTAAAAGAACAAAATATGATTGATGGTGGGTAATTTTTATTTAATATAATCATTCTTTGGCATTGATAAAAATAAGTGATAACGGTCATTTCAGAGAATTAAAATAATAATTAATAAATATGCACTCATTTTGATCCAACTCAGTTTACAGTTGTACCTATACAACCTCTTTTTGATCCACGACCTCCAAATGTATTTCTTGTGATAAGGAGACTCCATAGGAGACCTCTACCAACATTATATAAGTATTTAGTATTTGTGCAATGTTTATTTTATAAATAAAATCATTACTTTTAAGAAAAATTAAATGTTTAGTTTAATTAGTTATCGATCACCGATGGCACAAAATAATTGTATGTAGGTACCTATTAAAAACGTATATAAGGAGGTGTACCATATTACTTTTTCATTTGTTGATTAATTATTGACGACCCAGTATTACAATGTCCACAGGTTGTGTGCCATTCATCTAACTACTTACTAAGTACCTACTGCAGTGAATACCAAATAGTATAATGTGAATTTACCAAAATATTTTGGATTTTAATTGTATATACTTAACAACTTAAATAATTATATTTGACAAATAAAATTTTACTATTTTAAATATTTTTTTCGTTACCTTATAATCATAGGACTCCGTAATACGGAAGTCTCAATATATTATAAAAATATTAAATTATTCAATATATAATATAGGTAGGTACCTACTTACCGTAAGAGTATCGTCAAAAGGTATCAAAGTTGTTACATTTCCTTTTAATTCAGTGATAATTGCTGTCTTTTTATTGAAATAATTATTGAATTGCAATGGATAGTTTCTTGTTGAATCGCAAGAATATAGTTTTTAAAATACCGAACGATATTCTCC
The DNA here is from genome assembly GCA_949089665.1 of Macrosiphum euphorbiae. Taxonomy (NCBI): domain Eukaryota; kingdom Metazoa; phylum Arthropoda; class Insecta; order Hemiptera; family Aphididae; genus Macrosiphum; species Macrosiphum euphorbiae. The sequence goes on from CARXXK010000001.1 coordinate 21,655,719, forward strand.
CTGCAATAAGAATAATATATATACCTACATAGAAATGTCATCAATAAATTATACACATAAATGATGATCATAAAAAATGACCTGCAATATGTCTAATGAACTAAGAAGATTATTCATTTACCATAGGCAAGTTAGGCATAAAACGGGTGTGTGGTTGAATCAAAGTGAAAAATCCATGAAGAACAAACACTTTCATTATATACATTTTTTCGATGATAAGTGGTAGCAACCTATCTACTTTATTTCAACAACGATCGAGTATTATATACATTTTCAAGAGTTATTATGAATAACGGCCATAATTCATAAAATGTATTGATACATTCTGAAGGATTGACATGCTTGAGCTATAACCTCTAAATTTTTCCGGAACTATTCATACAATTATATAATTATAGATGTTAAGATAATTTCCGTTACATAAGAACCACCATATTCAAAATTCCCCCAGAAAAATATACCAATGATTGTTATTTCATTTGTACACATTTGTTATCCTGATATAAACATTTGTACACCTCTCCAAATGCAAAAAAAATCAATTATCCGCTGTGGTGCTAATGTAACGTTACACCAGCACCAAACTTTTTGTACAGTCGACTTATACTACTCCATCATTTAAGGCTCATTTAGCACGAATTTGCTCGGATATCCCCCAAATCTGTACGATCGTAACTTCCATGCAACTTCCTCGTTGACGTGCCAAACTGCCAACCATAAGAATTATTTGCTATAATTTTTATTAATCATTATTACACATTATTTTTTAGTTGCTAGTGATTAATACATAATGTTAATAAAAATAATAAAAAGAAAACAATTAATAAAATGTTCAACTATTTATTCAAATAGACTTTATTGAAATATTAAGAGTTTTTTATTTCAATTAAGATTTTTTTATTCTATTAAATTTTTTTTATTCAATATAATATTTTTATTTTCATTAGATTTTTTTATTGTGTATAAATTTTTTATTAAAATAATCTTTTTTATTGATTTACTTTTTTTATTCAACATAGATTTTTTTTATTTTAATTACATTTTTTCATTAAATATAGATTTTTATCTAATGCGAATAAAAAATCTATAGTAAAAAAAATCTAAATCGAATAAAAAAATGTTATTTAAAAATTAAAATACTATTGAGATAAAAATATTTTGAATTTAATAAAAAAATTATTATTGAAATGATAAAATGTAAATTGAATAAAAATCATGGTTTAATAAATAAAATTTAATTTAAAAAAGGTGGGCAAGTGGGTGTCGCTCTGCTGTACAGTAGGTTACAAGTGGGTCACTGTATAATGGATGATATTAAATTTGAATTCAACGATATAATATCATTGTATAAGAAAAACGATTCTGATCGGAGACGGTATGTCAGTCTAGGTATAAGACATATTATATACATTATACATATCTATGGTACTAAACCAAAATTTGACCTATAATAGGTAGGTACCTATAATAAATTCCAAAATGAATCATATCAAAATATCCATTAGGTACTTATAACGCGTTATACATCAACAAAAACCGTGATACTATCATAGATATATAATAGTACACTATAGAAGTTTCAAGTACCCACGAATAATATTATTCAATCACAACAAAATAACTAAAATAGTTATTCTAGGTTTTTTAATATGTAATTTCGTCCAAATTTGAATTTAAAATGTCTGTAAAAAAAAACTGTGTTCATATATTTTTTAGATTTTTTGGTTACAGTATGAACTATTTACGAGAACCTTTGTGTTGAATTTGCAATCCTTAGCTATAAAAACTGAACATTTCATAATTTATTAATTACAATGATTGATAATTTTCGAGATTTTGATAAATTTTGTCAAAATTTGATCTTTAAATGCTTATAAAAAAAAACTGTGCCCATGTATTTTTAATATTTTTCAACTGATATTGTAACAATATATCAGGAGTCTTGTATTAAATTTTTTACACTTTTTGGCCCAACAGATAAAACTTTATTGATATTTATAGAAAAAAAAACTAAAAAAAATTGAAATCTGTAAATGTCCATAAACAGCTCAAAAAGAGTCAAAATATTTTCAAAATTGTATGGTGTATAGAAAATGCTAATATAAACATTCAGTGAAATTTTCATGTACCTACAGTTATTCGTTTTTGAATTACAACAAAATAAGGAAATCGCTACATGAGAAATCGAGTGAATATCGAATGTTGTAATAATTTGAATTTCAAACGCTCATAAAAATTTAATTTGACTTTCTTATAGACTATTTTTTATAAAGGTAATAGGTAGATAATCTTATAAGGAATCTGTAAAAATTTGATTTTAAACGCTCATAAAAACTTAATTTGACATTCCGGTAAAGATTTTTTTATTGATAAAGGTAGACAAACTTATGAGTAATCTTGTATTACATTTTCAAATCTTAGATTTAAAAAGAAAAATTTTTACGAATTCTTAACTCAAAATAATTCGCTAATTTTCGTGATTTTTCCATATTTTTACAATTTTTGAACTTTAAATGTTATAAAAAAAAATTGTGACTAAGGATTTTTAATATTTTTCATCTGCATTTGAAACAATATATTAGGAGCCTATTATTAAATTTTCAAGCTTTCGCAACCAACAAATAAAATTTTATTGATATTTTTAGAAAAAAAACTAAAAAAAGATGGAAAATGAAAATGTCCCTAAACAGTTCAAAATAAATCAAAATATTTTGAAAATGTTATCGTGTATAGAAAATGCAAATATAAACAACCAGTGAAAATTCCATGTATATACGTTCATTTGTTTTAGAGTTACACCGAAAACCAAAAACGATTTTTTGGAAGACCAATTTTGCGTAAAAATTCCCGTTTTTCCTTAATTTTTATGTTGTTTTTCCCGGCGCTTGTGAAAACTACTGGAAAATGTTTACTTTTGACCCCCCAAAGTACCAACTAGATTAACTTTCCTATCAGAAAAGGTACTATTGAAGAAAATCTAAGCACTTTTACTGTCCCAAAACGTGATGACAGACACAAAAACAAATAAAAAAAAAAAAAACACACATCATTGTAAAACCAATATATTCATCGCTCCGCTCAGAATCTAAAAAAGCTTGATTAGAAAAAAATTAAAAATAATATTTTATCAACAAAACCATAGTTGAATAAATACAATCTAAAACGAAAAAAAGGTGGGCAAGTGGGTGTCGCTCTGCTGTACAGTAGGTTACAAGTGGGTCACTGTATAATGGATGATATTAAATTTGAATTCAACGATATAATATCATTGTATAAGAAAAACGATTCTGAGCGGAGACGGTATGTCAGTCTAGGTATAAGACATATTATATACATATCTATGGTACTAAACCAAAATTTGACCTATAATAGGTACCTATAATAAATTCCAAATTAATCATATCACAATATCCATTAGGTACTTATGACGCGTTATACATCAACAAAAACCGTGATACTATCATAGATATATAATAGTACACTTTAGAAGTTTCAAGTACCCACGAATAATATTATTCAATCACAACAAAATAACTAAAATAGTTATTCTAGGTTTTTTAATATGTAATTTCGTCCAAATTTGAATTTAAAATGTCTGTAAAAAAAAACTGTGTTCATATATTTTTTAGATTTTTTGGTTACAGTATGAACTATTTACGAGAACCTTTGTGTTGAATTTGCAATCCTTAGCTATAAAAACTGAACATTTCATAATTTATTAATTACAATGATTGATAATTTTCGAGATTTTGATAAATTTTGTCAAAATTTGATCTTTAAATGCTTATAAAAAAAAACTGTGCCCATGTATTTTTAATATTTTTCAACTGATATTGTAACAATATATCAGGAGTCTTGTATTAAATTTTTTACACTTTTTGGCCCAACAGATAAAACTTTATTGATATTTATAGAAAAAAAAAACTAAAAAAAATTGAAATCTGTAAATGTCCATAAACAGCTCAAAAAGAGTCAAAATATTTTCAAAATTGTATGGTGTATAGAAAATGCTAATATAAACATTCAGTGAAATTTTCATGTACCTACAGTTATTCGTTTTTGAATTACAACAAAATAAGGAAATCGCTACATGAGAAATCGAGTGAATATCGAATGTTGTAATAATTTGAATTTCAAACGCTCATAAAAATTTAATTTGACATTCCGGTAGAGATTTATTGATATTTATAGAAAAAAAACTAAAAAAAATTGAAAGCTGTAAATGTCCATAAACAGCTCAAAAAGGGTCAAAATATTTTTGCTAATCATGTATCGTGATAAATATGATATCAAAAACTTTATTTGTTGAGTAAAAATACTTGAAAATTGAATACATGGTTCCTTCTTTATTGTTACACCGACATTTGAAAAATATTAAAAATATTTAGTCACAGTTTTTTGTTATAAGCATTTAAAGTTGACAAAATATGGAAAAATCACGAAAATTAGCAAATTATTTTGAGTTAAGAATTCGTAAAAATGTTTCTTTTTAAATCTAAGATTTGAAAATGTAATACAAGATTCCTTATAAGATTATCTACCTTTATCAAAAAAAAATGTCTATAAGAAAGTCAAATTAAATTTTTATGAGCGTTCAAAATTCGTAATATTTAAGTATAAACGAACAATTTCAAAATATTTTAACTGAATGGATTTTTTTAAATCAACTGAGAAAAGTTAAGTTATTTAAATTGTAAATTAAACTAAGTTCATAAGTTGATTAGAAAATAAACTAAATAGTTAAGTTAAAAAGTTAAAAAAAAATTAACTTTTTAACTGAACTTTAACTTTTCAACTAGTTAATGCCCACCTTTGAAAATTACATTAATAATTATATAAAATATTATTACCAACAAACACAAACAAGTTGGTGTGTTCTAAAGTCATTCAAATCTAAATAAGGATTACTGATTTACCGAATAACAAATTTATTAGATTTAAATGACTTTAGAACACACCAACTTGTATGTGTTTCAGTGTTTGTTGGGAATAATATTTTATATAATTATTAATGTAATTTTCATTCAACAGATTAGCACGCAGTAAACTGGGATTAATTTGAATAATATTAAAAGTATCCATATTAAAATTTAAAAGTATCTACCACTTGTCATGAAAGAAGAGTAGGTACCTATCTAAATTTTGTATTAAATAGGGATTAGCGAATTATGATTATAATGCTTAATGCTAATGAACACAAGTATTATCAAAATTAATATTGGATACCTAGGTACCTACTTATTTGAATGTTTTTATTTTATAGTTACTTTTTATTAAATGTGTACTTAAAAGTACTAAATCATTCAAATGATTTAAGTAATATTAACCTAGCAATTAATAAAATTAACTACTTTCTAACTCAGAAATATTAAAAAAAAAAATTGTAATGATATATATAATATTGTATATATAATAGTGTATTACAATATATTATATATATTATAATATATTATGCGTGATAACATAAAATTATGAAATTCGCGCGGAAATTCAAACGGGCCAATCAGAAGTCTCAATTGGTTTATAGGTGCCGAGACCGTCCACAGAATGCTAATATGCGGCCGGGTGGGCACTGCCCCCCCGCCCCCCGGCAGACTGTGCCACCAACAAAATAATGCCAGGATAAAAAAAAAGTCGTGGGGTGTGTAAGTACCCTATATATTTTGATTAATTGTAAGTTTTTTAGTTACCCGCTATTAATTAGTGATTATATTATCATATAATATTATGTTCATCAATTATTTATAACTACATAGCATATAGTACTGTTGTGCCCATCCACCAAGTATTGAGCTGTGATATCATAGATCAAATAATCTTTATCTAACCAGGGATAAAATGGTTTTATCAGCTGAAAATATCCAATTACCGATTATCATTTCAAAAATGTGTTCAGATATTTTACGACTTGTTAAAATAATTTAAATTTTGTCAGAAACTAAAAATATTTATTACTGATTAGTTAATAGTTTTACAATTTTTCATGTTGTTTAAATTGTATAATGGATGGGAAAAAGTATTTTTATTGTTTTGATAATGGTTATACTTTTTGATCATAATTAAAAAATATTCCTAACATTGTGAATTTTGTAACATAGGTATAAAATGAATGTTTTTCATGTCTAAAAAAAAAAATAGGTCTCACAATTTAAAAATTTGCTGTGTCCCTTCGAACACGCCTATATAATATTATTCATAGTATGAAATTCGTTAAGTAAATGTAAAATTGTGTAAAAATGTAAGTAATATGTTTCGGTATTAAAAAATATAAGTAAAATATATTTGTAGTATATGAAATATGTAACGGTAATTTTATTTACAACGCAGTAAGATTCCTGGCTGTAAATTCGTACTTTATTTTACTTGTAAATAATTATGTAAGTTTACAATATTTTAATTTTATATACGATATTTCTCTTTGAGCTGACAGTAAAATAAAAGAACAGATATTTTTGGTACAAGGAATCGATGTTAGTATTTGTCCTTTGATGATGATAGGCACAGAGAACCGTCCCCTCTTAAGGCCTTCTGTGGTGATAGTCCAACAACTGGACGAAACAATCAAGTGGCACGAATTCAGCGCGATATACTGGGTTTTAGCACTTTTAGATAAATAGATAAATCAAGGCTGGCCATAGTGGTATCGATAGCGATGTCGCCAGAGGCGCGCTCTGTAATTGCTATATGGTGTCCAGAGCTGCCGGTAAACACAAATTATTGTGGTGTTATGCTGAACGGGCCCGCTGTACGTGTTAAACAGCGAATAACGATTTTTCGTTCCAAATATTTTATAATTACTTAATTATATTTAATCAGAAATAAAAAAAACATTTTCAAATGGGTCTGAAAATGGATAGGTTAGGTTAGTTATTATATCAACAACAAATGGCCTACTATATTATATTATTATGAAACAAAAGGCGGATTAAAAGGATGTCACACATCAAAATTAAACATAGATACAACAAGGGTTGGTGAAATAAGCGAGCTGGGAAGTGGGAAGTCACCTTGTCATTTTATAATTTATATACTTTCAAGCAGAATCATTTTTCAAGTCTTCTGCGTGCGGCATCCGACCATGGTTCAGTTTTCCTATGTTTTTATTTCGAAATATTGTAATCTACTTATTTGAATATAATATAATGTAAATATTGAGTAGAAATTGCTACATTATGATAATATAGAAGGTAAACTTATTTATTACTACATTGTTAGTGCTGTACGTATGTGCTCTGGCTCAGTGAATATTATTATCTCTGGTAAATATCGTTCCTGGTAATTTTGTTATTTGTGTCTAATATTGTTTACTTGTGCCTAGAATAATGATATAGGTACCTGAAGAAATGTTGTGTTTTGTTGTGGTATTCATGTTCATATTATTTGTAGTTCATGAAACCATCAATGTCCGGATCAGTTTTACTTATATAAAGTATTCATTATGTGAGTGTTAATCTATATATATATATAATAAAAAAGTGGCCATTTCTCGAATAATAACTAATACTACGATTTACTTGAAATTCAACATTGCAGTTTGAGCTCATAAGTATCAGTCTGAAGTCAAAAATGGCCTTGGGATTTTTTCACGATCACCAGGGAGTCAGAAGTGATTTTATTATCATCTTTGGGATTTTTTTGATTAAAAAATATATTTTCGTGAAGAGAAAAGATTATTACTATCTTATTAGGTACCGACGTTACTTAACGGTTCACCAGGAGGGGGATGTGACTTTTTTTTCATATTCTTCAGGATTTAGGTTAGTCATTGTTTCACCAGGAGTTGGAAAGTAATTTGTTTCTTCAGGATTTTTTCAATTATATTTGGATCAGGTAAAAAAAGTCATTCCTTTTAGATTTCTCATAATAAAAGAATGCAATTATTCCAAGAATTATTGAATGTCTGTAAAAAAGTGTAAATTCTTTGGTTTATTGGTAAATATGGAATATTGAAAAATAAAAAGAAACTGCCAGTTTCTCAGATGTGATTTATAGCAACTTCTGGGTTTTTTTTCATTATAATTTCTCTATTTTTTTAAATAGGTTAGTTTTATTGACAGTTTATAGTTTTGTAACTCTGATGTTTTTTTTTTACATTTATCTGAAGGTTGCTCCATAATTCTAAAAATGCCATAGCAACAAAATAACAGTATCAATTCATTTTTTTTATATAAAATACATCATTAATCTTTCTTAAATTTGTAATCATTAAAAATATAGTTGAATACGCCTAAGAGAAAACAAAATATTGGAAAAAATTCTTTACTAAATAAAATACAGAAAAAATATTAAGAAATCTCGTCAAGTTGAAGATGATATAGTCAAAAAATATCATCTAATGACAATAAGAAACAAATCAGTCAACGTACAGAAAGAAGAAAGTCCCAAATGAAAAAAAATTTAGAAATTAAAGCATTTAAGATTGTAGCAGTCTACTGATAGTAGCAGAAAATATAATTCGTGCTTCAACATGACTTCGTTTGGTGATAACAGAAAGAAAGAGTCAGGTTATCAAACTACATTCACAATTCAGGGACAAATTTATCACAGAATAGGATCTCTTCTTCCATATGATTGTGAATCATCATTTTTACAAAAATATTTTATTGGTGATGATGATATACAATCACAACGTAGATGTTCGATCGTTTCCGATGTACAACATGAAATAGTTCAATCTTTACAACATTTTCTAAATGAACACAACGCATTAATAAAACTTTTCAAAAAATATGAACGCCACTGCGTATGCCTGTGATGTTCTGTTATATTTTATATTGTGTCTCTGGTTGTATCCGAAGACGACAATTTGTTGAAACCGTTCTCTGTGTAGCGGGTGATAATCAAATGTTGTTTAATAGTTTATTAATAAAAAGAATACACGTTTTAGATTTATATGAGAATATTATACTTTATTAGTTTTAAAAAATATGATTTATACTACAAGCTCACTACTTAGCTCGAATGAGTCGAGTTCTAGACTGAATTGCCGACAGGACCGATACTACAGTCTTGTCGCGTATTAGCAAAATATCTAAGATAAGACGCCTACATACAGGCGTTATTATATTCTGTAAAACAAGCGTCTCTATAGTCTCTATAGTGGTGGGCATATAACACATCATTAGACAATATGCCAAGTGATGACTGCCAAATTGTACTTCGAACCGACAAAATACCTTCAGGTGAACACGAAAGACGTTTTAGTTTACCAGTTGTAAATGAAGTAGCTGCTATAATTAATGGGAATGAATGTGTTACAAAAACTTAGTAATGAGTATGGAACAGTCCAAGAAACTCACAAATCGTATGATGATTTACAGTATCCATTGATGTTTTGGATGGGTGAAGATGGATATCATTTTGAAATATACGAAATAAATCCAGTTACAGGTTTGTCAACAAAGAAACGAGGGTCATCAATGAAATTTATACATACAGAATTATGATACGTGTAAATCCAGAAAATCATTTATTACATTATAAGCAATTCCTAAATCAATTTATATAGTTGATATGTGTATGCAAAAATTGAAAATGAACATTTACTCTATATACGATGCAATCAAAATGCTCTTAAAGTTGAACAGTATATTCATTTAAAAGATGCATTTGAAAATGATGAAAATGTTTCAGATATGGGGCAAAAATGTATATTACCAGGAAGTTTTATAGGTGGTCCATGACATATGCATGAATATACACAAGATGCTATTTGTTATGTTAGAAATAATGGAAAGCCATGTTTATTCATTACATTTACATGTTATATTCGATGGACAGAAATCACAAATTTATTGTTGGCTGATCAGCAACCAAGTGATCTCCATGACTTAATAGCAAGAGTATTCAAATATAAATGAAGAAAGCTGATCGATTTGATAACTAAGTGAAAGAGTTTTGGTAACGTTATATCTTGGTTTTATTCAATAGAATGGAAAAAAAGAGGTTTACCACATTCTCATATTTTAATATGGTTAGAAAACAAAGTTCATCCAGTTCGAATTGATAATATCATTTCAGCTGAATAACCAGATCCAGAAAAAGATCCTCATTTATTTGACATAAAAAAAAAAATATGATATGTGGACAGTTGAATCCATTTTCAGTATGTATGAACGATGGTCAATGTAAATGTAATATTATCCTCGAAAATTACTTGATGTCACGAGATCAGATAAAAATGGATATCCTTTTACTGGCGAAGAATTTAACAAATGGATTTTTCCAGACTGCTATTAAAGTTAAGGTTACTGATAAATACAAAAAAGTGAATATTTAGAATCAGTAGATTGTGCCATATTGTCGACTAATCTCGAAAATAATTAATGCTCATATTAATGATGAACTTTGTAGTTCAGTAGTTGCAGTAAAATAAATTTTGAATTATATAAACAAAGGAAGTGATCAAGACTTTATTCCGATAGAAAATAAAAATAATAATGAAATTGAAAAATATAAATCAGGAAGATATATAAATTATAAATAGTAACGAAGCAATGTGGCGAATTTTTGGTTTCAAATTCATGGTTGATATGGTATTCCATATTAAGTGGTATTCCAATGTGAATTAATTTCAGTGATAACAACTTCTATTTCTAGAGCACACATATTTTGTACCAAGGTCTCTTGTAAACATTGTTTTGGTAGGTGGTATGGTTTCTCATAAATTAAGCACACGATTTTGATGGTCTGATCCAGTAGGATTCTACAGTTTTTATAGCAGTTATACTCGTTCTAAAGAAAATAGATCTGACTATTAATAATTTCAAATGTCTTACAGTAGGTTTGTTGGCTACTGAGGCAATTAACCATGACACCATGTTTTTCAGGGAGATCATCTAGTGAGGGCTCTTTAGTTTCAAAAAGCACATGAGACAGAGTGTCAACATGTTCCGATCCAGGACTCTACTTAACCACTCTTAATCGTATTCTATGAGATATTCAAGACCTTGCGCCACCTAGTATTTAGGTTATTAAAATTGATCAGGTAAATAAACACTTGACAATACAAAATAAGAAACGTTATAGTTTAATAACTAACACTGAGAACTACAACACTAACCCTAATTTGCATAAATAGTGGTGGGACTATGAATCACTAGTTTTTTTGACTCATACAATATACCAGTGTGAATGTGTTTCTTTTAATCATTGAGTGTAGCAAAACAGGCGCTAAGCATATCCTTGTTCTCGTGAGTGTACAGCTACTGTCATATAAGCGTCACGCCGGAACATGACTGCATCATTGAATTACCATTATGCATCTTGAGCAACTCTAGAAATATAAATATAATTCTTCTTCCTGCACTTCAGTCCATATGAACTTCAAGTATTTACGTAACAGAGACTTTTGGTCAAAAACTGATCATAATATCAATATTAGTTTGAAATTTTGTATAATAGCTGATTAATAATATATATTATTCGTTAAAGGAAATATATAGTATAGTATACTGCATTTATTGCTTAACAATAACATAAATCCTTATTTTGTACAATTTCATCAAAATGGTTTTTCCCACGGTCGTATAATATTAACCTCCACAATCTCGCAGCCAAGTACTTTGTTTTCTATATTTTTCACCTTAAACACCAGTTTATATTTTCCATAAAAATATACTTTGGGAAAGTTATGATCTTCAAATTTCTTCAAGTCAATCCCTGATGTAATATAAGTGCCCTGTAATAATTCAACAATAAAATGTAACAAATACATAATAATTTAAATGGTGAAGTGCACAGATTGTTATACATTATGATTATTATGTCAGTTAATTATAGATTAATTATATGTTATGAATTTGTATTAATATAATATACCTTCTACTACAACTATTTTCAAGTATTAAAATATAATATAATACATTTTCATCAATATATGGTTATTTTTTTTTATTTTTTTTATTTTACACAATGTATATACAATCTGTACAATTTTGCACAATAAGCATATTTTATAAGGGTTAAAATATAACATGAGTACGTGAGTAAGAAGCCACCCACTAATGGCACTTAACTGGAGGTTGTATGAAACTAGCTATGTTTATATAAACTGATTTTTTTTTTTTTTTTTATATAATTGATAATTAGATAATTAGTTCCCTAGCAAATCACGGCACCATCTCCTTTTTAATCGACGCCTGGGGTTGCCAGGTAATGTTTGGATGGATAGGTTTTTAATGAGTGGGTTATGGTGTGTTTGCAGCCGGGCATGAAAGATTTTGTAGAAACGTATAGCTTCTTCTGTTACAGTTTTTATTGACAGGTCATTATGAATAGTGTAATTTGAAACAAAGGGTGGAGCATTGGTAATTTTTCGAAGAGCAATATTTTGAAATTGCTGAATTTTGTTTGTATTGGACGCTTTTGCTGTGCCCCATAGTTGGAGACCATATGTCCAAAGAGGTTTGAGTAATGTTTTATACATAAGAACTTTAATTTTTAAGGTGGAGTGTTTGTTATTTGTGAGTAGCGTTCGTAGTCTGCGAAGACGGGCGTTTAAGGCAAGTCGTTTTATACGGATATGGCTATTCCAGGTGAGGCGCTTATCCAAGTTAAGTCCAAGATATCTAACTGAGTCAGCTGTGGGAATGAGTATGTTATTTAAATAGACATTTGGGCAAATGGAGTGGCATAAAGTGAATGTTGTGTGTACTGACTTAATGGGATTAGGTTTAATGCGCCAATCGGTGTACCATTCAGACATTAGGTTGAGATGAGTTTGAAGATTTGCCGAGGCCGTAATAGGGTTTTTGTCAATTGATATGATGGCTTTGTCATCCGCGTAATCAGCTACAGTAGTGTTCTGAGAGATAGGCTGATCAGAAGTGTAGATATTAAAAAGAAAGGGAGAGAGAATTCCGCCCTGGGGAACCCCAGCTAAGATTTTCTCGATTTTGGATACTGAGGAATATGGTTATTAAAAACTATTTTTATACATTACCACTGGTACTGGACAGCTAGCATTTGGAATGTTAAAATCGTTTGTAACTGTAAGCCATACATTTCCTCCTAGATTTTTTAATGCACTGCATGCCTTTTTCGTTATGTAAGCGTTTGAATTTGGTATCCACCCACCAGTTGAACCCCAAGACGCAAAGTTTATATCAAGCTACAAATAAAAAATATTTTACTTTAGTGACATTAAGAATTAATAGTTACACATCAAGTTGAAATCAAAATGTGTCCAATGAGTAGACTATAATATATTGTAACCATAATTACATAACCTATAATTACAATATTGATTAATATCATTTAAATATTTCGTAAAAGAACAAAATATTATTTTCATATTATATATTAATGTTGATGGTGGGTAATTTTTATTTAATATAATCATTCTTTGTTCACTGATCAAAATAAGTGATTTCTGTCATTTTAGAGAATTAAAATAATAAATATGCTCTCATTTTGATCTAACTTAGTTGTATGCTCTCTTTGATCCACGACCTCTAAATTTATTTATTGCTATTAGGAGACCCCATGGACCCCTAAAAACATAACATAAGTATTTAGTATTTGTGGAATATTTATTTTCGTATAAATGAAATCATTAATTTTATGGAAACTGAATGTTTAGTTTAATTAGTTCTAGGTCACCGATGGCACAAAATAATTATTTGTAATAACTAATACAAGGAGGTATAGTATATAACTTTTTCATTTGTTGATTAATTATTGACGACCCCCTTTTAAAATGTCCACAGGTTATGTTCCACTAATCCAACTACTTACTAAGAAATGCTGTGAATACCAAACAGTATAGTGTGAATTTACCAAAATATTTTGGATTTTAATTGTATATATTTAACAACTTAACTAATTATATTTGACAAATAAAATTTCACTATTTTAAAAACTTTTTTTGTTGCCTTATAATCACAGGTCTCCGTAATATGGAATGCTCACTATATTATAAAAATATTCAATTATTCAATATGTATAGGTAGGTACTTACTGTAAGAGTATCGTCAAAAGGTATCAACATTGTTACATTTCCTTTTAATTCAGTGATAATTGATGTCTTTTTATTGAAATAATTATTGAATTGCAATGAATAGTTTCTTGTTGAATCGCAAGAATATAGTTTATCAAATACCGTACGATATTCTCCCTGCAATAAGAATAATATAATTAGCTACATAGAAATGTCATCAATAAATTATGGACATCAACGATGATCATAGAAAATGACGTTCAATATGTCTAATGAAACAAGCAGATTATTAATTTACCATAGGCAAGTTAGGCATAAAACGAGTGTGTGGTTGAATCAAAGAGAAAAATCCATGAAGAACGAACACTTTCATTATCATCATTTTTTCGATGATAAATAGGTATGGCCACCTACTTTATTTCAACAACGATCGAGTATTATATACATTTTCAACAGTAATATTGAATAACAGCCATAATTCATAAAACGTATTGATACATTCTGAAGGATTGACATGCTTGAGCTATAACCTCTAAATTTTTCCGGAAGTATTTATATAATTTAATAATTATATATAACATAAAAAATTAAAATAAGTTTGTCCGGAAATTATACAGTTTAGATGACATGTCAGTTGATTTTGTCATGTAGTCAATTTCCAGAGTTCTAAAATACATTCCTTGTAATTGATCTAAATAAACTTGATTAATATAATATGGATAACTATATAATTCATCTACATAATAATTTAACACACATTTCATCATCTTTATTCTTTTCGTGTATGCCATTATGCAGTAGCTGATAATTAATTTGTCAATTGACCCAAATATTGTCATATGACCATAAAATAAATGTATTTTACGTACATTACTGAATAATAATATTATGTTCTATTCAATTTAATTTAGTTTAATGAAAATATCATCATAATAGATTTGGAGGATATTAAACTACCTACCACCATAATCTAGGAAAATGATCAGTTTAGTAAGAGTATTTTTTTGTACTTATAGGTACGAAGCTACGAAGCAATTGTTCAATTATCTAGTTCGTTCTTAAGCCATGCCCAAAACGATAGGTATTTTATCAAATATAAATAATAATTGTACTCCTAGATCTGATGTATGATGAATAAGTTTAAATCTGCAGCAGTATCAAATAACAGTTAGTAAAATAAATTCTTTATAAATATGTTATTCACAACTAAAAATAAGTTATAATTTTCTTAAATTATAATTGATTTATTTCAATAAGGTATGTTTTTATTTTACGTATGAGTGATGACCTTAAACTACGAATAACCATAATCCTTGTGGCAAAAAACAATAATATATTTTTGTTACGGGGCAACCACACACACTCGCACACAAAAAATGGTTTTTCTCAAGACCAAAAAACATAGTTGAATATCGAATAGTGACATGACGAATTAAACTCAAACGTTTGACATAGGTAGTGAAGAAAGCCACCAACATGTTTTTCTTCTTTATGTTGCACAAAAAATAATGAATGGTGAATGAAAATCATATCACAGAAACCACTCATCACAAGGTAATGATACGATAATAAATTCCTCGTTATACCTAAAAACGCTGACCAATGGCAACGCCTAGAAACAATGCCAACATTTATAAATACGGGTTCATTTTGGCATTATCGTCAATCCCCGACATGTAGCAATTGCGGTGGCCCACATACGGCTAATTCCCATGGCTGCCCCTAATTCTTGGCTCAAAAACAGCAGGTATAACCGCCCAACTCCAACCCAAAGCACCGCCCAACAACAAACCCGACAATCAATCCCAACTACTCCTCTACCACCACCCAACACAGCATACAATTAAACTTAATGCTGCAAAACTAATACACAATGATGCATTCGACACAGCAACACAACAATGATATTATAATAAAAAATAGGAGAAATTACGGTCCACGCGCCATTCAGTATCATAGAAAATTTGAACGAAAATAGGATACTGTGCAGCGACTTTCTAGACATAAACAAGGCAACAATAGACTACACCCAAAACAAAATAACACTACAAACAGCATTCATTACTTATAAAAAAGAAAGTAGCTAGGATATCACAACCGAGAATCTTCTCGACAAAAACAATTTCTGAGCCAGTAACAAAGAGACAGATAAAAAACATTTGGCCACGAGAACAATTTATAGTAGGATAAAACATACTAAATAGTAAATACTGCAAGAGTTCTTACTTTATACGAAGCGGTATCTCAACCGGCGTGGATACCGTTTCATTATGTATCTATACAATAGGAATTTGAATGTTATCACATTTTCGTAATGTTCGACGTATTGTCAATAGTTTGTCATAATACTCGATGTAAATTGTACAATAATGTAAATATATTATTTTTAAATTTGGTAAACTTATCATATAAGTACCTACTTAGTTATAGTAGGTACCTATTTTATTTCAACAATAATCGTGTATTACAAAAATTTTCAACAATATCATTCAACAACAGTCATAAGTTATGAAACGTATTGATTCATTCACAGGTTCAAAAGGATTGATATGCTTGAGCTAAACTACAATCACCGGAAGTATTTATATAATAATTATACTAAACAGGAAAAATATAATTAAGTTTGTCCGGAAATGATAAAGATATTTTCAAATTTTAATTTAACGGTACAAAGAGAGCCTAATTATTAACGTGATTTTCAATTTCCTCCAATAAAACTATTATAAAAAGAATAAAAACAAAAATGATATTATGTTATTTACAATAAATAACATATCATTTTGGTATTTATTCTTTTTACAATTATGTAAATAGGTTTAAAAGTTAATTCTGAGTCAATGTTCAGTAACCCTTATAAAGTTAGCTTGAGACATTTCGTAATTGTACGACGGACACACGATCAATGTGGGTGTGATGTCCCCATAAAACAAAATGATAAAAAAGTTGAGTAAGTACATGTCACTCTGCTGTACAGTAGGTTACAAGGTGGTAGTAGTATAGAAAGGCCGGTTCTGGTGACCCCCCGACTATACCGAGCCACCCTGAGTCACCCGAGCCACCCTGAGCCACCATCCCCTCCACCCACCCCCGTCTTTACCGAGCCACCCTTGGCCACCTACCCAAGCCACCATCCCCTCCACCCAACCCACCCCCACCCGATCCGACAGCCCTAAGACACCCGAGACACCACCCCTCCAACCACCCCAAACTAACCTAACCTCCCATCCACAAGAGCCACAGGTCGCAATCCCCCTCCACCCTACCACCACCCCACACCACCCATACCTCGGTAACGTTGACCGCATTACCCCACCATGCTACCACGCTACACCTCCGCATCACCACGCCAATTAGACGCTCGCCGCGTGGCGTCGACCCCGTCCGTGGCGCTCTCTGTCCGAGACACGGCGGGCTCATCGTCCGCCGTCCGCTCGACCAGTATTATATTATCACCGACGGGGGCGCCATCTATCCGCTAATCGGACGGACGCGGTTTTTCGAATTTTACCATATTATATATATACATACGTACATACATACATACATACTTTTACCAGGATACCAAGTCAAATACTAACACGATTTAATTGTTTAATATAATTCGATGTTTATTCAATACAAATATCATAACATACATATTATATAGGTTATTGTGTTATAATGAACATGGGTGGTGGTGGTGTTGTAGGTCACCCGACGACATCATACGATTCAGATTTACATATACGGGCTTGACTATTACTATTATCGCGATTATTACCAACATCATACGGTTCTGATTTACAACGACAACAGTCTCGAATGTCTCTATTATCACTACGTTTGCGATTAAATTCATTTTTTACATTTTCAATAAATTCCATGCCTTTATATAATAATAGAAATACACATTTAGGGTTGTGCAGGGCGTGTTGTTGCCACACTTCGTCATTTTCCTCCCATTTCCCCAACAATAACCCGCACTCCGCAGAAGTGACATTGAACCAAATCCTCAGTCCCGGTATAAGTGAATCCGCTGGCGGCCAGTGAATATTTATCTTGACACGATCGAGCCGGGTGTGAATCGAATGTTTTCAACCTCGATAAAAAGCTTGTATACTGAGGATATTCTGGATCACAGTTCTCATGTACCAAAAGCACTAGTGATCGGCAACCGACGGTACATTGTAATATATTCATTGCAAATGAATCGTAGAAAAATGTTTTAAATCGTAAATAATGCGTTCCAGTAGTAGGATAAATATGTATGTTCTGGAGCACCTCCCCCTTAAATTGTACATATAAAAGCATAGACACCTCTGTATATTCAAATCGAAGTACACGCACCTCCCAAACTTGTATAAACTACTCAATATAGGCAACCCACAACACATATAAACTCGTCGCACGCCACCCGATCCCACACGTGACCGACATAATATATTTTACGCCTTCCCCTTCAAATACATTACCTTCCCTTTTATTAGCCCTTTAAAAAAAATATATATATATAATATTCCGATGTACATTTGTATCGACTATATCATACATACAACCATACATATACATAAATACATACATACATACATACATACATTATACATACATATTATAATATACATACATACTCATAATATAATGTAAGGTACATTATCACACATATTATCTAAAAATATTATGCAATTTTCAGATTATAATCATATTCGAAAATAACCGAGGTTAATATAGGTATCTAGGGAGAATAGAGGATATCGACTCTGAGGGTCTCAGACGTTGTCTTCGAGATAGTTTGATCACTAAATGCAAAAATAAAACTATCATATTTAGACTTCACCGTTGATACAGTACATTTCATGTTAGAAATAATACAACATTTATTTTATTAAATTTGAATTAAACACAAATATGCTTATGCATCCTCACTTTTCATTTTAACCATATCCACTATAGTCTATATTATAATTACCTAAACTCGCCTTTATTATTATTATTAATTATCAAATCATTTTTAACATATTCTACGGGTGTACGTAATGTGATACATGCACATAATAATATCGTCGCCTAAGAACCATCATGGCCAATCTCAAAAAATTCAAATATATGTTTTATATATCTATAGATTCGTATTTTCGAGACGCATAAGACCAAGGGATTAGTTTCGATGTTTGTCCAATAGGTTTGCTATAAATATTCTAAAAGTCATCATGGATTATCTAAAATTGTTTTTATCAGTGGTATCATGGCCTATCTAAAATTGTTATCAACAAAAAAAATTGTTATCATGGCCAATCTAAAAATATCGGAACTTCCACTATTAATAGAGAGCCGTAAGCAGCCAAAAACTCGATGAAATCAGTGTTACTAATATTATTATTATTATTGATAATAAGATGAAACTTTTTAGAGTTATTTAATGTCAAAAGGTCTACCAACATTCAAAATTCCTAACAAAAAAACAGTTTTTTGTTCACCCTGAAAAGTTGGGAAAACTGAGATTGGGCCATGATGGTTCTTAGGCGACGATATGTGATACCTACATGAAAATATACACCTAATAAACTCACACCATATTAGGTACTGTACATGACATATATTGTACTCGGGCATAGCCGTTTTCGACCAAAAACGTACCCTTCCCTTTTCGACCAAAACAAAAAGTTTTGTAATATGATATATAAAATAAATAAAATAATTGGTATATAATTTTTGTAAAATTATGGCAATTATAATTTTAAAAATTATTTAAAGTATAAGTTGCATAAAATGTTGTAAAATACAGGTAACTTGACAGGTACCTACAGTATATAATTTATTAAAATAGCTAGGCGTTTTTATTACTTAATAGTAAATATATCACTAAAATATTTTAGATTCTGAGCGGAGCGATGAATGTATTGGTTTTACAATGATGTATGTTTTTATATTTTAGATTCTGAGCGGAGCGATGAATGTATTGGTTTTACAATGATGTATGTTTTTATATTTTTATTTATATTTTTGTGTCTGTCATCACGTTTTGGGACAGTAAAAGTGCTTCGATTTTCTTCAATAGTACCTTTTCTGATAGGAAAGTGAATCTAGTTGGTACTTTGGGGGGTCAAAAGTAAACATTTTCCAGTAGTTTTCACAAGCACCGGGAAAAACAACATAAAAATTAAGGAAAAACGGGAATTTTTACGCAAAATCGATTTTCCAAAAAATCGAATTTGGGTTTTGGTGTAACTTTAAAACAAATGACCGTAGATACATGAAATTTTCACTGGTTGTTTATATTTGCATTTTCTATACACGATAACATTTTCAAAATATTTTGATTTATTTTGAACTGTTTAGGGACATTTTCATTTTCCATCTTTTTTTAGTTTTTTTTCTAGAAATATCAATAAAATTTTATTTGTTGGTTGCGAAAGCTTGAAAATTTAATAGAAGGCTCCTATGATGTATGTTTTTATTTATATTTTTATATTTTTGTGTCTGTCATCACGTTTTAGGACAGTAAAAGTGCTTGGATTTTCTTCATCAGTAGCTTTTCTGATAGGAAAGTGAATCTAGTTGGTACTTTGGGGGGTCAAAAGTATAAATTTTCCAGTAGTTATCACAAGCGCCGGGAAAAACAACATAAAAATTAAGGAAAAACGGGAATTTTTACTCAAAATTGGTTTTCCAAAAAATCGATTTTGGTTATTGGTGTAACTCTAAAACAAATGAACGTATATACATGAAATTTTCACTGGTTGTTAATTTATGCATTTTCTATACACGATAACATTTTCAAAATATTTTGAACTGTTTAGGGACATTTTCATTTTCCATTTTTTTTAGTTTTTTTTCTAAAAATAGCAATAAAATTTTATTTGTTGGTTGCGAAAGCTTGAAAATTTAATAGAAGGCTCCTAATATATTGTTTCAAAGGCAGATGAAAAATATTAAAAATCCTTAGTCACAATTTTTTTTATAAGCATTTAAAGTTCAAAAATTGACAAAATATGGAAAAATCACGAAAATTAGCAAATTATTTTGAGTTAAGAATTCGTAAAAATTTTTCTTTTTAAATCTAAGATTTGAAAATGAAACACAAGATTCCTTATAAGATTATCTACCTTTATCAATAAAAAAATCTCTACCGGACAGTCAAATTAAATTTTTATGAGCGTTTGAAATTCAAATTTTTACAACATTGGATATTCACTCGATTACTCATGTAGCGATTTCTTTATTTTGTTGCAATTCAAAAACGAACAACTGTAGATACATGAAATTTTCACTGAATGTTTAAATTAGCATTTTCTATACACCATACAATTTTGAAAATATTTTGACTCTTTTTGAGCTGTTTATGGACATTTACAGATTTCAATTTTTTTTAGTTTTTTTTTCTATAAATATCAATAAAATTTTATCTGTAGGGGCCAAAAAGTGTAAAAATTTAATACAAGGCCCCTGATATATTGTTACAATAGCAGTTGAAAAATATTAAAAATACATAGGCACAGTTTTTCTTTATAAGCATTTAAAGATCAAATTTTGACAAAATTTATCAAAATCTCGAAAATTATCAATCATTGTAATTAATAAATTATAAAATGTTCAGTTTTTATAGCTAAGGATTACAAATTCAACACAAAGGTTCTCATAAATAGTTCATACTATAACCAAAAAATCTAAAAAATATATGAACACACTTATTTTTTACAGACATTTTAAATTCAAATTTGGACGAAATTACATATTAAAAAACCTAGAATAACTATTTTAGTTATTTTGTTGTGATTGAATAATATTATTCGTGGGTACTTGAAACTTCTAAAGTGTACTATTATATATCTATGATAGTATCACGGTTTTTGTTGATGTATAACGCGTTATAAGTATCTAATGGATATTGTGATATGATTAATTTGGAATTTATTATAGGTACCTATTATAGGTCAATTTTTTGTTTAATACCATAGATATGTATATAATATGTCTTATACATAGACTGACATACCGTCACCGCTCATAATCGTTTTTATTATACAATGATATTATATTATTGAATTCAAATTTAATACCATCCATTATACAGTGACCCACTTGTAACCTACTGTACAGCAGAGCGACACCCACTTGCCCACCTTTTTAGGTATGATTTTGTTAAGTTGGTTTCAAACAATTATTTCAAACAAATGTAATGAAAAGCGCTAACAAAACTCGACACAATTATATTGACCTTATATCATTTTTTTTTATATAATATATCTTATATTTTTAATAATATTTGCCATTATTTATCATTATTTTTATTATTATACACATTACTATTAGACTTAATAATTATTGACAAAAATTGTATATTATTATGTTATTCTTTTTATAAAATATTATGCACAGCGTGACTTCTTAACACAAAACTAATGTTAATAATATATAGGTATTCTTATATTTATTTATTTTTTATTTTTTATTCTACAACATTTTATGCAACTTATACTTCAAATAATTTTTAAAATTATAATTGCCATAATTTTACAAAAATTATATACCAATTATTTTATTTATTTTACATATCATATTACAAAACTTTTTGTTTTGGTCGAAAAGTGAATCGGCTGAAAAGGGAAGGATACGATTTTGGTCGAAAAGGGAATGGACCTTTTATAAATTTGGTCGAAAAGTGATTCGGCCGAAAAGGGAAGGGTACGTTTTTGGTCGAAAACGGTCTCGCCCATTGTACTCATCTTCGGTAAACAGGCACCGTGGCTTAGTTGGTTAAAGCACCGGAATGTAAGACGGAGATCGGGAGTTCAAATCTCCCCGGTGGCTTTACGCAATACTTCTTTATTTAAAAATATTTGTGCATATTATTCATATTGTACTTATAAAGCAGGGCTTGAAACCGCTCCTGAAGAAATAGATTACCGAAATTTTTTGGAACCGGTTACCGGTTATCGAGGTTTTTAGAAATAATGATAATCATTTCCCGCTTACCGAAATAAATTTTATAAATGGGATTACCGGTTATCTTTTTGGAAGCGGTTTTAAATCTTCAAAATTATCTTCACAAAACGGTTTTTTTTTTTTTTGTTTTAATACCTACTCAGTACTCTATTTTTTTTCATCAAACTTAACATGTCATTTTTGAAACTATTCATGCATTTTGTTGTGGTATGACTGGAGATAAGAAGAGGCGTAAAAAAAAAAAAGATTAAAAACAACAACTACATAAAAGTAGTTATAGGTATCTATATCTATTGTTCTTCTTTAAGATACATAAAAACTTAAAAATATAAAATAAATGATAACAGATTTATAATTTTGAAAAAAATTAAAATACAAAACATTTTATCAAGTAAACAAGTTCAAACTTAGTACTTGAAAAACTCCAAACAATAAACAAAAAAAATAGTCTGTGTAGTCTATACTCTATAGTGTATCACTGTATACTAAACATATTAAACATTAAACATAAACATTTAAAATACATATTAAATTTCCAAACACATCTTATTCGCTCTTATAATCATAATTTCGTTCAGCAAATCAGATGATAATGATGAAACAAGACTAAAATAAAATAGATTTTATTTTATCATAGATGGTGACAATATTTGGTTATTAACATTTGACTATTATAGTATTATCAGTTAGTAGTTAGTACGTTTTATTTGGTATGGAATATAGCAGCTGACGGGCGAGTAGGCACGGTAATAGCACTAATAAGTAATAGATTACACAGTTTTGTTCAGTATTACTATTATTACGAACTAATGTAACGAACTTATTATTAAATAATGAATATCAAAACAGTCCCTGATTATAAGTTATAACGTACCTATTACCTAGTACTTGGTACAATAATATCGTACATGCAAGAGTTATATACTATTATATATAATATATGTATCAGCCCGCATTCGTTGATGTTTCTACCATTCGTATCAGTATTCAGTAGGTACCTATATTATAGGTACTGACTTAGATCATATACAATGGATGGAGCTATGTGTGTATTTTTCGTATACCGAGCTGTGTCCAACATAACCCCCCACTACCCATTTAATTTCAAGGTGCAACGAGTTATTGCGCATGCGTTGCGCCTATGCTGCTTTACATTCCATCCCCACCACCCATTTGATTTCAAGGTACAACGAGTTATTAGTTATTACGCATGCGTTTCGCCAACAATCACTATAAAATAACTAATAAGTGGGGGGTTATGTTGGACACAGCAAATGATTAAAGTAGCTCCATCCATTGTATATGATCTAAGGGTACTGACTACTGAGAATCTTTTGTTAGTGCGCCGATACGATTCCGCAATCAAACACGCTTGTTTTGGTATTTTTAAATTTTAATAGGTACTTAGTAGTTCTAAAATAATCTATTTTAGTTTTTTATAAATATTATTTTCTTCTATTTAGAATATTCAATATAATTTTAAAAAAAAAATTTTACATTAATTGGTTTGAGATTTATGGTTTTGTATACTTCCGATTAATTAACCGGTTCGAAAAATAAACGGTTACCGTTATAGATTTCCCCCTTTATCAAATTCCATGATTACCGGTAATTGATAACCGCTTCTCAAAATTGAAACTCGAGAACCGGGAAGCGGATACCAGTCCAAAAAGTACTCATGGGAACCGGTTACCGGGAAAAATCGGTTACCGGTTTCAAGCCCTGTAATATAAAGAAATAAAATTGTATTGGTTAAATACGTAACTGACATAACTCTTAGCGTCATATATATGATGTGAAATAAAAATAAACGTGATTTATAAAAAAAGTATTTTCATTTATTAATGAAATATTATAAATAAATATTATTATATATTTATGTAATATTAAGCAATATGCAGAAGCTGAAGCTGGGAACGCTTCGACTGCTTCTAGTTCAATCCGGAGATATATACGCAACGATGTCCTACCACCCCAACCCGCATGCACACCGTTTGTCATGTAAGTGAACGTTCACAATTCTCTTTCTCACCACCTCACACCCCATCAATACCTCGGTATTATTAGACCTGTGATACCTACACCACTCAACCCTGTATATTCTTCGTTCGTTGAGTGAGAGAGAGAGAGAGAGAGAGAGAGAAGCAATATATTACTACACCATATTATAATATTATAATATAAAATAATATACTCCACATATATTTGTCGTCAAGCATAATAGGGGATTTAGCTAAAATTGTATACCCTCAATGTAGTTGTATTAGAAATACTGAAAACAGCGTTCAGATGTTCAACCTTAGCATTCTTTTCACTGACCGTAGGAAAAGCTGCGGACAAGCCACGCTGTCCTATTATGAGGAAGCATATTCTACACATTATAATATAATGTATACTAGCTGTTTACAACGTTATTCTGTGAAACTACTATCCATCTAGACCCAAATATATATATGTATATATATGTATAAACCCCTCGTACGCCCATAGAATGAATGCTGTATACAATCGACATACGCACTGGACCTTAAAACTAATTCAGTCTGTTCCGCGATATCTACTACACACCATCCGTCTTCTATATTAACATCTATTTCCTTTCCGACTTACACAGTTTATTTTGAAGTGTTTAATAAAATGGATTTTGTATTAATGTTTTTCTAATTTTTAACGACCATCTTGAACAATCGTGTGGAAATAAGGTACAATGTTTAGTATTATATTATCATAATAAAATAATAATTAATTTTTAAAAAATTAATTATTATTTAGCAAATCTCATCACGAAGATGAGGATGAAGACACCGACCATCCCTTCCCCAATGAACTGATGGAAATTGGGAACGGATCCGACGGAGAAGAAGAAATTCAGTAATTATATTTATCATAATATTAGAATATGTTTTCATAAATATGTTTATTTATTTATTTATTTTTAATAGAGAAGACCAAATCGCGCGGCTGAGCGAAGATTCAATTTCGATAAAGCCCGGCGTATTAACCCTTTGCATGCGTGACTTTTTACGTTTTATGTTTTTAGGAGTATTCTCTGTATAAGCGACACCTTCCTCGTTCGGCAATGGCGAATCTGGCCTCGATGGTGCGGTGGTAGCGGGGGATGTCACGTTGGACCGTGTCGTGGTGGTCTGTGCGGGTGGCGGGGTAACAATAATCTGTGTGCGAGGCGCGGATGATGAGGCTTGAGGCGGGGGAGTAGATGTGTCCGCACGGCGACTGCGAGACGAGATGACAGTCGGAGTCAAGACATCTGGCTGAGTGGGCGGCGTAGTGGCGGGTGGTGCCCAGTTTATAACCGATGCACGACCTAACATATATTATTAATATTAAAACCCTTTCAGGCCCCAATGTCATTATAATGGCATTACATTAAATAAATGTAGAAATTATAATTGTGTGTATAACTGGAGGGAAATTGGTTTATTTTGTCAACGATGAACGAATATTTATAGATAATAATAAGAATTATGATTATATATTTTATCACTAAACTATATTGAAAATCAATGATGTAAAAAAAAAAAAAAATTTGCCGGGATTTTTTTTTGTAATAAATATAAATATTATTGATAATCAATTGGGAAAAATCCCATATTTTTTTTCCCGTGTCAACACTGTTGTTATTGTATTATGCCCGTAAATGTGGTTATTATCTTTTATCAGTGAGTGGTATCGTCTTAACTAGTCTAAGGCCGTGGTCTTAACTCTTAAGTAATATGCACGGACTAAGATATAATGGACTGGAAACGAGCAGCTTATCATGGCCACGAAAGTATGTACAAGAGGCAAAGAGCGGGGGGTCGCTATCTGTTCTTGGAGTTCATAGCGCCCTCTTTATTTAACACGGACTAAGATACAAATTGTGTAGCCAAATAAAACCACCGGTAGCGCTGAAAACTTCAAGAACAGTATTCTTATCAGCTAAGTGACATCTTTTCGTGGCCGTCCCCCGATCCCCGCCGACCATGTCGTTTCCAGTCCATTATATCTTAGTCCGTGGTAATATGACATTATAATGGCAGTTGGGCCTTG
This sequence comes from Macrosiphum euphorbiae, assembly GCA_949089665.1. Lineage (NCBI taxonomy): Eukaryota > Metazoa > Arthropoda > Insecta > Hemiptera > Aphididae > Macrosiphum > Macrosiphum euphorbiae. Next base: position 21,682,630 of record CARXXK010000001.1, read on the forward strand.
GGCGTTTACAACATTTTGTGATAACCGATAATATTATTATTCACGTGCACGTGCATTTTGCCGCTGTTATTCGTTATCATTTATCCTTATTCTCCGAATCTCGTATTCTCGTCCGGTACTCGAACGAGTAACTCGTTGTTACGTTACGAATTTTGTTTCTGTTGCTTAGTGAAGAATATCAACTATATTAGTAAGTATTCTTTTAATTAAACCACATAGGTAGATAGTTATAATCAGTTGATTAAATTAAATTTATGTTATAAACTCTAGTTCGAAATGTTAAAAAAGCAGCATGAGCTGCCCTACGGAGACATCATCGAATTGCTAGGTGATGGGAGAGATTCAGAACTATCGTCATTGTCAGGCGACGACGATGATTTTGTTGATGACAATGAATACCCTTGTTCAGAAATCGAAAAGTCTAGTAAAGAACAAATGTTTGAAAATGTACTTGATGATTTTGAACTGTTTGAATTCGAAGATGGTGAAGATTTCAACGTTTTTGGCATAAATAATGGTATGTAAAATATTATTTTATATTATTTATTTTTTTGTTTTTAATTATTTTCTTTATGAAACAATTACACTGTATATTTTAGAAACAGTTGAAGATGAACAGCAATCAGATAACAATGCTTATGGTATATTAAATATTTTTTGAATTATTTTTATTTGGTTTCTTTATACATTTTAATTGTTTTAATAGCTAGGCCAAGTACACCTGCAATACCACCATGTCATATAGCAATAAGACCTGTTGTTGAACACGGACTACACCTCAATAACCTACCATATTACACAAAAAATGAAATTAAATGGTCAAATAGACCGTTTGTCAGTAATTTCTTAAAGATTTCGCCACCAGCTCCAGAATTATCAACTACTTATAAGACTCTATTACCAATAGAATATTTCAGTAAATACTTTCCTGAGGAAGAGTTTGAAAATATGGCCAAGTACACAAATATTTATGCCAAACAAAATAATTTCATAAATTATGTAGATACTACACCTTCAGAAATGAAGGTGTTTGTGGGTATACATTTGAAGATTGGTTGTCAAAAACCTAGTAGAATAAGATCATGTTGGACTAATGAGGACAGAGTAAATATAATTGCTGATAATATGTCTCGAAATCGTTTTTTTCAGTTGAGGTCTTGTTTTCATGTAATGAATAATGATGACATTCCTGAAAACAATGTTGATAAATTTATAAAAGTTAGACCACTTTTTAATTCTTTTTTAAAACGTAAAGAATTGCCAGTAGAAACTAATCTAGCTGTTGATGAACAAATGGTCAAATTTAAAGGGAAATTAGGTGTCAAACAATACATGAAAGGCAAACCCTGCCCTTGGGGTATTAAAATTTTTTTATCTGCTCTGCTAATGGTATGGTTTATAATATGATTTTATACCAGGGCAGTTCAACTGAAATAAATCATGAAATAAAAAAAAAATATGGCCTTGGGGGTTCCACAGTTCTACAATTAGTTGAACACATAGATAAAAATGAACATTATTTATATTTTGATAATTTTTTTAGCTCTTACAATCTATTTACATCACTTGAGTGTTTGGGAATTAAAGCAGCTGGGACAGTTAGACTTAATCGTTTTGCTAATCCTCCAATTGTGAGCGATAAAGAGCTAAATACATTAGGAAGAGGAGCTTCATATGAAGTTACCTCAACAGATGGAAAAGTTGGTCTGATTAAATGGTTGGATAATAAATCTGTAAGTCTCGCGTCTAACTTTGTAACTTCAGGCAGCCCAGTGCCGCATTTAGACATTTTGCGCCCCGGTGCAAAAAAAAATTGGCGCCCCCCAAGCCCCGGTGAAAAAAAAATTGCTCCTCCCACGGAAAATATGTGAGGTAGATCCTCATTACCCTTTAGATTTTGAGCGAAGAAAAGAATATTTGTTTAAGAGTGCTTTTTTAAAAAAATATTGTTTAGTAATTGCTTGATCCCTCCGCAAAGATATATTGGAATTTATGTCACTCAAACCTTGCTAATTATTTAGTATCATTAAGTTGTTTTTTTTTTTTAAACATATTTAAGTAGGTACTTCATGGATAAATAAAATAAAATTATATAAAACTATGCAAATAAATATTTTATATTTTATTGTATATAGTATTTTATAAAATTAATGTAACTATATACAGGGCTGGTAGTGGTTTAAGCTATTTAAAAAAAGTGACTGAATTTATTTATAAAAGTGACAAAAAAGTGACCTGCATAAATTTGTTTCATAACAACTTGTCAACTTACCAGTTATTAAACATTAATTATTTTTGAATCTCTACATACCTATAGTTTAATTGATTCTTACTTACTTAATTTTGTAGAAATTACAAAAAATAATGATTATAATAAACACAAAATTTAATAGCAAATAATTAAATAATATTACCTACCTATTTAAATGAATGATGTTTATAATATAGAATAATATTCAAGATCATTGTTTTGGAACTTCCTTTATTTTAATCATAAGTACAAAACTATGTAATATAAAATCAATACGCCGTATTGGTATTGCCCGTATTATTATAAATAACTGATGTCTATTGACATAATCACAACAAATTTGGGAACTAAGTATATTAATAATTATCGATCGCTGTAGCTATATTGCTATAAATACATTGATTGTTTAAATAATAAATTTCAAACAGCATAATTATTATACTATAATAATATATACAATACTATTATACTAGATTATATTATATAATACTGTTATAAAAATAATTTAAAGTATACAATTTAAAAAAATCATAAGTAAAGACATTTCTGTCCACAAAATTTTGGCGCCCCTAAAATACTAGCGCCCGGGGCAGTTGTACCCAGTGCCCCCCCTAAATGCGGCCCTGAGGCAGCCCAGATATAATTAAACGGTATGATAAAAAAAATAAATGTTATGTTGAAGTAGGTCACCCTGAAATTGTGAAATTATATAATGATTCAATGGGTGGGATGGATTTGTATGACCAACTCATTAGCTATTACAGAGTGTTTATAAAATCTAGAAAATGGACTCTGCGTATGCTGTTTCATGCCTTTGATATGGCCACTTGCAATGCATGGTTGGAGTATAGAAATGATGCTGAAACAATAAATTTACCAAAAAAAAAAGTAATGGACTTATTAGGCTTTAAGCAAAATTTAGCTTCTACATTGATTTCTGTAGGGAGTTCTGTAGTAACACCTTCCAGAAAACGAGGGCGCCCGTCGTCATCTAACAAAATTATAGTTCAACCTAAACCATGCAAAAAAAATTGTTTAATTGATAGATACCCCACTGATGTGATGAGAAAAGATAACACTGGCCATTATGCATACATGGATAACTTGAAAGATGCCACATTCTGTAAGTTAGAGGGATGTAAAAAAAGAACCCATATGGCATGCAAAAAATGCAATGTCCATTTATGTATTACCGTGTATTACCAAGACAAGGAATTGTTTTTATGATTATCATAATTAAATATTTAAATCATATTATAATTATGTAAATTTATATATATAATTATTAACAATGTAACAGATGATCTTATATTTTATATTTATTTACCTAATGTTATTACTACTTAGAAGGATGTTTTTTATTTGTTTTATCGTTTTATGTAACTGCAAAGACTGCCACAGTATAACCATTGTGATAATGATTATAAACTTTATTTTTTATTTTCTTATTTAATTTTATATTAATTGTTCTAATTTTTAATTTTTAAAAATTGTTATTGATATTTTGTTTTTACGAATAAAGATTATTCATACGATATAGTGTGTTATACGTTAAAGCCCAACTGCCATTAAAATGGTAATGTAAGTAATTATATTTAACGCTCAAATGCCATTATAATGACAAGTCACCAAAACTCAAGTTTGGGTAGTCAAAAAATTTCAAAATTCGAAATTTCTCTTAATTTAAGTATGTTTTATGTAAAGAACACATGAATTATTTTTTTTTTTCATCAGATCATAATTCGGGCCTGAAAGGGTTAAGATAGTGTCGTTATTATTTATAAGAGAAAAAAATATTTACCCATTGCACCACCTATTCGTACGGCGCTGTGGAATTCAGGAGTGTTTTTAGCGATCACTAATTTAAAAATAATTTAATTAATAACCCAGAGTAAATAATTTCCGAACCGAAAAAACATCGTATGTGTATTTTTTCGAATCGATGAAGAATAATATTCAATGTACTTACTATGACGGTTTTGTACGTGGATATTGAGATTGTTCCTTTGGGTGAACGTTTTTAGACATATCCCACACGAATTAGTCGATCCATCGTGAGTTTTAGCGTGTCTGCTCAGATCGCGCTTATGAACGTACACTTTTTCACACATAGCACAATTAAACATTTTTAAAGATTTAATATGAGGAAAGATTTAACGGGGTGAGCGAGGTAATACGAATGTACACAAGTTGTCGTCGAGTTGCACTGACCGTCTGATTTGTAGAACATATCAAATACTATATACGATAATACAGGACACTCTGTAGTCTGTATCACGGTCTTAGATTATTAGGTCTGGCAACTTGATAATGAAATCCGTGTTCTTAAGGGGGCTGCAGTCGATCGTGTTTTAAGGAAATTAATATAGGCAATTTAACATGATAGCATTAAACTGACTTGTAAGTGTGTGCAATGTAAACGAACCTTAGTGTGTGTAAGACTAATCTCTCTCAATATTTACCAGGAATCGACCCGCCGTCGACATCAAACATCGTAAACAATTAAACGTAAACGACTAATTATGTGGGTCATAAAATATATTGTTGTCAAAAGTAGGTTATTTTAGTATTCTATAATATTATAATAACTAAACCTATTTTTGTATACACAATTTTTTTACTCATTAATTACATAATCACTTTTTTTACGTAAAAGGAATAACACAATCAATCGCATACACCGAAACACATGTATATTATAAAAAAGGTGAGGAAAGTGAGTGCTAGAGAGGATGAACCATTACAACTTGGTACTTACTACTTACGTACTGCTATTTATACATATTAATATTATGTATTTATGCTATAATAATTTATTAAAATATATACACATGTATAATTAGAACTCAGCGTTATTTCACTCACATAAATGTACATAGTATTGTAAGTTAGATATCTTGGAGAAAAAATAATGCGATCATATAATATGAATATTAAGTCAAAATGTCAAATTATTATGTTTTTATAGTTTATTTACAAACTTCTTCAGTAAAAAACTTAAGCGTAACTATAAAGGTTAGTCACGTAAACGCGGTTTCTATCATCTCTTGAGTCTATTAACTCGGGCAACATCGCTTGGAATAAAAATTTTCTAGCAATGTTTTCATTTTGGTTTCGAAAAAATCATCATCTCTTAAAATTTTTTGGTATAATATACCTGTAAACATACGTACGTGGAAATCAATTTACGATAGTTATTAGTATTACCAATATTTATTTGTAATTTAAGCATTATAATTACCTTTAGGTGACCATATTATAAAATAACAAAACAATCTTTTAGTTATTTGTAATTGACCCATAACTTGAAAATAGTATTTGTCACTTTTTTTTAACTGTAGATTTCCTTGATTGTCAATAGTTGCAAATTTTAATTTTCCAGTTTCTATAGCTTCTTTTGGAGTTAATTGTTTAATTGTAGATGGACATTTTATTTCAACTATACCGTTATCATCTAATAGTCCATCCGGACTGGCTGCTAAAAACGGTAGTTGTTCATAAATGAAAAGGCCAGATTCTTGAATTTTAAGCCCTGTTAGTTTTTGAAACTCTGTCTTCGCAAAGGGTTCGCACTCAATACCATATCTTGTATGCTCATTTCCGCAAAATGTTTTATACAACATTGACTTAATTGTATTAGCTCTAGACGTCGCCGGTCGAAGTTTACAAATGGTTCCAAAGTTTGACGCGGTTAAACGAATTCGTCTTTCTTTATGCCATAATTCACATTCCGATTGAAGTTTAGTCGATTCTTCAATTAATTTGATTTCATTACTATTTTTTATAATTTTATTCGTCATAAATTCTAATTTAAGTTTTTCGTAATCATTTTCATCCATATCCAATTCTTTACAAATATCTTCTTCACAATTGCCATAGTCTTTATCTGCAGGTAAGCTAACTTTGGTAACTCGTCTACTACTTGGTTCATATGTAAGTTTTCTGTTTGTTTTACATATTTTCGTCGTCTGTTTTCTATTTATAAAACGTTTGGTAAAAACACCAGGACTTTTATTGCAAATTTTTTTGTGTAAAACACTTAAAGATGTTGCCCCTGCATTATATGACAACACTGCCGCGGTACACCTCGCTTGATATGACCCTTTATGAGAAAAGTTTATTCTCTTTCCACCTACATATTTAGCAACAACGCTATTATAACCTTCGACCGAATTATTGTTTACATTATAAATCAAACTTGAGGAACGATGAGCTAATAGATTTCTTGCTGACAAAATATCAGCCCAAAGTCCACTTTGTTCCATATCTGGAACATGGTTTATATTTGTTTTTTCATTTTTTTTTTTACAAAAATATGCAGCACAATTTACATGATTTCCAAAAACATGGTATGGTCCATTCATAATATCATATTTTAATAAATTAACTTTTTCATTATGTGTTTCATTACTTTCTTTCCTATATTCTATTGCTTTAGTAACTGCACAACGGAGCTTTTGTAAATTGTTTCGCAAAATATTCCTCTGGTCTCCGGGCACAATTTGTCCACTGCTACATTTCCTTTTTCCCGCAATATCACGCATACGATTTATATAATTGCGTAAGACATGGTTTTTACATTCAATTTTTTGAATTATCATATCCGGACCATAAGGTTTAGCGAGTTGTAATTTTTTACTAACACTGCTATCACCATCACCAATTAATTTATAATATATAATATTATGCATTGCTAAACTTTCTTTGAACCCTTCAACTATAATATCTGACTCCATAGAAGTAGAAGTAGAAGTCCAATTTTTGTAGCATTTGTGCTCACGAACTATTTGTTTTGTGTTTGAGGCTCTTTCACATATGACACAGTACTTATTACGAACACTCATAAATAAACATTTTTTCGTTCTATACCCAATAATTGACGCTACACCCGATGAAGCATTGTAATTTGTTTTATACGATCTTTTTGACCAAGCTCCATCTGCAACAACAGTCACTAATGCACGACCTTGGTCATCCACTTCTCCATTTTGTATAGCAAGTTTTGCCTCTTCAATTCCAGCTAGTCTAATTTCATCTAACGAAGCATCAAATAAATGACTATACAATTTCTCGTGATATTTTTGATATGAAATTAAGCATAACAAGGCAATCTAGTACGGCCGTAAATTCATCCAATTGCGAATATCCCTGTCCAGTATTAATGACGGCTGAAGTAATTGCCATATTGATATCAAAATCTTTTCTATCAGGATCTTCCGAATAAATATTTTCAAAAACTCCACATATTAAGCATTTAAAAACAAAATGCTAGAAATTCCATTTCTTTTTCATTTACTAACTTCATATTTTCTGAGAATGAACATTCGAAACCCTTATGTTTAATACGTCGAATGGATTTAAAAAAGTATGCAATATCAACGATTCGTCTACCACTTAATAAGTACCTAAAATAAAAACAAAAAAATTGTAAAAATGGATGTAACCCACGATCTGCCTTTATTAAAAATATCTATTAAGGTAAACGAAGAAAAACGATTCTGAGCGACGACGGTCTATCAGTCTATAATATTACTAGTAATGTATATATTTGTTTATATTATTGTGATGAAAGTAATTATTTTACTAGTTAGCATTAGTACCTATACTACGCAGTAGATTTAATTCATTTTTTCCAAAATAATAATATTTTTAATTTACAACAAAATAGCATAAATCTTGGTTATTTATTAATATGTAATTTCATCCACATTTTAACATAAAAAACAAAAAACAAACAACGGTTATCATATATATTTTTAGATTTTTTGGTTACAGAATAATCTACTTTCGTGGAACTTAGTTTTAAATTTTCAACCATTAGTTATAAAGTTGAAAGTTTAAAAATTTTAAACTAAAACCATTTGTAAATGTTGAATGATATATATTTTGTCAAAATTTGAACTTTAAATGCTTATTAAAAAAAACTGTGCTTATGTATTTTTAATATTTTTCAGCTAATATTGTAAAGAGATATATCAGGAGCCTTGTATTCAATTTTCAAGTTTTTTGATCCTATAAATACATATTATTGACAAGTAAAGAAAAATAAACTAAATAAACTAAATAATTTAAAATTTAAAATGTCCGTAAATAGCCCAAAACGAGTATGAACTTACTCGTCATTTTGCGTGTCGTTCAAATTATCACTAGTTGATAATTCTAATACCACTGCTTCGGTTTCGTCTTCTTTCGGGTACAATATATTAGAAGGCGAAGGTACAGTATCAACGGTATCGTCCACATTATCAGTATCAATACTCTATAATATTTCATAGTAAAACAAAAACAGTAATAACAAATATCTAAAATCGTTTGAGGATAAATAGTTATTTTACGCGATTTCGTAAAAATTTAAATTAAACGCTCATAAATTTTTTTTGTGTAATGTCGCTTTGGTTTATTTTATAATTATTCAAAGGAAAATCATGGTAAAGCTTGTATTCAACTTTAAGTAACTTACCCATAGGTATAAACTATAAATACTAAACATTTTTAAAACTTCACGTAAAATACAAATTGAATAAATATTAATAATTAAAAAGGTAATAAGATAAGACGTTATTAAGGTAATTAATAGATTTGTAATATTAATACTTACTTTTTTTAAACCATTCAGGGCATTAATGTTACCTTTATTTTTCTTTCTCTTGGATAAAAGAGTCTTAGTTTTTTTTCCATAATGCCAGTCACTTTTACTGTCCATAGCACCAAAAATGAAAAATATGTAAATACTTTATATAAAAATTCTCTCTTTAGATACTGCACATTATACTATTACCTAACCAGACTAATCGAAAATCAAAATAAGAATATGATTTGTGCTTGCCGTTTAATAATATTACGTACCGGCAGGGGACCAAAACAAGTACGCAGGGCGATATATATATTTATTATTATTACAATAATATAATATTTATTAGAATTAAGCACACCGCCGGCAATCGTTTTCTTATCTTGTAATATTATATTCCAGGAATCGAATGTTGGCAGTTTATTTTCAATTAGGACCGCCGCCGTGAATTTTCGCACGCGCAGGCACATGTCAACTATACAGATTTTATCAAATATACTCATGCTATTCAAATGACAAAAATGCCAAAAAGCTAGACAAAACTGTGGGACTTGGGTACGACAGATTTTAATTTAGAAAAAATATATTAATTAGTCATTGTGTTAGTTAGGGAATGATCGAGGGGATTTTATTTATTCAAATTATTCGATAAGATATCAACAATTTACAAAATAAGAATTTTGGTGTTTTATATATTTAAGTACGGCATTAATTTTTGTTATAATGATAAATTTTCACGACCATGCTTTAGTAGAGTTGTTAAAGATTTTCAATCAGTTTTCAAAATTAAAATCCGTCCAACCCAAGTCCTACAGTTTTGTCTAGCTTTTGGCCTGTTTTACGTGATTATTGGTACCGGCTGCAGCCCCCTTAATGACCGGACAGAGAATAGTCATGTACACGTGTCACTATCTAGCGGATTAATGTTTTTCATTATTATTTAATAACGGAAACCACGGTCTCAGGTGCAGTTGTTTTACTGATTAATAAATAGCAGGTACTACATGTCTACATTTCGACTTTCGAGTGTAATTACACCTATACACTCATCTAGACAGGGCAGGCACGTATACAGGGGGGTTTTGGGGGTTCAAACCCCCCAAAAAATTAATAGTTGTGTAGTTTATTTATATATATATATAGATTAATAACCCCCCGAAATCTAATATGAACCTCCCTCGAATTTTATTTTTGTGTACGTGTGTACTGAGTCAAGGGTGGCTCCAGAGACATGGTTGGTGAGGGTGGGGGTTCATAATTTTTGGAAAACATTTGATATTATAATATGTTTTTTTTTGTAATTATTTTTAAAATGGAAGTGGCTATTTCCGCGTCCGACGCGTATTTACCTATTTTCGCGTCCTATGCTGTGATTGGTCCAAATATTGATAATATCTTATCATTACGAAATACCAAAATTATATGTATACTAGATTCCAGTGTTTGTCATCCCGCCTACGGCGGAAAGACTGTGTGGGCGGTGGTGCATCTTTGTCGGCGATGCTGGGTTTTTTGATCCAGCCTGCGTCGGGAAGGGGGGGTCGTCGGGTATTGTGTTTTGTCGTGTTGGCAGCACTGGTTAAGCGGTAATTTTTGAACTCGGAAGAGTGTCTAGTCGTAAGTCACGCGATTCAAGTCGATCGTAAGACACAGCCAGCCAGGTAGGCAATCCGACTACGTCGGATCGCAGACCATGCACCGGGCGTGTATGTCCGGTTCTCGTATGTGTGTTGAAATCGGAAATTCGGGTTCTCTGAGTTTGAGTGTCTAGCTATCAGTCATCTCGATTCCCGAGTGTCGGTTGCAGTGGGGGTGTAAGTCGCTCGTATGCAAGTAGCTAGTCAGGTAGGCAATCCGACTACGTCGGATCGCAGACCATGCATCGGGTGTGTATGTCCGGTTCTCGTATGTGTGTTGAAATCGGAAATTCAGGTTCTGAGTTTGAGTGTCTAGCTATCAGTCATCTCGGGTGAAAGTCGATTCCCGAGTGTCAGATGCAGTGGGGGTGTAAGTCGCTCGTATGCAAGTAGCTAGTCAGGTAGGCAATCCGACTACGTCGGATCGCAGACCATGCACCGGGCGTGTATGTCCGGTTCTGGTGTGTGTGTGTTGAAATCGGAAATTCGGATTCTGAGTTTGAGTGTCTAGTTATCAGTCATCTCGGGTGAAAGTCGATTACCGAGTGTCAGATGCAGTGGGGGTGTAAGTCGCTCGTGTGCAAGTAGCTAGTCAGGTAGGCAATCCGACTACGTCGGATCGCAGACCATGCACCGGGCGTGTGTGTCCGGTTCTCGTATGTGTGTTGAAATCGGAAATTCGGATTCTGAGTTTGAGTGTCTAGCTATCAGTCATCTCGGGTGAAATCCGATTCCCGAACGGACAATCCGCCTACAGCGAAAAGTGCTCGAAACGGCCGTTCAAATATGAAAAAGTATACAGGAGGTAATAAAATTGTATTTGTTGATAATTATAGAGAACAGTTATCAGGTGTTTTATGTTAGGCTTCACTGTAATTTATTTAATCATTGTTATGTTTTCGCGGTTATAACAAATAAGTCGACAAAATCTAATTTTCTGATTGGATATTTTCTAAAATATACCTAGGTACCTTGTATATTTATTTAATTATGAGAATTAAGTCAAATTAACAAATAGATAATTATATTGGTGAATAACAAATTTTATTGAAATGTAATACTATCCTATTAAACGTAGGTATCTATAAATGAATACACTATACATACTCTCGTTTCCGACACACTACTCCACCCCGGGACTCGAATTTTCGAAAAAAACGGCAAATGAAGCAGTCATATTACAGTCGTACTATTTTTTAATATAGTATTTATAATCTGTAGCAGTATTTAACCAAATCGGAATCACGTAAAAACTGTAATATATCAAGTAGGTACTACACGTAGGTTAGTCATATTATAATGTATTATTAAAAGAAACATGTAGGTGCGTCGGTAAATGTTAATTATAATTATTTTTTTGCCCAATAAATATCGTCAAACGAATAATAATAATATATATAATATAATAATGCAAATTTAAAAAAAAAATTAACACTTTCGTTAAAAATGATAAATGTGACGAAAAAAAAAAACGCAAAAAAAAGAAATTCGATTTAACACGGCCCCGCCGGCGTTCGAAACCACGACCGTCAAATCACCCGTTTTAACGCCTAACCTACCTAGCCACCTACCGAGATGAAATTAGGAGTCAAATCTATGACTCTTAAGGGCGTTTGAGCGGACCACCGTGTCCGCCACCTTCGGACGTTCAAAACGCGAGATTTGCGAAAAAAATCGAACCTCGAGGCGCATGTATATACATGCGTATATATGCCTGTATATAGCGATACCTACACGGGTACCTACTCTCGTTTCCGACACACTACTCCACCCCGGGACTCGTCTGTGGCTATAAATATAGCAGGGAACACGAATAAGTAGTCGACGGGGAGGGTGATATGACCGAAAGGGGCTAAAACTATAATTTTCAAAAAAAACGGCAAAAAGAGCAGTCATATAATAGTCGTACTATTTAACTGCCAGAGTTTAATCAGTTCTATTAGATCTATTAGTTTATTAATACCGTATTAAATAGTATTTAACCTAAAAACTGTAATATATCAAGTAGGTACTACATGTAGGTTAGTTATATTATATTGTATTTATATAAGAAACATATAGGTGCGTTGGTCACGGTAAAATCAAGTATTATTATTATTATTTATAAAATAGTACAGTATCATTATACAATTTAGTTACAATTTAAAATATCTACTTTAATATATATTAATATTTTTTTGCCAAAAAAAAAAAAAATGTGACGAAAAAAAAAACTCGAAAATAAAACATTCAAATTATCACGGATGGCGCAAATTATCGAAAATTCCAGAGGCCGGGTTCGAACCCACGACCCTCGAGTCACCTATCCTAACGCCTAACCAACCTAGCCACCTACTCAGACGAAATTTCGAGGCAAATGTATGACTCTTAAGCCGCGTCGCCGTGCTCGCGGCGATAAAATAAAATTCTTATCACTTTCCTTATCAATAAAAACAATATTTAAGAAAATCCCAATAAATCCTATCAAAAACTCAAAACCCCGAGTTTCCCCTTGGCGAGGTGGGTGTTAGAACTCTCCCGGACCAAAATCCATCAAAAAAGCAAAATCCAAAAAGGGGGGAGGAGGTGCCCCCGTTCCCTAAAGCGGAAAACGGTAGTATTCATAAAAAGAATGGGTTCCCCCTTGGTCCGAGGTCTTTAACTTGAATTCCGGCCGAGTTATACTCAACTCAAAATGTGGGGGGGGGTGGGGGCTTTGGTTCCCTAATGTTGAAAATTCATCTGGGGTCTAAAAAATTGAGATGCCCATTGGTACGGGGTCTCTAAGTCGAATACCGGCTAAGTTATACTTGGTCAAAAATAATTACTCGTTTAATGGGTCCCCCCACTCCGCCCGACGGTCGCGGGGTAATCGATTTATAAGACGTTATTCTCACGTCAAAAAATTGAAAAACACGGGTTTTTTTTTAATAATAATAATAATAATGTTCGAAAATATTCGTCGATAAGGAAATGGGAGATAAGCGAGCGGAATTTATAGCGAACGCGCGGGAAGTATTGTGATTGGTCGTCATGGAAGAAACGCGGAGTGCCGTGAGCGCTCCCCGCGGATCTTATACGCGTTATTAGCGTTTTATTATATAAGATGTATATTACAAATAATGTAAATCAGTCGTTCTTATATTATTATTATTTATTAATATTTAAAAGCAAAATGTATAAAATTCTATAAATCACAGAGTATAAAGTAAGTATTTTTAAATACAGTCATAATATTAGTTCTAGATAATATATCAATATATTATCAATCGTAAGTTTCTTTACAGATTCTGCAAAACCATATTTTTTTTTTTAATGTTGTTTTAACATTAACACACTTAAAATGGAACCACTCTAGACATCTATTGCAACAAATCGAATTATTCGATGAATCCTCATTGCAACATTTGCATATCCATGTTGGATTTATTCGCTTTATATCCACAACTTGTTTTAGAGCAGCCCAGCCGTCGCTGTCAAAATACCTTTTGATATCATCAATCGCAAGGTTACTGTCTAAAACAGCACAATGTATATTATTTGGATTATTTTCAATTGCTGTTTCACTTATAAATCCATTTCCAGATACCGCAATACTGGCCACATCCTTATCCACAAACCATATTAACATTTCAAAATGTCTCGTCAAAACATCAAGTTTTTCAAAAGGAACTAAACCTGAAACCTTTTTTCGTTTTGCGATACCAATAGCAGTTTTGTCTTTACCTAAAATATAAAGTATGAAAATAAATTTCATCAACGATAATCATTTGAAAATATATGGAATATAAACATTTATTTATATAAATACAGAGATTGTACAAACCTAGAAATACATAAAGTGGTAGTCTCAAATCATTGACTTTATATATTGCGTCTACAAATAGCACTTCAGGACATAATGCAAATATTCTTTTCATTTCATCATCTTGATAGAATATGGCCTTTAACTCGTTATTATTATTTTTCAGTATTTCCAAAGTAACTAATTGTTTGTTTTTAAAACTTTCAACTAACGATTTTAAGGCGTCTAACTTAGGAGAATTTGTTAAAGCCAAGTTGTGTATGTCCTTTAAAGTTATTACTTTATTATGTTGTGCCATCAACTCATTCTGCAGGATTTTTTTATTGACTTTCATTGCCACTAATTTTGATGCTATTGATTTAGCATCAGAGTCAAGTCTTCGCTGGCGTGGATAGTGGTCAAAGATTGCCTAATAATAATATTAATTATAGTAAAAACAAAATTGTTTTTTTTTTCTCTCTCACCTTACTCCGTATATGATTGTGTTCAGTAACAATAGAACTATAGAAGTAATTACTAACTTATCACCTATATCATTAGGTCGCACACATATCACTATCTTATGTACACATGTATTAATTATGCATAGATTAAAATATACACTTAATATTATTGAGTAGATCATTGCAACTTGCAAGCATTAGTCAAATAGGTAATAAAAGTTTGTAGTAAATCAGTTGTTTATAGCATGTGCATCTAGTCATATTATATTAATGATTTTGTTATTTTTGTAGAAAAGCCTAATTATTTAGAATCGGAAAAGGTTGAAAAGTTAGAAAATACAATTCAAAAATTAAATAAAAAATTAAAAAATTGTCAAAAACTTGTTTCAAAAAGCAATAAGAAAATAGAATTTTTAAGACACAAGTATAAACAACAAGTTGAAAGCAGTAATTCAAAAAGAAATAATTTTTTAAGAACTAACATAATAGCTAAATCTGAATTTCGTCTAAGACAATTGAAAAAAAAAGGACGAAGATACGAAGAAACTGAGAAGTCCTTTGCCCGTGGTTTATATTACCATTCACCGGTCGCTTATCGTTTTATGAAGAGTTTCCTTTGCTTGCCCGACGTACGATCTCTCAGAAGATGGCTGGAAGGTTTGGATGTTTCTTGTGGTATAAATCAAAACTAAAGTTTCAAACTGCTACTGTAAAAGAAAATTTGGTATCAATAATTATTGACGAGATGTCAATAAAACAATTTATTTCCTATAATTCACAAAATGATACATTTTATGGATATGAAGATTTTGGATCTGAAATTTTTGAAGATTTAAAAACTTTAAAACATGGTAACCAGGTGTTGGTTGTGATGGTTAAGAGTTTAACATTACCTTGGAAACAAATACTTGGTTTCTTTATAGCAAGTGGTTCAGTTGCAGGAGATCGACTCAAGTGCATAGTAGAGTACACTATAACAAAATTAAGTGAATGTGGTCTTATTCCAAAAGTGGTAATTTGCGATCAAGGATCAAATAATCTAAAAATGAGGAAATTATTGAATGTTACAAAAGAAAAACCTTTTATAACATACAACAATGAAAATGTATTTTTTATGCATGATTCCCCACATTTACTGAAATCAGTAAGAAACAATTTTAAAAAATATACTTTTGAAAATGCAAATGAATTATACAGTTGGAGAGATATAGAAGATTTTTATAAAGTGGATTGTAATAATAAACCAAGATTAGCAAGGAAGTTAAAAAAAAGTAATTTGGATCTACCCCCTTTTTCACCAATGCGAGTATGTCTAGCAACCCAAACTTTAAGTAATTCGGTGAGTGCTGGTATTTTGACTTTAGTATCATTCAATAAATTATCAGCTAGAGCAGCATATACAGCCAAATTTGTTAAATTTTTTAATGATTTGTTTGATGTTTTTAATAGCATAAAATTAAATGAGCCTATTGTTTTAAAAAGACCATTAACTAAAAACTCTTTACATTGGGATTTTTTCAAAAAAGCTTTAAAATTTTTATCAGAGTTGAAAATAAACAATAAAAGAGGAAGTTTACCACCTTGTATAATAGGCTGGCAAGAAAATATTATTTTTGTGCAAATGTTGTTTAAAGAATTAAATGAAAAATATGGTATTGAATACTTGTTAATGAGACGCTTGACCCAAGATTGTATTGAATCATTATTTTCAGTTTTAAGAGCTAAAGGAGGTAATAACTTAACACCAGATGCATCAAAAATTCAATCAGCAATCCGTATGAATATGTGTAATATGCTTATTAGTCCTTCAAATAATGCCAACTGCGAAAAAGATGCTTCTGAATTTTTGGCTTTATCAAAAGACATAAAAACTTCAATTATCACATTAGATAGATCATATAATGAATCAGAAGAAATAGAAAATATTGATGATTACTATAGTTCAATGAATATTGAGTATATTTTAATGAAGGATGAAACTGCAAATAGTGTCGCTTATGTAACAGGTTGGGTTTGTAGTCAATTGGATCATAAACCATGTATTGAAAAACTGGCCACTAAGGATACTAATAAAAAATTTGATCTTGATAATACACACATTGGTATAAAGGAATATGATGGCTGCAGTTTACTTTATCCTCTTGCCAAAACATTGGAATTTACTAAAAATGTTTCTGCACTTTTTCATGCAAACATTGAAAACCTTATTCTAAAAAAAAAATGTAATTTAAAAAAGGATCTTAAACTTATTATAAGCCATATTTGTAAAAGGTACTCACTAAGTATATGTGAAGACTGCAATTCTAAATTTTTGGATAAATTTTTAAATGTGAGTATTAATTGCTATGTGAAGAAATGCAATGATTCATTCAACCAATATAAATGTTCAAAAAATAAAAAGTTGAAAAAAGTAGTTCACGTTTGAGTACAATGTTTATTTAATTGAAAAATTATTATTATTAGATATTCAGTTTTAAGCACCATCAGTTTTAAGCACTTATGTTATAATTTCATATTTTGATTTGTGTTGTATAGTTATTATGAAAAAAGTAAAATATATAAGTATAATATATGTTTTGAATTACATTTAATTAATACCTACTATAAAGCTTACATTTAACATTGTTTATCGTATTTCCCAATAGAATTTATGATCTTATTGAGATTTTAAGTATGTGTAAATATGCAAATACTATATAATCTAAAATATAAATAATTTAATATTTCTAACTAAAAATTATAATCGTTGATTGGCATTAGAAAATAAACAATAAAATGAAATCGAGGTTCTAAATTAATTTGTATTTATAAACATTTCAAGGAGTAAAATAGGCAACTACTTTAACAATCTCGCGGGGCAATGATAAGAAATAATTCGCCAGTTTTTATATGCCAGTGTCCTGTATTATCTTATATAGTATTTGAACATATGCACTGGCGGTGGACCCGAATATCGGATGCTGAGGTGGCTAGTCGGGTGGTGGGGGGGGGGGGGGGTATCGGACATTATCTATAAAGGCTGTAGAAATATTCGACCGCTAGTACTAAGTGGCGCTGGGGTAAAATACATTTTATAATTAACGAACGCAATATGCACATCGCGTGCCATGTGTCGACCATGATAACGACACCAGCGGTGGTAATAATATTTTGTAGATCTGCCTACGACGGTTAACACTGTTAGGTATCTGATAACTGGAAATAACTAAATATTTTAATTTATATTATTATTATTATTATTATTCTGTATATGTATTGCAACGGGCGCCAACGGCTGCTAGCTTTCGCCATATATGATATAACCGACAGTTGCTTACAGACGGTAACACTGGTTAGAAGCGTCTTATTCACGTTTAAACAGTTGGAACGCATTATTTACGATTTAAAATATTTTTCTACGATTCATTTGCAATGAATATATTACAATGTACCGTCGGTTGCCGATCACTAGTGCTTTTGGTACATGAGAACTCTGATCCGGAATATCCTCAGTATACAAGCTTTTTACCGAGGTTGAAAACATTCGATTTACACCCGGCTCGATCGTGTCAAGATAAATATTCACTGGCCGCCAGCGGATTCACTTATACCAGGACTGAGGATTTGGTTCAATGTCACTACTGCGGGTTATTGTTGGGGCAATGGGAGGAAAATGACGAAGTGTGGCAACAACACGCCCTGCACAACCCTAAATGTGTATTTGTATTATTATTATATAAAGGCATGGAATTTATTGAAAATGTAAAAAATGAATTTAATCGCAAACGTAGTGATAATAGAGGCATCGAGACTGTTGTCGTTGTAAATCAGAACCGTATGATGTTGGTGTTGGCTCGCCTTCGGCTTTAATAAGTAATAAATTAGGAAGCCTTAACGGCCGGGAGGATCTGCAACTTATGATGCAGCCGTCCCAAATGCAAAATAATATAAGACAATTGGTTTAGTTAGGTATATTGTATATTGGTAGACATATTATAAAGTTACAATACAAGTTTGACCACTTGGTCCAATACAATAATAATAATTAATTAGGTAGAATAAGACCCGTCGGTCTATTATAATATTATGATGGTACACACATACCCTTGAGGTTATGTCGCCTTGAGGTGCCGGGATCCGTATAAATCAACTTAAATACAATAATACAATACAGGATTGATCCCGCACACGCCCAAGAACTCCGCTAACCTCAACACGACGAACAACTCACAATTCACAATACAACTTACAGCTGCTACAGCGGACACACAACTTGACAAACCACGAAACTAAAGTCTTCTGCTGGTAATCAATGACCGCCCTATACTAGGGGGAAAACAATTTAATGATTGGCAATAAATGCGCTAACGATAGTTACGAGTTACCAGACAGAAGAAATCACAAAACACACACAACGAAAACGTGGTTCGGCAGCTGCAGCAGGAACAAAACAAGACACATAGATGTTTTCACACCAACAAACGAAACGAGAAAAAAAAAGTGGCCGATTTTAACGGTAACACATTACATTTACATTACAACACGGAATAACAGTGTCACCTGTACAACAAAACAAAAGTATAACACAAAACAAGAACTTTAGGTGACACACAACTTTTAAACATGAGTGATAGAACGGCTTTTTTCAAATTACTGGAAAACAACAAAACATTGATAACGTGGTGGTCTCACACACGCACTGGGCGGTCAGCACACAACAGCTGACGCCACTGTCGACCGCACGGCAGTGACGCGTGATAAGAACCACCACGGAGCACAGGAACATAATACAAAACAAACACAATTAATTTGAATCGCCATATTGGCGCGAACAGTTGGTAATAATCGCGATAATAGTAATAGTCAAGCCCGTATATTATGTAAATCTGAATCGTATGATGTCGTCGGGTGACCTACAGGCTACAGCACCACCACCACGCATGTTCATTATAACCAGCGCCGGCGGAAGGGCAGGACAGAAGGGGCATCTTTGGGGCCCCGCGCCTGCATGTATGGTATTTGATAATTTGTAAGACCACAATTTTGTTTTTCAATTTAAAAATACAAGTCTCGCCTGGCCGTCTGCAGTTGCAGCTTGTGGGTTTTTCATATAATAAACGAGTGAGAGTAAAAATAAATTAGGTATTAAAAAAAAACCGACGTGTTAGTAGAAGTTAATACAATAAGCAAAAGTCTTCAGAGCCCGAACATGGATTTAGATATTTCGGCTAGTATGTTAAATGGGCTACTCTCATTATAATTTATAACACAATAACCTATATAATATGTATGTATATGATATTTGTATTGAATAAACATCGAATTATATTAAACAATTAAATCTTGTTAGTATTTGACTTGGTATCCTGGTAAAAGTATGTATGTATGTATGTACGTATGTATATATAATATGATAAAATTCGAAAAACCACGTCCGTCCGATTAGCGGATAGATGGCGTCCCCCGTCGGTGATAATATAATACTGGTCGAGAGGACGATGAGCACGCCGCGTCGTGGACAGAGCGCGCCACGGACGGGGTGGACGCCACGCGGCGAGCGTCTAATGGGCGGGGCGGTGCGGTGGTGTAGCGTGGAAGCGAGGTGGGGTAGTGCGGTCAACGTTACCGATGTATGGGCGGTGTGGGGTGGTGGTAGGGTGGAGGGGGATTGCGACCGGTGGCTCTTGAGGGTGGGAGGTTAGGTTAGTTTGGGGTGGTTGGAGGGAGTGGCTCAGGTGTCTTAGGGCTGTCGGATCGTGTGGGGGTGGGTTTGGTGAAGGGGATGGTGGCCAAGGGTGGCTCGGTAATGACGGGGGGTGGGTGGCTCTGGTGGATCGGTATAAGGGGTGGGGTGGTGAAGCGGGGGGTCACCAGAACTGGCCTTTCTATACTACTGGTGGTCACTGTTTAATGGATGGTATTAATATTAAATTTGAATTCAATGATATAATATCATTGTACCTATACGAAAAACGATTCTGAGCGGTGACTGTTTGTCAGTGTGGATATTTTATATTATATTTATGTTGTTATTACTATTATTATTAAAATGGTAACCAGCAAGGTGATTTAATATAAAATAAAATTACAACATAATAACTAAAATCGTTATTCTTGGTTATTTAATATGCGATTTCATCAAAATTAGAACATAATTATAAAAAAAAATTGCAGAGATTTTTTGGTTACAGAATAACCTACTCAAGTGGAACCTTGTTGTAATTTTTCTTAGCTACCTATACAAGTTGAACATTATATACATTTTTAACAATAAAATGATTTTTAAATTTAAAATTTCAGTCGCGGATCACACCTTGTTCGGCACACACGTAACAGAGTACGCTCCGTCAAATCGTTACGATCACATTTATTTTTCAGTTTGAATGTGACAAATTAATACGTAGAAATAGTCAAAATGAAAATTGCTATAAACTAATCAAACTAGATAAAATTTACAATAAGTTAAGTGCGTAAATTCACATTAAATAAATTGAAAATTCTGTGCGTTTTTAAAACAACTTTCATTGTTACATAACAATTGTCATGCTATCGCTGCCGCGAGCAGCGTTCCACGACCTTTGCCCATGAGATAATTACCTATGCAGCCGTTTTAAATCCCATCGTCGAACCAAAAAGGTAAAAATAAAATAATTCTACAAACACTTTACAGGCAGCTCACCATGATAAATCCACCACAAATACAAATCAAGCAGTTTTTGAATATGATTCATCCATCAACCCTACAAATGCAGACTGGACAACTAAGGGCCGGTAAAATTAATCGGTCAGCTTCCTCCAACCCGAGTTCTTCGGATCCTGATGCAAACAAAAAGAATAAAAAACTATTCATAACTACAAATCGTTACGAACCGTTAACGCAAACTGAATCTGTCAACTCACCAGCTAACCCACCGCCCGAAACACCTACCATCGTAGACAAAACTATACTACCACCACCAATTTTTGTAAAAGGTGTAATAAACTTTCCAAACCTATGTTCATCCCTAATCGAGATAATTGGAGTTGACAACTTTTTCTGCAAATCCTCATCAGACAGCTTAAAAATCCAAACCATTTTTTAAAGGACAAAAAAACCCACTATCAGTATCACACATTCAAACTCAAAGAAGATACACCGACGCAAGTCGCTACCCGAAATCTCCTCCCGACTACATTCGTAAATCTAATAAAAAGCGAGTTAGAACTGCGTCTTTTCGAGGTAAGAAAAGTCACAAACGTACTACATAAGACCAACAAATGCCCGCTACCTCCCTTTTTCGTAGATCTAGAACCAACTCACCATTCAAATGATATTTTCAAACCTTCCTCTTTGCTGCATATGAAAGTCAAAGTCCAGGAACCATACAAACCAAAAGTAATTGGCCTGTGGCTCAACTGCCAGGAGTACTGTCACACTAGGGCTTACTGCGGGTATCCTGCTCGTTGCGTTCGTTGCAATGCTTTTCATCCATCTTCAGAATGCATCAAATCACGTGATTCACCAGCCAAATGCGCGCTGTGCTCTGGGGACCATCCGACAAACTACCTAACCTAACCTTAAATTGTACATATAAAAGCATAGACGCCTCTGTATATTCAAATCGAAGTACACGCACCTCCCAAACTTGTATAAACTACTCAATATAGTCAACCCACAACACATATAAACTCGTCGCACGCCACCCGATCCCACACGTGACCGACATAATATATTTTACGCCTTCCCCTTCAAATACATTACCTTCCCTTTTATTAGCCCTTTAAAAAAAATATATATATATAATATTCCGATGTACATTTGTATCGACTATATCATACATACAACCATACATATACATAAATACATACATACATTATACATACATATTATAATATACATAAATACTCATAATATAATGTAAGGTACATTATCACACATATTATCTAAAAATATTATGCCATTTTCAGATTATAATCATATTCGAAAATAACCGAGGTTAATATAGGTATCTAGGGAGAATAGAGGATATCGACTCTGAGGGTCTTAGACGTTGTCTTCGAGATAGTTTGATCACTAAATGCAAAAATAAAACTATCATATTTAGACTTCACCGTTGATAGAGTACATTTCATGTTAGAAATAATACAACATTTATTTTATTAAATTTGAATTAAACACAAATATGCTTATGCATCCTCACTTTTCATTTTAACCATATCCACTAGTTTATATTATAATTACCTAAACTCGCCTTTATTATTATTATTAATTATCAAATCATTTTTAACATATTCTACGGGTGTACGTAATATGATACATGCACATAATAATAATACATGAAAATATACACCTAATAAACTCACACCATATTAGGTACTGTACATGACATATATTGTACTCGGGCATAGCCGTTTTCGACCAAAAACGTACCCTTCCCTTTTCGGCCGATTCACTTTTCGACCAAAACAAAAAGTTTTGTAATATGATATGTAAAATAAATAAAATAATTGGTATATAATTTTTGTAAAATTATGGCAATTATAATTTTAAAAATTATTTAAAGTATAAGTTGCATAAAATGTTGTAAAATACAGGTAACTTGACAGGTACCTACAGTATATAATTTATTAAAATAGCTAGGCGTTATTAAATCGATTTTGGTTATTGGTGTAACTCTAAAACAAATGAACGTATATACATGAAATTTTCACTGGTTGTTTATATTTGTTATAGAAAATTTCATGTATCTACGGTCATTTGTTTTAAAGTTACACCAAAACCCAAATTCGATTTTTTGGAAAATCGATTTTGCGTAAAAATTCCCGTTTTTCCTTAATTTTTATGTTGTTTTTCCCGGTGCTTGTGAAAACTACTGGAAAATGTTTACTTTTGACCCCCCAAAGTACCAACTAGATTCACTTTCCTATCAGAAAAGGTACTATTGAAGAAAATCGAAGCACTTTTACTGTCCCAAAACGTGATGACAGACACAAAAATATAAATAAAAATATAAAAACATACATCATTGTAAAACCAATACATTCATCGCTCCGCTCAGAATCTAAAATATAAAAACATACATCATTGTAAAACCAATACATTCATCGCTCCGCTCAGAATCTAAAATATTTTAGTGATATATTTACTATTAAGTAATAAAAACGCCTAAAATATGGAAAAATCACGAAAATTAGCAAATTATTTTGAGTTAAGAATTCGTAAAAATTTTTCTTTTTAAATCTAAGATTTGAAAATGAAACACAAGATTCCTTATAAGATTATCTACCTTTATCAATAAAAAAATCTCTACCGGACAGTCAAATTAAATTTTTATGAGCGTTTGAAATTCAAATTTTTACAACATTGGATATTCACTCGATTACTCATGTAGCGATTTCTTTATTTTGTTGCAATTCAAAAACGAACAACTGTAGATACATGAAATTTTCACTGAATGTTTAAATTAGCATTTTCTATACACCATACAATTTTGAAAATATTTTGACTCTTTTTGAGCTGTTTATGGACATTTACAGATTTCAATTTTTTTAGTTTTTTTTCTATAAATATCAATAAAATTTTATCTGTAGGGGCCAAAAAGTGTAAAAATTTAATACAAGGCCCCTGATATATTGTTACAATAGCAGTTGAAAAATATTAAAAATACATAGGCACAGTTTTTCTTTATAAGCATTTAAAGATCAAATTTTGACAAAATTTATCAAAATCTCGAAAATTATCAATCATTGTAATTTATAAATTATAAAATGTTCAGTTTTTATAGCTAAGGATTACAAATTCAACACAAAGGTTCTCATAAATAGTTCATACTATAACCAAAAAATCTAAAAAATATATGAACACACTTATTTTTTACAGACATTTTAAATTCAAATTTGGACGAAATTACATATTAAAAAACCTAGAATAACTATTTTAGTTATTTTGTTGTGATTGAATAATATTATTCGTGGGTACTTGAAACTTCTAAAGTGTACTATTATATATCTATGATAGTATCACGGTTTTTGTTGATGTATAACGCGTTATAAGTATCTAATGGATATTGTGATATGATTAATTTGGAATTTATTATAGGTACCTATTATAGGTCAATTTTTTGTTTAATACCATAGATATGTATATAATATGTCTTATACATAGACTGACATACCGTCACCGCTCATAATCGTTTTTATTATACAATGATATTATATTATTGAATTCAAATTTAATACCATCCATTATACAGTGACCCACTTGTAACCTACTGTACAGCAGAGCGACACCCACTTGCCCATCTTTTTAGGTATGATTTTGTTAAGTTGGTTTCAAACAATTATTTCAAACAAATGTAATGAAAAGCGCTAACAAAACTCGACACAATTATATTGACCTTATATCATTTTTTTTTATATAATATATCTTATATTTTTAATAATATTTGCCATTATTTATCATTATTTTTATTATTATACACATTACTATTAGACTTAATAATTATTGACAAAAATTGTATATTATTATGTTATTCTTTTTATAAAATATTATGCACAGCGTGACTTCTTAACACAAAACTAATGTTAATAATATATAGGTATTCTTATATTTATTTATTTTTTATTTTTTATTCTACAACATTTTATGCAACTTATACTTCAAATAATTTTTAAAATTATAATTGCCATAATTTTACAAAAATTATATACCAATTATTTTATTTATTTTACATATCATATTACAAAACTTTTTGTTTTGGTCGAAAAGTGAATCGGCTGAAAAGGGAAGGATACGATTTTGGTCGAAAAGGGAATGGACCTTTTATAAATTTGGTCGAAAAGTGATTCGGCCGAAAAGGGAAGGGTACGTTTTTGGTCGAAAACGGTCTCGCCCATTGTACTCATCTTCGGTAAACAGGCACCGTGGCTTAGTTGGTTAAAGCACCGGAATGTAAGACGGAGATCGGGAGTTCAAATCTCCCCGGTGCCTTTACGCAATACTTCTTTCTTTAAAAATATTTGTGCATATTATTCATATTGTACTTATAAAGAAATAAAATTGTATTGGTTAAATACGTAACTGACATAACTCTTAGCGTCATATATATGATGTGAAATAAAAATAAACGTGATTTATAAAAAAAGTATTTTCATTTATTAAAATAATATTAAGGTTTACAATGAGTATTTACAAGGTTTACAATGAGTATTTACAAGGTTCTTACTTCACCATTAAATGGATTATAAGTTATAATTTGGTCATGTAATATTAAGCAATATGCAGAAGCTGAAGCTGGGAACGCTTCGACTGCTTCTAGTTCAATCCGGAGATATATACGCAACGATGTCCTACCACCCCAACCCGCATGCACACCGTTTGTCATGTATGTGAACGTTCACAATTCTCTTTCTCACCACCTCACACCCCATCAATACCTCGGTATTATTAGACCTGTGATACCTACACCACGCAACCCTGTATATTCTTCGTTCGTTGAGTGAGTGAGAGAGAGAGAGAGAGAAGCAATATATTACTACACCATATTATAATATTATAATATAAAATAATATACTCCACATATATTTGTCGTCAAGCATAATAGGGGATTTAGCTAAAATTGTATACCCTCAATGTAGTTGTATTAGAAATACTGAAAACAGCGTTCAGATGTTCAACCTTAGCATTCTTTTCACTGACCGTAGGAAAAGCCGCAGACAAGCCACGCTGTCCTATTATGAGGAAGCATATTCTACACATTATAATATAATGTATACTAGCTGTTTACAACGTTATTCTGTGAAACTACTATCCATCTAGACCCAAATATATATATGTATATATATGTATAAACCCCTCGTACGCCCATAGAATGAATGCTGTATACAATCGACATACGCACTGGACCTTAAAACTAATTCAGTCTGTTCCGCGATATCTACTACACACCATCCGTCTTCTATATTAACATCTATTTCCTTTCCAACTTACACAGTTTATTTTGAAGTGTTTAATAAAATGGATTTAATCTTTCTTATAACATATAAACTTCAAGTTGTATATTTTGTATGATAAGTATCCATATTGTTAGAAAGCCCAAATAAAGGATAACGAATATTTTTTTATTCACAAAAGTTAATAAAATATAATATGTAAAAAATATTATTAAATTAAATTGGTTTTTCCCAAGGCCGGGTGAGAGATATCTCGATTACTACACAGCTAAGTATGTTATTTTTTTCATTTTTGATCTTAAACACCACTTTATACTTTCCATAAAAATATACTTTTGGAAAATTATGATCTTCTAATTCCTTCACATCAAGCCCTGACATCGTATATATGCCCTGTAAAATATTAATGTTAAAAGTAGGTACATAATAGACAATAGTTATGACGGTGAACCAAATAAGTTTAATAAAGTGCTATTTATTTGTTAAGAGAATGTCAGCGAACTATTTGTTTTCTTTTTCTAGGCCACACGCAACATAAACATATACATAATATGCTTCGTCTGATGCATAGAAGTAAATATGGTTATACATCTGCTGGGGGTAGGGGGAGGGGCTAGATATATTAATTAAACATTTTAGACTGGAGTACCTTTACTTAACATTTTTTTTTGAGAGAGGCAGCTAAGCTCCAAAGCTCACCTACTCCCCCTACCAAAAAACATAGTTACCAATTGTTCGTTTTAACTTATTTATGAATTGTAGACTATAGTTATTCATTTATTGTGCGTAGTTACAATTATTTGTACTAGGAGCTTACAACGGTTCATACTTTCATTTAAAGTAAATTTATACCATCCATTAAATTTATAAAAAAATATCAACAGTTGAGCATTTAATATAGACTCATACTAGCCATTGTTATAAATATAATATTGGTACAATGATACCAAATTCTTTTTAATTTGTACATGCAATTATAGTTTATTGCGTTGTACAGAGATATGTTAAGAGACTTCAGCAGGAATTATAAAATGTACAGAGTCAGCTTTTATAAAATTTTAGGTTCTGAGTGAAACGATGATGTATTGATTTTACAATGATGTGTGTGTTTTTTTTTGTGTCTGTCATCACATTTTAGGACAGAAAAAATGCTTAGATTTTTTTCAACAGTATTTTTTTCTGAAAGGAAAGTGAATCGAGTTGGTACTTTGTTGGGTCAAAAGTAAAATTTTTCCAGTAATTGTCAAAAGAAAAATTAAGGGGAAAAGGGAATTTATACGCAAAATATGTTTTCGAAAAAATTGATTTTGGTTCCTATTGCAACTCTTAAACAAATGACCTTAGGTACATGACATTTTGACTGAATGTTTATATTATCATTTTCTATAAACCATAACATTTTCCAGATACTTTGACTAATTTTGAGCTGTTTACGGACATTTGAGTTTCCGTTTTTTTTTTAGTTTTTTTTAGTTTTTTTTTTCTATAAATATCAATAAAATTTTATTTGTTTGTTAAAAAAACCTGAAAATTTAATAGAAGGATCCTAGTATATTGTTTCAAAAACAGATGAAAAAAATTAAAAATCTAGTCACAATTTTTTTTATAATCATTTAAAGTTTAAATTTTGACAAAATGTATCACATTTAAAATTGAATATTAATTTTGTAGTTAAAAGTGTAAAAATTTTCAATTTTTATAGCTTAGGATTGAAAATTGAAAACAAGATTCCACGTAAATAGGTAATACATAAATTACTTTAATCACCTTAATATCATCAAATATAGTTCGTCAAATACTAATATCATAGGCTGACTAACCGTTTTCGATCAGAATCGTTTTTCTTATACAATGATATTATATCATTGAATTTAAATTTAACACCATCCATTACAGTGACAAACTTGTAACCTACTGTACAGCAGAGCGACATCCACTTACCAACTTTTCTTAATATTATACTATAATGGTTAATAACATTGTTTGACGTAAGCTCAATACAACGTTAAGTATTTGTGTTATTATTGATTCACTGATCTTAAAGTCACCACAATATAATATTTAATGGCGTTTTCAATTAATTTGCTGTTTTTAAACCTTACCGCCGGTATTGGGCAGCTAGAAGTTGGTATGTTATTACTTCTAACCAAAGAAAACCATATATTTCCTAGTACATTTTTCAAATTACTACATGCATTATTTGATATGTAAACTATTGAATTTGGTTTCCAACCACCAGTTGTACCCCAAGATGCAAAGTTCACATCAAGCTACAAATAAATAAATCATTAATTATTTCAAGATAAACCACGAACCATATTCATTAAAGTATAACACTTACTTTCAATGTATCATCAAAAGATTTAAATAATGTCATATTCCCTTTTAATTCAAATGTATTTGCTGTTTTTTTATTCAAAAAACAATTAAATTGAAGAGTATAGTTGCTTGAATCACAAGGATATACTTTTTCAAATACCGTACGATATTCTCCCTGCAATAAGAATAATAAATAAACCTGTTTATGAAGAAATGTCATCATTAAACCATACACATCAATGATAATCATAGAAAATATATGTAATATGTTTAAGTAATCATACAGTTTATTAATTTACCAAAGGCAAGTTTGGCATAAAACGGGTTTGTGATTGAGTCAAACAGAAATATCCAATAATTACGAACACTTTTGAAAACATATTTTTTTTTTTGATATTTTATCAGAATGATGAAAGAGTATTGCAAATTCTGTCAACATTAAAAATGAATAACAGTCATAAGTTAGAAAATATATTGATACATTTTTTAGCGAATTACGTGGTTGAGTTGCGTAACCTCAATAACGGACGGATGTATATTTTACATAACTATTTATTGTATAGAACAATTTTATTATAAAAACTTCCGGAAATGATCCTTTTTAATTTTTAACTGAATATACAATTTAAAAGGAACTAATGTAGGTAGTTGGGTTTAATATTTGCTCAAATAATATTTGACTACTACTTGTATTTATATTTTATTTACTACCTCAAAACTCAAAATAGGCAGATGAAAGTTTTTATAATCAGTAGGTTTTTTTATAATCAAAAAATGTTCATGAATTATTATTATTAATTAAATTTATTCAACTTTTTATTATTAAATAAATTGTTATTAAAATAAATTCTTTATAAATACTTAATTCACAACCAAAAATAAGCTATAATTTTCTTAAATTAAAATTGGCTATATTTTTATTATATGTATGAGTGATGACCTTAAACTACGAATAACCATTATCTTTGTGGAATAAAACAATAATATATTATTGTTATGAGGCAACCACACACACGAGCATACGAAAAATGGTCTGTCTCATGACCAAAAAACATAGTTGAACATCGAATAGTAACATGACGAATTAAATTCAAACACCTGACATAGTGAAGAAAACCACCAACATGTTTTTCTAAACAACAGGTGAATTACAATGGAAAGTCACATCACAAGAACCACTCATAAGGTAATGATACGATGATAAGTTCCTCGTTATACATAAAAACGCCCACCGATCAACACCCGAGAAACAATGTCAACGGTTATAAATACGGGTGCATTTTGGCAATATCGTCAATCCCCGACATGCTGAATTTGCGGTGACCCACATACGGCTTATTTCCGTGGTTGCCCCTAATTCTTGGCTGAAAAGCAGCAGGTATCACCGACTCCAACCCAAAGCACCACCCAACAACATAGCCAACAATCAATCCTAACTACTCCTCATCCACCACCACCCCATTTACAAAAATTTACACTGACATACTCCGCGTCATCCTTTGGACCAGGGCACAGACCATAAATTTCCCTGATCCCACAACTTAACTTGTCACTGATATTAAACCTAATCACCAATCTATTCACCGCACTATCTAACAATGAATATACGAAAATACTTATAGAGACAATAATCAAAACATTCCTGACAAAACTCTCGTCCCAAAATTAGTAAATTGAAAATACTATTTAGAACTCCAACGGTATCAAACACAAGCTCAACGAACTACATTCAATCGCATTTATACGAAACTCGTCTGTCTCCTTCTACCAAACTTCATAAAAACTTCATAAAAACTTCATAATATTCAAACATATTACCAGAAGTAACTGCACACTACCACTCACTACAAAACATTAAAATCACTAAATCTAACCTATTCACCACTCCTGGCACAATCAAAAAAATCATAAACAACCTCCGCAAAAAAAAACCCCCGTTGAAAATCTCCTCACCAACACTGCTCTTGAATTTTTACAAAAAAATATTCTTCTGTCACTAACATAAATTATCAACAGCTCCTTCAGAATCTGCTACTGGAAAAAAAGGAGTCATTATTTCTGTTCCCAAGCCAGGCAGCCAGGCAAAGACTATAACCTACCCGAAAACTACCAACCAATCACTCTGCCCTCGACAAAAACCATTACTGAGGCAGAATCAAACAGACAGATAAAATACATGAGGCCACGAGAACAATTTATAGTAGTATAAACATACTATTATACTAAATACTTCAAGGGTTCTTACTTTATACGAAGCAGTATCTCGCCCAGCGCAGAGACCGTTTCATTATAATATATAAAAGTTCCTATACAATAGGAATTTGAATGTTATCACATTTTCGTAATGTTTGACGTATTGTCAATAATTTGTCATATTAATCGATGTAAATTGTACAATAATGTAAATATATATTTTTCAAATTTGGTAAATTTATCATATACCTAGTTATAAGTGGGTACCTATTTTATTTCAACAATAATCGTGTATTACAAACATTTTAACAATATCATTCAACAACCAGTCATAAGTTATGAAACATATTGATACGTTCACAGGGTCAAAAGGCTAAACTACAATCGCCGGAAGTATTTATATAATAATTATATGAAACAGGAGTACAGGATAAATATAATTAAGTTTGTCCGGAAATGATAAAGATATTTTCAAATTTTAATTTAACGGTACAAAAGAAGCTTAATTATTTACGTGATTTTCAATTTCCTCCCATAAACCTATTGTAAAAAAAATAAAAACAAAAATCATATTTTATTTACAGTAGGTACCTATTTATTATATAACATATAATTTTGGTTTTTATTCTTTTTACAATTATGTAAATTGTAAGTAGGTTTTACAAGTTAATTCTGAGTCCACTCATGAGACATTATACATATTATATATTATTTGAAAACATGTATATAATATTTTGAAAATTTTGTAAATGTTTATTTATTTTTTTTATTATTGAGGTTGATGCTTCGAAAACTGAGGTCATTAGCCTGGGATACTATGGGGGAGGTTACTGTAGTTTTTTAACACGTGTGTGTATGTGTGGCAAGCAAGGCTGGGCAAGTTAATGATATTTTTTAACTCAATTAAGTTAAGTAAAGTCAGTACCGGATCTAGGGCGGGCCATCCAGGGCCCATACCCCGGGTGCTGATCATAGAGGGGCACAAATTTCAAATTTTTAACTCATCATTTTTATTACATTTTTATTTTTTTTGGAATTACACAAGTATTTCAAATTAAATAGTTTTAATTCAATATAGTCACACTGGTAATGATTAAGAAAAGACATTCGACATATTATATCATATCATACTTTCGATTTCATGATTTTTCTGAAAATAGCCAAAAACACAATCTTTTACAATCATTAATCAATACTTTACAATTTACTGTAAAGTATTATTTTTTCAATTAAATTAAAAGTTAAGTTAATACACATTTTTAATACATCAATTAAGTTAACAAATACTGTATTAACTTAACTTCAATTAATAAGTTTAAAAAAAAAAAATGCATTTATGAGGTATATTATTTAATAAAATATGACGTGATAATCATAATTGTACTAATAAAAAATAGTTAATAACTAATGAGTAATGAATAGGTATTATGAATTATGAATATAATTCGTGGCATCGATGTCTTCATATGGGCTAATAATGTTACCCCTATATTAATATTTATAAGTAACTTATTAATACAATATATTAGTTTGTATCCTTAAACATAAATACGAAGTTCTTTGTAAATATGTATTATTTTTTTTCTGATAATTTTGTCTATATTCTGGGAATACTTATAAAAATTATTATAAACCAAAAATTCATAATAAACAAAATATGTTGTTGGATACTGGAATATTCAAAATTAACTTAATTGGGAAAATATAATTTGAATGATTGTAAATTAATGTAGTGAAAAATGAGTTAAGTTAAAGTTAAGTTCATTAAAACACCGAACTAGAAAGTTAAAATTAACTAATATATTTTCTGAAAATAGCCAAAAACACAATCTTTTACAATCATTAATCAATACTTTACAATTTACTGTAAAGTATTATTTTTTCAATTAAATTAAAAGTTAAGTTAATACACATTTTTAATACATCAATTAAGTTAACAAATACTGTATTAACTTAACTTCAATTAATAAGTTTAAAAAAAAAAATGCATTTATGAGGTATATTATTTAATAAAATATGACGTGATAATCATAATTGTACTAATAAAAAATAGTTAATAACTAATGAGTAATGAATAGGTATTATGAATTATGAATATAATTCGTGGCATCGATGTCTTCATATGGGCTAATAATGTTACCCCTATATTAATATTTATAAGTAACTTATTAATACAATATATTAGTTTGTATCCTTAAACATAAATACGAAGTTCTTTGTAAATATGTATTATTTTTTTTCTGATAATTTTGTCTATATTCTGGGAATACTTATAAAAATTATTATAAACCAAAAATTCATAATAAACAAAATATGTTGTTGGATACTGGAATATTCAAAATTAACTTAATTGGGAAAATATAATTTGAATGATTGTAAATTAATGTAGTGAAAAATGAGTTAAGTTAAAGTTAAGTTCATTAAAACACCGAACTAGAAAGTTAAAATTAACTTAACTTCTAACTTATATTAACTCGTTAATGCCCAGCCTTGGTGGAAAGGATATTATGTCACTAAAAATGAGCTAATGACACCGGCCAGTGCCTACACTCAGAACAGGTTCGTAACTGAATGCACACACCACGCCACACCGAGCCACTTAACTTATAGTTTATAAATAGTTTTTTTGTAATTATCTTTTTTAAATTATAATTGATATACCTAATCTATACTTCTATACTATTATATAAAATGGTAAGGGTTTTCTTGGACCGCGCTAACCGAGAAAACTACTGAACCGATTTGGCTGAAATTTTTTACTGTTATACTTGACAGTCTGCTGGAGGTCATAGTACCACTTTTGTTTAGAAAAATCCACCAGAAAAGTAGGAAATATGGATGTCAAAAATACAACAGTGGCGCAATCTGTCCATAAAAAATAAACTAATTAATAAAAAATGAAAAATAAAGTTTATTGTTGCAGATTAAAATAATAATAGTGTATTATAATATTATATTTTTTGCTATGTTATCTATACTACTATATACAATTGTAAGGGGTTTTCTGCGACCACGCTAACCGGGAAAACTACAGAAACGATTTGCTGATTCCTTTTTGTTGTATTCGTAATTGCCAGGACAAGGTTCTTATGAAAGAATATTTTAGGGAAATTCACCAGAAAAGTAGGAAG
This sequence comes from Macrosiphum euphorbiae, assembly GCA_949089665.1. Classification (NCBI taxonomy): domain Eukaryota; kingdom Metazoa; phylum Arthropoda; class Insecta; order Hemiptera; family Aphididae; genus Macrosiphum; species Macrosiphum euphorbiae. The sequence goes on from CARXXK010000001.1 coordinate 21,716,869, forward strand.
TAGGGATGTTAAAAATACAACAGCGCGGCGGCTCCATCTGTCCAGAAAAAAATAAACTAAATAATAAAAAAATGTAGTTAATTGTTGCATATTAAAATAATAATAGTGTATTATATATCGGTTGCTATTGGTTAATCGGGCATGTTTGTTGATTTGTATTATTATTTTTCGTAGATATATAATGTTTGTGTGTAGATTAGACCTCTGGGAAGAAGATAGATTAATTTAACAAGGGTTAAATTTGGTTTTTTTTATTCATCGGATTTTAGTACGGTTAGGTTAGGTTAGGATTTTTTATTGATTAATTATATCAATTCACCGTAGGTGGAATGAAGTAGCTTTGATACTCTAGAGCTAAATCATACACTTAGGTACGTACAAACAGCACGGGATCAGCGATCTACCGCAGGTAGATTGCCTACCTGATAATATACAGCTGAGAATCAGAATTTTTATTCTGGGCACAACGGAAAAGTTAACATAAGTTTTCAACACCATACATTGAATATTATATAACGAATAGAACAAAGTTTGATTCATATATATAGAGTTGGTCCATTTAACGGCAACGATATGCTGATATGCACGTGGTCGGTTTTTTTATAATAAAAATATATTTATCATTAATACAGCTAGAAACATTTCAATACGCTTTCATTAAAAGTTTTTTTATATTGACTTGCCGATCACATTAAACTATAAAATTTGAATACAAAATTATACATATCATCGTTCAGAGGCAAAATAAACAACCAATCACGGGCGAAGCTGTGACGTGTCGGCTATATGTAAATATAAAACTTATTTAAAAATAAAAAAAAATGTATTAAACCACTGAAATATTTCACACATTTTGAAATAATTCATGAAATATTTCACGAAATATTACATTTTTTTTAAATTTCATGAAATTTTCAAACACTGTAAATAATAATAGATAAAATTGAGACAGCAGTCTCATATAATAAGTAGATACATAGTTTTTAGACAGCAGTTTTATTATAATGATACATCATTTTTAGACAGCAGTCTCATATGATAATACAAATTTACAAAATACAGTGATAATACAAATTTACAAAATACAGTGGTAATACAAATTTACAAAATACAGTGGTAATACAAATTTACAAAATACAGTGATAATTATTATAAACATAAGGGCCCGTTGTCCGGAATAAACATAAACAATTGGTCGAATCATAGGATAATTTAACTACACATTTACCGTATTATAGCTAGGGTCCGTAATAGTATAATACATCTATTACAAAATTGACCAAGTTAATCAAGGGACAAATGGACTCTGCATACGCGCGAATGCATATTGACAAAGAAGATTTCACTAATAAAGTAATACTGATTGCAGCCGGGACAGAAATATGAAGTTTTGACACTACAAAGTACAGGGCTGATTTATAAAAACAAAATAATTTAGTTAATTTTGGCGTACGCCAAGTACTCGCTTGGAAAACGGCGTATACCAACGGGCGCAAACGCGGGAGCGAAAAATACCGGACGGACGGGCCGAACGAGCTCATAATAATATTACAAACTTAAAGGGCTGGGGCAGACGGTGGTGGTAGGGGAGAAGTCGAAAACTTGGTGGACATTACTCTACGTCTACAAAGGGTTGGCAGAAGCAAACCCTGCGTGCCACGTTCACCAACGACCTCCAAACGAACCGTTTGGTCCTCTTCCAGGCGGACCTCCTCCGCGGGCCAACAGACCGTGATGTTGCCTGGTATTCCGGGACTTCGGAATATGAAGGAATCGGTAGGACAGCCGCGTCAATCAACGAGGTTTCCCCGAGTGTGTCCGTATTCGGTGCCACGCTAAAAGGCCCAGCAGGCTTCGACGATGGTCCTCCAATCATATGCACGTCCTCCAGGCATACGGGTGAGTCAATACTCAATTCCGGTGACGACCGGGTACTCTCCTCTGCAGCATTTCCGTGGTGAAGTAGCAGTGACTCGACCGTGACCTTAAAGTTCACTACTGGCAAATCATAAACGTCAGCTACTGCAGTTTCCTCGAGTGCGTCCGTATTCGACGTCATGCGAAAAGGCACGGCGGGCTTCGACGATGGTCCTCCAATCATATGCACGTCATCCAGGCATACGGATGATTTCATTGTGAGTTCCGGCAACGACCGGGTACTCTCCTCTGCAGCGTTTCCGCGGTGAAGTAGCGGTGACTCGACCGTGACCTTAAGGTTCACCACTGGCAAATCATAAACGTCAGCCACTGCAGTTTCTTCGAGCGCGTCCGTATTCGACGTCATGCGAAAAGGCACAGCGGGCTTCGACGATGGTCCTCCAATCATAAGCACATTTTTCTCCAGATATACCGGTGAGTCAATACTCAATTCCGGCGACGACCGGGTGCTCTCCTCTGCAGCATTTCCGCGATGAAGTAGCGGTGACTTGACCGCAGCTGTGACCTTTAGGTTCACTGCCAAATCCAGAACGTCGACTATAGATCGACCCTCGTTATTGGCATACATTTGTTGGAATTGTTTTGGAACTGTGGCGTCCATATTTGTATTTTACGATGTGATAAACGGCAGAAAAACAGAAAAATAACAGAAAAATATAAACAGAGATAAACGTACGATGACGGGTTTCAAAAAACTATTTGTTTACTACAATAAATATACAGCTATGGTATAGTAGTGTTCTTTTGTGGCCAGCATAGTTACCAGCAAAGTTACCTTGAAGCCAGCTAATAAATAAGTTTTTTTTTTTTTTTTAATTATTTTGTTATAAGATTTTATTACCTATATTTCATATATTTATTTATTTATTTATATCGGGCATGTTTGCTGATTTGAGTTATTATGTTTTATGTTCTAATTTTGTGACTACACTATTTAATATTTTACCAATTTTTATTCACAGAGTTGTTCCAAATACCTTCCTGAGTGTCGCCGTGTAGCCCAATTTTTATTTTTTTTTATCGGAGGGGAAGGAGAAGAGAATATATATATTATATACCTAAAATCCAAATACCACTGACTCACTGATCGCCGTATCTCAAAAACTACTCAATGTACGAACTTGAAATTTAGAATAGTGGTTCTTCTAATACTTTAACCATGCAATAAGAAAGGATTAAATTTGGTAAAATTCGCATTTTAAAGAGGTGCTCAAATCGGATTTTTGGAATTTTTAAATACACACGGAGATAATATTTTCGAATACTTGAGATTTTTTTATACCACTTGGTTGATACTGTGACAATACAAACTTCTGTTTTAGATTCTGAGCGGAGCGATGAATGTATTGGTTTTACAATGATGTATGTTTTTATTTATATTTTTATATTTTTGTGTCTGTCATCACGTTTTAGGACAGTAAAAGTGCTTGGATTTTCTTCATCAGTAGCTTTTCTGATAGGAAAGTGAATCTAGTTGGTACTTTGGGGGGTCAAAAGTATAAATTTTCCAGTAGTTATCACAAGCGCCGGGAAAAACAACATAAAAATTAAGGAAAAACGGGAATTTTTACTCAAAATTGGTTTTCCAAAAAATCGATTTTGGTTATTGGTGTAACTCTAAAACAAATGAACGTATATACATGAAATTTTCACTGGTTGTTAATATTTGCATTTTCTATACACGATAACATTTTCAAAATATTTTGAACTGTTTAGGGACATTTTCATTTTCCATTTTTTTTAGTTTTTTTTCTAAAAATAGCAATAAAATTTTATTTGTTGGTTGCGAAAGCTTGAAAATTTAATAGAAGGCTCCTAATATATTGTTTCAAAGGCAGATGAAAAATATTAAAAATCCTTAGTCACAATTTTTTTTTATAAGCATTTAAAGTTCAAAAATTGTAAAAATATGGAAAAATCACGAAAATTAGCGAATTATTTTGAGTTAAGAATTCGTAAAAATTTTTCTTTTTAAATCTAAGATTTGAAAATGTAATACAAGATTACTCATAAGTTTGTCTACCTTTATCAATAAAAAAATCTCTACCGGACAGTCAAATTAAATTTTTATGAGCGTTTGAAATTCAAATTTTTACAACATTTGATGTTCACTCGATTTCTCATGTAGCGATTTCCTTATTTTGTTGTAATTCAAAAACGAATAACTGTAGATACATGAAAATGTCACTGAATGTTTATATTAGCATTTCCTATACACCATACAATTTTGAAAATATTTTGACTCTTTTTGAGCTGTTTACGGACATTTTCAGTTTTCAATTTTTTTAGTTTTTTTTTTATAATTGTCAATAAAATTTTATTTGGTGGGCCAAAAAGTCTGAAAATTTAATACAAGCTTTCTTATATATTGTTACAATATCAGTTGAAAAATTTTAAAAATACATAGGCACGATTTTTTTTTTATAAGCATTTAAAGTTGGAATTTTGACAAAATTTATCAAAATCTCTAAAATTATCAATCGTTGGAATTAAAAAATTATAAAATGTTCAGTTTTTATAACTAAGAGTTTAAAATTTAAAACAAAGATTCTCTTAAATAATTCATACTGTAACCAAAAAATCTAAAAAATATATAAACACACTTATTTTTTACAGACATTTTAATTTCAAATTTAGACAAAATTTCATATTTAAACCAAGAATTACGATTTTAGTTATTTTGTTGTGATTGTATAATATTATTTGTGGGTACTTGAAATTTCTAAAGTAATCTACTATATATATCTATGATAGTATCAGGGTTTGTTGTTGGTGTATAACGCGTTATAATTATAATTATACTTAAGTATCTAATGGATATTGTGATATGATTAATTTGGAATTCATTATAGGTCAATTTTTTTTAATACCATAGATATGTATATAATATGTCTTATACCTAGAAGGACATACCGTCTCCGCTCAGAATCGTTTTTCTTATACAATGATATTATATCATTGAATTTAAATTTAATACCATCCATTATACAATGACCCACTTGTAACCTACTGTACAGCAGAGCGACACCCACTTGCCCACCTTTTTTAAATATGAAACCCACTTTTTCACTTTAAATTATTCAGCAGATATTTTATTTGATAATTTTGATGTGTCTAAATCAAAGTTTTTAAGTTATAAGACTGAATATTAAGGGTAATATGTCTATGATAATGGCCAATATAGGTTAAGTAGAATGTAGAATGTAGATGTAGATGTGTAGATATAATTGATCTATGAATATAAATAGTTAGTAAAAATTCTACAAGTATAATGAATACTACATATTATATAATATATGCTTATATTTTTTCAAACCAAATTAAGGATTATTATTCATAATACAAACATTTAAATAACTCACAAACTACTAATTATAATTTTGATTTAGACACATCAACATTTTCAAGAAAATTACCTGCTAAATAATTTCCAGTAAAAACGGGGGTTCTCATTTGAAAAATAGATGTTTTTATACAGAAAGGATATTAGGATATTTTATATTATGTTTATATTGTAATTATTAATTCGGTTCCCGGTAAATTGAATTAATATTATTTGCATATTATAATATTATCAAATTTGTATATCTTATATGTATATAAAAATCTCGTGTCGTCGTCCTTGTCCGAAACTACTGGACCGATATTGATAAATTTTTACAATGTGTTTAATTTGGCAGGACTTAAAAGATAGGCTAATTTTAAAAGGGAGAGGACCAACCCCGGGAGGTGCTCAAACGGGAATTTTGAGATTTTGGATGGACATTTTTATTTATAAATGGTTGCCATGAGTGACGTCGTATAAAATGATTAGTTTTAAAATATTTCAATCCAGAATAAATTATACTATTAGTGAATCGTTTTAATTCGTTGCCATGAAAACAAAACAAACCATTTATTATATACATCAACGATTTGTTATTGTACGTCATTATTATACAATATATTCAATGGACAATGAGTATTATAAGTATGCCTCTATAAGGAATGATGGGTTCTTAAGCTATAGAATAATAATAATAAAAAAAAACAAAACTATTTACTTTACTTTTTAAATATAAATTTTAATATAATATCTAACTATAAAAATGTGAAATGAAAATCTCTATACAGACTAAACTTTGGAACTACTTATCAGATCTTCTTGATTTTTTTTTTTTTAAACAAAAGAGTATTTCACGGAGAAGGTTTATATAAAAGAAAATTGTAGGAATATCCACCGGTGTATAATATATTAGTTGCTATTGGTTAATCATGTTTGTTAATTTGTATTGTTATCCAGAGCCTTAGTAATAGAATTTTCCGTGAGGGAACTTACATATGTACCCGCTTGCCTGATATGTTTCGTGTGGGAACTTACTGAACCCCTAGTAATAGACTTACGTTTTACCGTACTTAACCCTAAAAACGATAGATACTTTGAAATGTAAATCAAATATTTACTTTAACATTTTCTATACACTTCAAAGTTTTCAAAATATTTTGAATTTTTTTGAGATATTTATATGGACATTTTCATAATCATTTTATAAGTTTTTTTTCTAAAAATGTTGATTAAACATTGTTTACTTGGTCAAAACCTTTGAAACTATAATACAAGGCTCCTTTTAAGTTGTTATGATTTCATTTCAACATTTTTACGTACGACTATATTTTTTTTATAAGCATTTGAATTTTGAATTTTGAAAAAATTCACCATAATCATAACCATTTTCAAAATTTATAACATTTATAAAATATACAATTTGTATAAAAGCTAAATATTTAAAATTTAAAACAATGCGTTTAATGTAATTCATATTGGAGCCAAAAATCTAAAACCTGTATGTCACTATATAAGCATTGGTTTTTTAAATTTCAAATTTGGACAAAATTAGATATTTAAACACTGAATATCGATTTTAGTTATGTTTATGTCATTAAAAAAAAAGTTATTCTTGGGTACTTGAAACTTTTAAAGTATATTATTATATTTTACACACTCAATGACATTTTCAAATGTAATGTTTTCTGAAAATTGAATTCAACTTACTGTATTACTATCTACTAATATAGTTCAATAATTTACATAAATAGGAATCATTTTATAAAATGTAATTAGTAATATAGACTGACAGATTGCAACATCATATTATTAATACTATTATGTACACTGTGCAGTGTACATATTGAATGTTCATAATAAATATATATATTTACATAAGTAGCCAATTTCTAAAAAAATTTGTTGCTTCGTAAACATATTAACGGATTTTTTTTTATAGTTGATCTTAAGCACGGCGACTATGGCTATTAGCTGTATGGTTTTGTAGGTTTTTATGTCGGTAGGGGAGGAACACGTGTGTGTTGGGTTTGGCAGAATTTTTGATTGGGCACCCGTAGGTATCTGCCATGCCGGGTGGGGGATGGCTGCACATGTTCCCAGGACACCGTGACTTGCCCGAAGAAAATAGCAGCCCATGACCAGCCAGCTTTAAAAACGTCCAGCTACAATGGATGTTATTTTTTAAAAATACCTATATTTATTCAATAATCATTACAATAATAAATAATATTATGTTTTAAATTATTTTCAGTATTGCCTTAATATAATAATAATAATAATAATAACAAATATGTTATGTACAATGTAAGACATATTTAAGTATGAAACTAAAAATTTGAGCTTACATGACGTGATTTATATAGGAATAGGTACATTTTGAATAAGTAGTTAATAAAAAAAATAAAATGAAAAATAAAAAGGGACAAATTATATAATATTAAAATTTAAAACAAAAAAATATAATAGTTTTAAGTTAGTTTTTACAACTAAATAATGATAAATCCTTATTTTAATATAGGTAGTAATAATAATTGTTATTATTAAGAGTACCTACTGGCTACTGACTTTCCCTTTATTGACTGTTATTGTAATTTGTGAAACTATAATTTTAGGGTATAAACTATAAAGTTTTAAATACAATTATAAATATACTTTTAATTCAACTTACTGTTCAATTCATATTATTTTAGAACACTTTGGAATTTGACAGAGTTGGATAATATTTTTTAATTCATATTGTAACTTTTATTTCAAAATTCTGCATATTCTATACTGATAACATTATATTATTATTATATTATGTGGTTAAACAGTTAAATAGTTTTGCAATAAATTAAAATATGTACTTTCTACTTAACTTTAGTTATTTTTTAAATATCAAAAATGTCGTCAATGTTTTTTTTCCATAATTTCATATATTAATTATTATTATTTATTATTTCATATATTGTCTAGTTTGTTTTTTTCTTTGGTTTTGGTGTCTTTGAAATGGAGAATTTTAAACCTTTAAAACAATATCTGCAGTGTGTTTAATCGACTTAGACATTTCTGAGCATCTCTAAACTCTGGCTAATTTTATAAAACGGAACTTAGCCATACAACGGGTTTCTTATAATAATTATTATGCTGATATATCACACCTCTAAAACAATTATACTGGCATATTGCCACAACTCAAAATATATAGTTTTGAGAAAAATCGATTTGAAATTTGGAACGAAAAACTTAAATACTTGCAAACATACTTTACAATAAATGAATTTTTCAAATTATGAAATACTCTCACAAAATTAAAAAATTAGAGTTATGGTCTTTTTCGATTTTTTAAGTAAATGCAAATCGGCTGTACTTTGAGATGATACAGTGAAACCTTCCTATTTATAAATAAAAAATAGTCAATTTTTGTATTGCAGCTGCAATATCAAAAATCATAAAATACAATACCTCCACAACTCAACATATTGATGTATTGCACTCGACATTATCACAAACAAAAATAATTAGTTTTTATCCAGCCCAAGATCGCCACAAATCGAAATAATGCAGTCTTGAATTTTGACTTCAGTGATTAATTGGATACATTAAAATATGTAAATGGCCATAAAGTTAAATATGGATCTCTTTTTTTGAAAATTAACTAAAAATTATATAATTTAATACTGACCATACGCATGTTTCTAGTATAGAGCTATTTTTTTTTCATTCGAATGTAACCCATAAATCAAAAGTAGAAATTTATGATTTTCAATTGCACCAGTTTTGTCCTAGAGGTGCGATATCACAATTGCAATTTAAAATAAACTCCACATAGAACGGTATGTAACATTTGAGGGCCTAATTGATATAGTTGATGACATTGTTATAACTAAAGCTGTCGGGTTAAACTGTATGAGAAAACATGAACATAAAAAAAATGTAAAAAACAAAAACCATAGAATATTATACATACATAACTATGAAAACTTAAATCTAATAATAAGTAGAATAGGTATAATACTGTGTATTACAATTTAAAACTATATTTTTCAAATCAGAAATATAATTTACACATATTATTACACAATAAAAATTACCTATACATTATAATTTATAATATATAATATTATTATATTTATTATCTACTAAATACAACTTAATATATTAAACGGTTATAGATAGTAATAATATAATTATTTATAATAGAATATGTGCGGTTATTTTTTATAGAATCACTGTATTACTCGACCAGTATATTTTTTTATACTTGTTTGTATTTATTACATTATTTAAGGCTGGACATTAACGAGTTATAAAATTTAAGGGAAGTTACTTTTAACTAAGCTACACAATAAGATAATTTTATTAAAGTATAACTTATAATGTCTAATCTAACGATTGAAATTTGTTTCCTTGGTATGCAGTTACTTATCAGTTATCAGTTAATTCATTTTTCCCCATAGATTTAAAATATATTTTGTTCTGTACAAACATATGAATGTATAGTATAATATATAATATTATATAGATATTATGTGCAAAAAAAAATGTCAAATCTCTTAACTATACCAATGCTACATAACCCCGGAGCGATGATCTCTAAAAAAAAGAATCAAACAAATATTGAACTAAATAGTTAATGGTACTTTTATCAAATTTGTTTATCGTGTTTTGGCATATATTGTTATTATTTAGTTTTAAAAAAAAACAACTTTCACTTAAGACTTCACTTACATATTATGTCTCTATTTATTTAACTTGATCAGTTAAAAATAAAAAAATTAACTTGCCCAGCCTTGGCACTATTAAGTTGTATCTATTGCTCAAATAGAAACTGATTACATATTTTATACTATAAGTATTTCACACGAAAATTAACTGAAATAGTTTTTGTTTATTTTTATTTATTTATGTATTATAACCCCATTCAAATATTATTTAATGGGGTTGTTTTTAAAACAAACAATTGTTCATTATATTATTTTAATATTTATCAATAGATACCTACACATAAAATAAACTAACGATGTGTTCCCGTAATATAGTTTTATTATAATTTTATTTTCGAATATTTATCATTTTGAATTTATGTAAAACAACATTGTAAGGTATATTAGATACAAAACTGAAAATATACACCTTGTATTTTATCCCAAAATGTAAATGATGACCTTCAACAAGGATCAGTAAAAATCAGTAATTATAAAATAAAAGTTTAATTGATATCCTCTAAAAAAAAACATTAAATTTAATAAACACCGTTTTTAAAAAAAAAAAATCGTAAATTCGATTGAGCAAAAGTAGAATATTAGATTATATTATACAATATTTTTATATGGGGACAATTTTTATAACTAGTTAATAATTACAAAAAAGGGAGCTACGATTAACAATAAAAATAAAATCAATATGCAAATAGTACTAATAAAACACGTTAATGTCCAACAGGTAAACATCACGCCCGGTAAAAAAAGATTTTTAATTCATTCATAAATGTTTTCCACGATATTATAAAAATATTTATTTTATCATTATGCTTTTCTATTCGTCGTGGAGATTTATATCCATATCATAAGGTGTAACTCTCAGAGAAAAAAAGTTATACGTGATATCTCGTATAGGTATAAATAAAACAAATAACAACAAAAAACGATTTTGAGACGAAAGTCATCTTTTGCTTATTTTATTCCGGATATAATATGCAATACAAGAGAATAGTTACTTGAGAGTAGACGAATAATACGTGTTAGCGAACAGCCTTTGAGTCAATATTTTCCACTAGGAGGTACCTATACCTATCGTTAACAATGTTTTCGACACGGCAAAAAATGTATGCTCGTAAAAGACTGTTCTTAACGGATGAAAGACTGAGTGCACGTTACGGAGGGGTAGTGAAGAAAAAAATGTAACGATTGCTATTTCCGGTTCTTTCGTTTTTACCTTTTTTTTTATCTTTATTTCCCGGTGATCCCCCACCCCCACCCAATTTTCCCGGGGGACACTTTTACGATCACACCCCACCTGAGGCATCCGCACCGTGTACTTGGATACATACGTCGAGAGGCACCGAAGATCGCAAACGAGCCACAACCCTTCACTCCCCTGGGGCGGAAATTATATTTTATTCCAGAGAGCACCATTAGCGCCAAACGTTTTGTCCTTATAATATTGGGACATGCCCCTTACGGAAAATAATAAAAAATCTTGGACTTGAAACACACATTAAACGCACGTACCTATACACAATACAATATATCCATACATTATATATAGGTAATAGTTATGTCATACACATATTTTTATTTAAATTGACGTCTACGACATAGGCTCACGAAAAAAAGTAAAAATTACAGTGATAATAATAATAATAATAAAAAAAACCGTAATACACGTTTCACACAACATAACACATCATAATATTATAATAAAACATTAAAATACATATTTTGTACAAACGAAAAAGGGCCTTTTTTCAACCCCTGGTTTTCTTTCATTCTCACGGCATGCTGCAGAACAGTGGTGTCGCACACGCCCGCTCCACTGTGCCTTTTCGCCCCGGTTGTGGTAGCTATGCGTCGTGTAATGTACGAATTCATAACGAAAAGATCCTTTGTGTTATTATTATCCAAACTGCGGCCGTCACACCAAGCGCAGGATGGACGCTGGTAGATCCGTTTTTATGCTTTTTGCTCAAAGCCGGCCGCCCATTGTTGTCGCCTGCAACACGTATTATACACACGCATTGTTTGATATTAAAAAAAAAAGTAACAGTAAAGAGTAAAAAAATCACCACCCATACACCGCGCACACCCTACCACCTTGAATTTTCGCGTGTCCGCGTAAACCCATGACAAAATATTATTTTACGTGGTATATTCGAGACACTTCGGAGTGTATAGTATACGGTATATACGCAGCGGACTTAAATATTTCATATATAAACATCTATCTTACACGTAATAATAAATAACAGTTTATTCGGCGGTGGACTCGGCGGGGAAGGAAAAAAACAGGCCACAGCAGCAGTGAGAGGCAGCTGCAGGTGTCTCTGAATATATCATGTTATTTGAAACTTTTAAAAACGATGAAAAAAAATCTTTGCATTTGAAATACGACCAAAGAAAACTGTAATAATTTGTAGGTAATTAAACTAATTTCTTAGAAAAACATCTATTAAATATTAAAATATCCACATATGACAGCCCATGTGTATACCTTTATTTTTGTAATTATAGGTACTGTCTGCGTTTGATTTTCAATCTATAGAGTAGCCGCTGAATAATGTATAATATACATATACCTAATATATTTATATACTTACAACAACTCGAATAGTAAGCTATACTTACTTAATTTTAATAAACATTTTATACCTAGTTAAAAATTGTAAAATTAATACATGTATATTATGTTAATAGCATGTAGGTCTGTATTATTTATTATATATTTTATATTATATTATGCACATATTATCAGAATAATTTTAAAATTATGCTGAAAGACATGAGAACTCCACAGTATTATGATAACTTCAATATGACAGTATATATAATATTATAATATTATACATACCTACTTAAGCACTGAATTTACCAATGCTCTACCGAAAGTGTACCTATATCATGTACACTGTGAAGGGTAATGCGGGTATACTGACAGAATACCGAGGAATGGTATAAGTAGGTTGTAAAATTATAGAGGGAAATCTGCATGAAAAATAAAGAACCCAGAAATTCGGTCGTGAGAACGAATATTTATATTAGGTACTCCTTCGAGATTTTGATGGGACTTTGTTTGTACGGCAGAAGATTTTCGTGTGTCTTTTTAAACTCTTAAACTAATAAAGTGCATTTATTTTTAAAACACCACAGTTTATTTGTCCTGTTTGAGAAGCAACTAAATTGTTATTGACTTTTCGGTAGAGAAAAATAAAACAAAACAAATATAAGTGCATGTAATTTTTCTATTTTGTTTAACATTTTGAGATTATATCGGTTTCGATTTCGTTTTTTCCACTATCTTTTAATAACAAAAAAAAAAATTAACTGCCCCATAACACTCCTATGTATAATACAAAACAAAAATAATATTAAGAAATAACTATTACAATTGTAGATACCTATCGTTCTTACTAGATTTATTGCGACCTCTTGAAATATGGTAAATGAATTCTGATAATTAAAAATGTAAGACTTAAATAATGATGTTAGTCTATGAACTGTTTTTGTTTACAACAAAAATTTGACAATTTTTAAAATGTTCTAAAATGTTGAGTAATTTTATTTAGAATAATATTTTAAATGCCTTTATATTTAACTCTCTGTGTAACATCTTAAAAAGTAAAATAATATCTAATTATCATTGAAGCAGATAGATCATATTTTATTGAGTTTTAAATTTTTTTGTTCATAGGTGATGATATTAATGAAGAATAAGTATACATTTATTAGTTAAACAAATCGACCAACCCAAACCTAACAAAAAAAATGTAATTTAATTTTGATGACACGTAATAATTCAAAGCTTGAAAACATAAATTCCATTTACGTTGCATTATAATATATTTTTAATAATAAAAATAAATTATTTATTATCTATAAAATTGTTGTGAACTTTTCTTAAATTTAAATTTTCTATCATCCGCACTTTTGCAATCTTTCAAAATTATAGTATATCGTGACTTATTATAGTGTATAATAATGCCACTCTTGTAAAAATAATCTCGAATAATAACTGTCGTATTGCGGAAAATATTAGATAGGTATAGGTACAACATTATTACAAAATAATTAAAATCTTTTGTTGTTTTATCATGCTATTACATTTATAACATGTTCGAGGAGATACTTAAAAAGAGTTTTCTAGCTGTAACTTCTGAAATACCTATTGATCTTTTAGGTTGAATCTCATAGTTTTTCTGATACAGAAAGTTCATGCACATTATAATAATGCGATATGTATGATCAGTATCCAAGTCATCAACAGTCATAATGTATATTTATAGGTCGTGTTTGAAGTATAAAATATTTCACAAAAACGCGAAACATTGAAATTTTTACAAAATATTAATTGTGGTTATTTTATTGTTTATCAATTATTAATATTTTATAGTCCTAGAGTACTAGATATAATCATTGATATTAATGGAATTTATGAGTGCTATGGTTGACATATTACTATAGTATATAATATGTGAAATATTGTATATTTGAACATTTATAGATTTTTAAAGATTTTGAATACCATTTTAAATGTATTAGATCAAAGGTTAGGTATTTATATATATATATTTATATTATTATAGGTCAGTAGTTAAGTATTAGAGAGAAAAACATAAATTAACAAAAGGTTATAGTAAAATTATAAAGGTAATGTATGACAATTTTATGTAAATATAAAACTTATTTAAAAAAAAAAAACAAAATTGTTTAAAACATTTTAAATTGCACACTAGTTATAGGTACTGTAGAATTGTATTTTATGTATTCATAATTGTCTCATATATTGTATTGTCAAATATTATAATGCAATACATCAGATGTATTTTGCAAGATACCGATGAATTTCGTGATGTTGAGTGTGCGAACAGCTGGTAACCATAAGTTCAGACAAATTGTCATATTTTATCGATGAGTGTTTGTACTTTTCTACTTCAAATACACTATTGTTAAGCGTGACGTTCACGAGTACAAATGAATGCAATTTCGCACCCACCGCCGCTGTTGGATAAGGTGATTTTATTAAATCTATTTATAGGCTTGTCAATTTTATAAAACTACTCATTGCATTTACTTGGTCAAATATTTGAAAATAATGAATTGTTCCTAAATATACATTTTTCACGTGATTTATTTACAATGATTGTAATAATTATAATATTGTTCAACGATAGATTATGTGAACATTTCCGACACTACACATCCGTCGGTCGACTGCACCAGTGGCGTGAGAAATCGCAAGAATCGCGAGAAAGGAAACAATAAAGCTGAGCTCTCTTGACAGCCACCCCTTAGATGGTTTGACAAATCGTTGCTAAAACACATATACATAAACGTATACTTATACATAAACGGTCGCTTTTCTCGGACAAACTGCATATAGTTTGGATGATAAACGACATGATTGAAAATTTAAGATCCATAACATGTTAAGTTTTTAGTAATTCGAGGATAAAATTAGTAGACTTGAATGGCTTGTTTAAAATGTCCCATCTTTTTTTTTTTATAGTTATCTATCCTATTCTAATTATATAAAATAAATAATAATATAATTTATTATGATTATTATTATTAAATATTTACTAATCGATATTAATAATAATTAATATAAATTTTGGAAAATATAAAAGGTTTCCAAATATTATTTAAAATTTAAACTATTCAAATATTTTAAAAACAGTGTAGTATAGGTATATGAATATAATATTAAGTAGTATATTATTGTAGTTTATATACTATCGGAAATACGAGTTGTTATTTCTATAAAAATGCATTATTATAAATAAATATATATGTATGGTATACATAGGTAACGCAGATTTCATAAAATATACAAACTAATTATGAAAATAATATAAAAACAAAAAGCAGATAACTTTATTATGTACAAATCCTTAAATTTTATTTTTCGTGCTTATAAAATGTACATCTATTATTTTATAAAATGCCATAAAACACAAAGACACACAGAATTTAGAAAAGTACGTTTTTCCCGAAGAGAAAAAAAAATTAAAATTCAATGATTCGTGTTATTATAATAATATATATAGTACTATGATACTTGGGAAACGAACTATTTGATATTATACGTGCGTGACTTCGTGTTCGTACTTAGAATTTTTATATAAATCGCCATATAGAGATAAGTTTTATATATGCCATCAACGTGTTAGTACACAATCAAAGCCTCGAAGATTTAAAAAAGTCCCATTGGAAACTCATAAAAAAAACAAACGAATCCAGAGGATTTCGTGGTCAATTGATCAGGAAAGCGAAATAAAAATATTCATTCGGCGATGCGTTGTTATACGTGAGCGTTTTCTACTTGAATTTACTATGTATTATTCAAAAGTGCAATTTCCACACACATAACACCCTCTCATACATTAAGTACTAAATAAAAAAAACCACTTAAAATTATAATATCACAAGAGCGCACAGTGGGTAATAATTGAGATCGGGAAGTTCAATCGTGTAAAGTCGGTAGAACTCGAGTGAACGCATGCGAAATCTGCTTCTTTCTGGGATAGTAAAAATATGTCCCTTTTTTTTTTAATCGAATACACGTAAAACTAGTAACGATTCCTGGAGTTATATATTTTAACTGCGACAGCCTTCAATTGGATATTTTTTTTATTTTTTTTTACGGCGAGCATAAAGTTTTCGATTACACACATAATATTATAGTTCTACACTTCTATACATTTATTGCAGTTTTGTGAAGAGGAAAAATCACCCACTACCTCCCTTACACCAGTGCTTTTGAGCGTTTCGTATATTTTTATTCGCCATTACTGCTTCTATACGTTATATCTGCGCGTATATCGTCATAATTTCCACTCCCGAATCAATTTATTTATTTCGTATGACTTACACGGTGTAAGTCATACTTTATTGCCGAGACGCTATAATTTGCAAATGATTCTCTGCGCCGTCCAAATCGGTACTTTGTAGAATTAATTACTTTACTCGCGCGGTGTCGCCCGCTCGGACTATTTTGTCTAATTAGTATTCCCACAACAGCTTAACGACCCCGCACTAATATATAATGGCTTACACAGTTCGTGTACAATCGTCACTGATTCAAACCCCTAATATTTGTCTTTTTAACAAGATATCTATTATTGTACAGTATTTATGATCCGCTCACGATATCAAAATAGGTTACGAGCAGTGCTACTATATAATAACAATGCATATAATAGTATGCAGGGGATAAAGGCGTTTCAAATGAAATCTGTTTGAACGAACAATGGTTTTAGTCAAAATACCGAACGAATAAATAAATACCTACATTAAACATGCTTTGCAGTAAACGGATACAGCGAGTCCATGCGATCGAATACGATTATACGGAATGACAAAAAAAAAAAAGAGTAATCGAAGAGAACAAAATCGTTATTTTTAATCCTAGTCTAAAATATTACAATCCCGCGTGAAAATGAAAGCATTCAAAGAAATGTCATATTTTGTCAATGGGTGAAATTTCAAGTTGAAAATATAACAAGACGAAACAAATGTAGAGAACATAATAATATATAAAAATATAAATTATCTAGTACATATATTATATATATTTATTGTGTATATCAAGTTCTCCTGTCAGAAAAACGAAATGATTTCGTGATCAAAATTAAATAAATATTTATTTCTGTTTTTGTTTAAACGACAACCGTAATGACAACAACAAAAAAAAATTTAAATATACGATTATTTATTTAGGTTATTTTTAACCATTTTTATATGTTTTTTTATATTTATTGTTCTTTTATAATATTAATCATTTTTTATACTGATTTCATCTGAATCTTAAATTTAAATATTGTTTGGTGAACGTACTTTATTATAACAAATAAACGATTAACACTTGTAAGCTAATATTTTTTAGATGAGTATCAAAATATATTTAGGTGGATTATTGCATGTGGTCTTATTAACTTTATCCATTTACTTTTTACTTGAACAGAAAAAAAAATATTTTAAACCTTCAAAAACCTAAACTTTTATTTCTGAAAAGGTTAAGATAAACTGATACTTATCATTATCATACGTGAAAACGTTAAATATTTATATTTTTCAAAATATATAAACAATTTTTATATTTAAAAGTTTAAGATATTTCATACAAAGTGTTTTTTTTTTTCAATAATATTGCTTTTTTGTTTATTCTATTTTTAGGTAAGAGTATATTTAGCCTTCCATTTACTTGAAATAATATTAATTTTAAGTTACTTAGTAACTAAAGAGGATGTTCTTAGTCATTAATTAATCCACTTTTATTATTTTAATTATTTTTTTTTGTTTATAGGTACACGTAAAATAATTAAGATTTAAGAAGCGAAATTAGATATTTATTGTAATACATTTTTAGTAAAAAAGTGTGGTTCAGAAAACAATAATATCTTATTTCCATTACTTCAATGAAATTATAGTATTAAATAGGTTCCTAATATTCTGCATCGTATACAATTCCTATAAATACATATTATTACTAATTAGTAGAAGACTAAAGACTAAAATCTATAGTTTAATTATTGTAAGTAGGTAACTTACAAAGTACGTTTTACAAATTTAACTAATCTAATCGAGGATAACTGTTATCTTCGATTAGATTAGTATAATTTGTAAAACGTACTCTTTTGAAATGTATAATTTGGGTTTTCAACTAAATATCGATAATATACAGATACCGATCAAATATATTATTAAAATATTAACATTTCACATTTATAAACCATTAAAAAAATTATAAATTATAATATACAACAACAATATTACATTAAAAAATATTATTACCTATATTTGTAATATTATACTAATATCGATTACAACATAATATTATGTATTACTCATAAATTATATATATAGATATTAAATATATTATCTATGGTATTACTATATAGGACACAGGTAACCATGTTGTTTATAATTTAGGTATAACATTTTGATTCCAAGACGTATCAATGAAGGACATTTGCTTTAATATAATCTAAAAAAAACATTTACACCGCTGTTACTAGACATTCGATAACTTACATACAGATGCTCTATAGTTATTAGTTTTTCTATTAGTTATTCATTAATTTATGGAATTTAATTTAATAATTGAACTTTCGGTGACATAAGACAAGTAAATGAAAAAATTCAAAATAATGCCTGTGAACATTGTGAATGAGTCTGAAAAGTAGGTAGGTACAACGTTATGGTATATTTGTGTTTTAGGATTTCTCATAATATAATATTGTTTTAAAAAATGTTTTCATAGTTCATTAAATATGCACATGCAATTATTTGTTTACTTTGCAATCATACTAATGGAATCCTGGAAAATTCTTGCTCGTTTTATTATAAAATAACATTAAGGTTGTAAAATATTATTTATGTATGTATTTACAAGTTTAAAATTAAAATTCAGTGTTTATGGACTTTTGTATTTAATCAGGTTGACAGTGCTTAGGTACTTACTTTACCTAAGACTTGATGGTGAAAATTATTTCTGCAATAAATTTATTTTCAATTGATTAACTGTATTCCAAAATATTATTTAGTTTCTAATAAATATGTATACTAATTAATCACGAAAAAAAGCAAATAATTATACCAACTTACTAAACCTACTTATTACAGTTACAGTTAATGTTACAGAGAAATATAAATATTATATTTTGATAATTATTCTGAAGACGTGAAGAACTAACTAGTAGTATAAATAATTACCTTTGGAGTAGGAGTAAGTTGTTTTAATTCCCATGTATTTCATTAATTAATTTATTACCCAGTGAGTTGTAAAATGTTATACTCTCTAGAGAGTATAATAATAGTATTGTGAATATTTTAATTGTGTAATTAAAGGTTTAAAGAATAATTATGATCACTGTTGTATTCACCAACGTAATAACTAATAGATGCCTAATGAATATAAAAATACTACCTACTTAATATTTTAGTTATTGTTGTTGTCAAGTACTTAGTACATATATACATCATATTGAAATAATATTATTATAGTAAACAACTATAATAAGTTTATTTTTAATTTTGAATATTATGATTTATCATCAATCATAATTCATACATTAAATATAATACTGCAGATATGTTATTTGATAATGTTTACCATCAGATGTATAAATGCTTTATTCATATTAGAACATAATATGAACAATTTTATTTTACATAAGTGCCCCTCCCCTTCCAACTATATATGTTTCTTTATACATTTTAATTGTTCATTATTTCCAAAAATATTTACAGTCTGTTGGTATTTGGGAAAAAAAAACGCAATACTTAAAAGCGCTTATAGGTTTCCAGTCTAATTATGCGTGGTTGAACGAGTTTTAATATAATAAGTTGGTTGTGTAATGTATTTTATTTTTCTCAGATTAAAATAATTTAAAATTTTAAAAGTATAAAAATATTGTATATCCTATGTAAAGTATAAATTAATATAACTTCACACTTAATCTTTATCAAGAACAATACAATTTTATTTATTTTTAAAAACGTAAGTATTTATCATAACGCTAAATCAATAATTTACCAAATAGATTAATTGGTTTTTAAACATTTTCGATAAACATTATAACAATACTTTGATCTTAGTCGATAGGTCACACGAGTTTAACACACCAACATTTAATGAAAAAGAATACCCTCACATAATTATTATCTACTACAAATTTAAGCTATGTCACTCCATTACATTGAAATGCATCTTAATCGAATGCAGGACATAATAAGAGGAAGGAAGGAGAGGAGTGAATTTCTGACCACCTTTCCGAAACTCTTAACTCAGAACCAAACCACATACTGAAACTAGGTACTCGAATCCTTAACATCTATCAAGAACAAACATCGTCAGTTAAGTACCTAAATTTATAATAATTTTATTTTTAAATTCTGAGCGGAGCAATGAATGTATTGATTTTACAAAGATGAGTGTTTTTTTTTTTGTCACCTGTATACATCACTTTTCAGAGCAGTAAAAAAAAAAAAAATGGTTAGATTTTCTTCAACAGCACCTTTTTTGATATGAAATTCGGTACTTTGAGGGATCAAAAGTAAAAATTTTCCAGTAATTTTCAAAAACGCTGGGAAAACAAAAGAAAATTTAGGAAAAACGGATATTTTTCGTCAAAACAGTTTTGGTTTTTGGTGTAGCTCTCAAACAATAGATCGTAGATACATGACATTTTCACTGAATGTTCATATTAGAAATTTCTATACACCATAATATTTTAAAAATAATCTGACTTGTCTTGAGGTGTTAACGCACATTAAAATGACGTAGGCACTATTTTTTTTAAGCATTTAAAGTTCAAATTTTGACAAAGACCAAATTTAAAATTTAAAAAAGATTTTCTATTTAAAAATGTACAAAAGGTTTAACTTTTATAGCTAAAGATTGAAAATTTAAAAAAATATAAAAACTCAGTTTCTTTTATATACCTACTTATTAGTTTTGAAAGTTCAAATTTAGACGAAATTAGATATTTAAACGAAGAAGTATGATTTTAGTTTTGTGTTGTATTTTAAAATAATTTTTCATGGGTAGGTACCAGAAACTTCTAAAGTATTTTATTGTATACAAATATAATAATAATTAAATAATAATAATTACCGACTACAGCCATATTAATAATAATTTTTAACAATATATTTCTAATATAAAATATCTTGGACAATAAACCGTCTCTCCTCAGAATAGTTTTTCGTACCTATGCAATGATATTATATCATTGAATTCAATTTAAATACCATACATTACAGTCACTCACTGTGCAGAAGAGCAACATCCACTTACTAGTTTTTTTTCTTTTTTTTTTAAATAAAAATAATTGATCTAACCTAATTTTATCAAAAACCATTGTTACGCCCTGTAATTGACTCAGAATTTAGATGCCGCACATAATACTATTCTAATAAAAATAAGAAAATAGGTATAGGTACACTTTATGATGTAGAATAAATGTATAATATACCAACACCTAATTTAATCTATAGTGATGTAAAATGTACATTATGGTGTAGAGTTTATTTTTTGTTTGCCGGGCTCTTATTAGCATTGCACTTATCGCAGTATGGCTCACAAAACTTCTCGACTTTACGACCCTGGGTGTATTATTATAATTTATAGTCAATCGACGAGCATAATATATCAATAGTATCAATGTATTATTATAATTTATTGCCGATCGACAACGACCCGTTTGTAGATTTTTGTTTCTGTTTCACGAATTTACTTTAACCGGCATTATAATTCGGCATGGGTATCAGAAGAGGTCTCGACGGGATGAGCGAGTATAGACGTATTAAATTTCCATTAAACTCAGAGCGGACAACCGCGGAGCCCAATCGAAATAATAAACACATTAATATATACAGGGTGTTCCTCGTGTCTGTCGCGAGCATGGTTTTTAGTTATTTCTTTTTTATGTAATCTTATAAAAATATTAATAATTGAAGTATTGATTAAACAATGTTTGAGTGGACAATATTAAGAAATGTATTATCACGTAGCTCTAGAATGTTATTCAATTGTATACCAAAATGAATGATAATTCGTACGTCATAATCGTCATATATAATGGTCAGAAAAAAAGCATTATTGGAGCCATAAAAAGAAATAGGTATCAGCATTAAAAAAAAATTGTTTCGTTATTGGTACCTATAGCAAGCTTGAAAAATTTTGAATTTTTATAGAAAGTTCCCGCAATAAAAATAGCGAAACACAAAATAAACCGTTTAATATTATTATTGATGATGAACCATGCGTACACCGATAACATGAGATACAGATACTTAACAAAATATGGACGACGTGTATCGACAGTATAATATTATGTTGCATTCGCATACCAAGAGAGATACCCCAAGCAAAGGGTAGTCGATGAGAACAAATATAATATTTATTATTATTATACTACTGCGTTATATTTTATATACCCGAGAGCAGGTTAACCGTAGCGAGCGTAACGAGTAACGCAAACACGACGCTGTCGATCGCCGATGTTTAGGTATATATAGGTGCCATATATATATACGAGTTTCAAGCGGGAAAAATAGGTTTTAAACGCGTACCGCTCTCTCCCCCCCCCCCTCGGCAACGTCGGCGATGTGTTAAAATAAACATTTTTGACGAAACGAGAAATAAAAAACGCGCCCGTTTGATATAGCGATAAGTAAAAGTAAAAAAGTCTCCACGTGAATAATGTACGGAAAAGGTCGACCCGCGGGGAGAGTGGGGGGAAGGGGGAACGGGCAGAAAAAATAAGAAATTTCTTCTTCGAGTAGAAGAGTGATTTATACAGTGTAAACAAAACAAAAGGGTCATCCCTCGCGCGTCTTATAATACACCTACCTCTCTACCACCGCTATCGCCACTGATCCGGTCGGTAAATCAAACGGTCGGCGGTTGTTTGTTCTCCTAGCGCCAGTATTACAATAATAATATAGTGGCGACACTAACGGGCGTGTCCGCGCCGCATATTATCGGTTACACTTACCGGCGGCGGCGGCGGCGGCTGCTGCCCGCGAGCTCTGCTGTTGGTCCTCATCGTCGTTCTTGACATCGGCGGCGTCTTGGTATTTTCCGGTCTTCTTGGACGGTCTACGGTCCACTTCGTTGGCGGGCGCTGGTTAGAAAAAAAAAAATAAATGTATACATAAAATACTCTATAATAATATAAACACATCACAAATAGGTACATAAATCCAACGGAGTGAAAAAGGGGCGGAGTGTATCGTATGATATACATATATATATATATTATAATATATGTGTATGTTGAGAGCGCGAGCGTGTGTATAAATATATACCAAATCGGCGAGAAAAAGTTTTCAGGCGTCCGACCGAATAAGACGATAAATTAACCATCGTATACCGCGGTACTCGCACGTATATATAGGCGCTGCAGTGGTCGAGAGTTGTGCTGTGTGTGTGTGTGTGTGTTGCCGAGGGTGGTCAAACCTCTCCAATCAAAACCTAGTTCTTAAAAATGTATCCTGGCTAATAATAGTTATTGTTTGCAATAAACCGTACATTTATAATTATCACTAAAAATCACGTTTGTCATTATTATTTATCACCGGGGAAAATGGTTTGGAATTTTCTCGATTTTGTTCTTACACGAACCACACGCGCGGTGTCGGTAAAATCGATGGTAGACATAAGCGCCAAAACGAGATAAGAAATATATAAATTGTATCGTATATACAAAAGTGCCAAAATCCCATACACCTATATATAGGTACATGGATGTTTCATTCCAGATATTCAATTTAGAACTGCGTGGGTACCTATCATTCAAAAGCTCCTGCAAACGCCTACAATCTTATAATGTTCCTAAACATAATATTATTGTAATAATATGAATTTTTATTTATAATATTTTTATGTACTTACTATTCATGTATTTTAAAATGTTAATATCGACGCATATGATAAAATAAGTTTTTTTTGTACCTTTATATTGCTAAATCGTAGGTATATCCGGTAAAATACATAATATATTTTTAACAGTCACCCGTTGTTACCACGGACTAAATGCAAATTAAAGTGTATCTAAGCTCATGCAAGTTACTGCTCAAATATTATGCTCAAGCAGTAATTAAAATGTTTCGTTTTAATACGTCACCTCTTTTTATCGTCTACCGATTTAGTAGTAGTCGAGGACTTTTCAGAAAATATTTCTATCCATAGTTGAAATTATAATAGTACAAGTATAATTATTATTTTAAGTAATAATTTTATCATTTAGTTTATCGAAATTTTCAATTGTGATATTTGAATTATAAATAAAAATCTTACATTTGAGAAAGGAAAAAAATCCTAACTACACCATAATATTACATAAGCGTATAATTTATTCTTACGGTGTGATCTGAAAGGGGCTGTTTTCGTTACCTTATATTATGAGTATAAGGTATACTCGTATTATATGGGTTCAATGCGATTTATATTTATCATAAACGTATAGTAGTGGGCTCACAAATAACACAAATTGCTTTAATATGGTACGAGTGGAGCGTGTAAAATGTGTGTAGGTAGCTATGAAAAGAAATAAGGGTGTGTGTTTGAGCTATTTTATAAATCGTTTTTTTTTTTTTTTTTTTTTATATAATATATATATATATGTACCCTTTCCTCCGAATTTAGAAGATTTTTTAGGCATCTCAGTCGTCCACCAGCGACCGGACACCGAAGTGGGCACTGTGGTCGTGGTAGTAGTGCTCGTAGTGCTCGTAGTGGTGGTTGTGGTGGTGGTTGTTGTCGTCGTCGTCGGCTTAGGCACGGCTACATCATTATGGAAATATGAAAACAAACGTTATTTACAAGGAAACTATAATATTATTATTAATTAGCGTAAACTCGTTTTTGACGCTTATCCAGTTTTAATTGTATGTACCTTTGTATAAGTATAGGATGTCTCACCGTATTTGTTCAAGTCCACCGACCTATATAGATTACTTATACATTTCTCTACACGCCTCTTGATAAAACTTTGAAACTTGAACAACTGTTTGTACTTAATGGAAATTAATAATTCAACTTTTAAAATATTTACATAAACTAGTTCTATAAATTGAATGTCTCGGATTTTTCGAAAACACCATAAAAAACATTTAATTATAAATTATTTTAATATATTATTACATTTCATTTTGTACCTACCTAAACTAAAACTAAAAAGTACTGAACATTATACTAATTGAAACCCTCCAATAAGATAAAGATTTTTCAACGGCGTAATATAGTATTATTAATACACATAATATTGTTACCTATCAGATTTTATAAGCTTGAGGAAAGTTATTGTGAAGGGAGAGTAAAATTCGGTATAATAGCTTGCAGGTACAACGATATTTTAGCTGTAGTATTTATTTCGGTATTAAACACGTCTGTTTTGCTTTGTAATCTTTTTTGATTTTTAGCACTAATTTTGATTGACGAGAATTATTATATTAACGAACGATTGTTGAAATTAAGACTATAATTCAGAACAATTTATAATAATATGTTTGTGTTTGTTAAGGGTAATTCGAAAACATGGATTCAATAATACTCAAGTCCGAAACGACGTTAATCCAAATTGCATGTTTGATTATAATATAACTGGATGAATTTTTCTGCCGGTTTGTAAAACACAAAGTGAATATATTATGCAACTTATTATGTACAAAAAGTCACAAAGAAATATAATATGAGATAATAATATAACGTAGGTGGATAGATAGCTTATCACTGCAGGATTGTGAATAGAGTATGTAAATATCAGTATAATATCACATAGTATATCTAACTATTATGTGTTCGACATGAAGTTATCACTGTCAATAAAATATGTTTACTTTCGGAGAAGATAACGAGTACCTACCTACACGATTGTATTGTAAAAATCTATAAATGGATAACGAAAAACGTTTTAAAACTTTGGCACCAGACGAAATATAGACCTTACAGCAGGCGGTTTGACTATCACGGGAAAAAAAAAACTTTTGTGTAGAAATATTACTCCATTAAACGTAGAAAATATGTTTAACTACCTACTAAAATATCAATAAATTGTTTTAAGAGTATTATTATTACTGAATAATAGTAATTCGAGTGATTCGAGCGCTATGCTTGAGTGGGGCAATATTCATGTTTTGTACATTATGCGTTGTTCATCGTACGATTCAAGTACCTCTACCTACCTCAGTCTATGGATACAATGGATGTTTATTACATTTGTAAATATTAATCTTTTTAACTATTAATATCCTCTAGAAATCGGCCCGAAGATTCTCGCTGAAAATATACGTTATATATGCAATAGGTCCCTTGTTTTATGCACTTTTTACAGTATGCAAAACTCGAGGCAAAAGCCAAATTTCGTATAAGTAGTCTATACTGTGGTAATTACGAATATATTGTATTATAGCAATGTGTGAAGTCGCCATTTTTAATCACCATCATTATAATTAATTTTAATATTATATAATAGTATTCATGGTTTGTAGATTTTCGGATGTTGGATTGTGACGGATGTTTTGATCCACATAAATACACCAAATTATAGATAATAGCTTTTTCGGTATCAATAATAGGTGTAGTCTGTTTAAAACAAGATTATAATTTTATACTAATGACTCGTGTCATAGTTGTTTCTATGACCTTATAATATTATGATTGTTATTCATATAGTTGTTATTCATGGTATCATAATTAAGAAAACAAAATATTTTGTGTAGGTATACCTACTAAATTGATGTTTAACAATAATAAATATATCTGATGTATATAAATTATAATAAATAAATAACTTTAAGTATCACAATTTATTATGTTATACTTTTTCTTGTAGTACCGAATAATTTAATTTAAAAATTAATTTAATAATATTTCAACATTTTTTTTATTCATATAGGTATTCATACAAGTACCTAAACAACGTTTATTAAAAATAAAAAGTTGTATAAGGGATTTCAATATTAATATTTTTATTTATTTGTTCACCATCACTATTTATTATAATAATATGTACCTATACT
Source organism: Macrosiphum euphorbiae (assembly GCA_949089665.1). Classification (NCBI taxonomy): domain Eukaryota; kingdom Metazoa; phylum Arthropoda; class Insecta; order Hemiptera; family Aphididae; genus Macrosiphum; species Macrosiphum euphorbiae. The sequence goes on from CARXXK010000001.1 coordinate 21,744,358, forward strand.
ATATAGCTTTATCTAAAATATCTAGATACATACCAAGGTAACATAATAGATATTTAATAATTATAAGAGTTAACAATTATAATTAACTGACATTTTAAAGTGCAGGTGATCATACCCATAGCCCATAATATTATTAAGTTTTATTATAATAATGTTATTTATATTACAAAACTAAAACACACATCATTGGTGATTAAAATAACTTCTTATATACAACTGGTCTTTGATTTTCCGTACACGTATCATACAATATTTAATTTAATTTTTTTTTCATATTTTGATGTCCTTTTTTATTTTTTTTTTTTAAAATGTTATTTGACTATAAGTAGGCTGTGGCACTTTTCGTAAATAACAACTTGATATCTAAAAAAAAATAATAATGTAAAAAAATATTGCTCTTTGAGTGTACTCTAAAAATAGGGATGCTATCCTGTCAATCAGTGTTACAGGACTGAAACTTAATATTGTTTATAATAGTTAATTAAGTATTAAATAATGAATTTATTACTATGTCATGATGAATATATATAGTGTAACAGAATCTCTTAAATATGACAAAAAAACTTGTTGAAATTATATGATTAGTAAATAGTTTTAAGAATATACCCATGTTATAAAATTTCCAAAAATAATATTTTTAAAAAAGCTATTGCGTTCCAAATTTATTTTATCAAAAAAATATTGATATTTAAAAAAATTCTAAAAAATAAACTACTAGACTTAGATAAATGTTTTTACCATCCAAATCGTTCTTAAAATCAGATTCACAAGTTTGCTATTTTGAATTTATTCAAAAAAATTTAAGTCAAATTTAAAATTTTTTATTTTTAGTATAAAAAAATAAAAATAATTTTTTTCCTCTTACACGTGTAGAACAAGTGGCTATAAATTATATATAAAAAAAAAAATTAAAAATAATGATCATAACAAAAGTTATTCCAAAAGTCAGTTCTATCTGTTACACCCTGTATAATAATTATAAAATAAAACGACCTCTCTATATTCAAAATGTTAATATTTTTTTTTATAAATTGTTTGGTGATACGAAATATTATTCATATTAATCAAATTAATTTTTGAAATGTCGATGAAATTTAATCATTCTATACGTAATTTTATTAAGTATATAGTTATTTTTTTATTAATACAATTATTTATACAACATCTATGTATTATGAAATTAATTGGTTGTTAAACTTTTTATGGAAAAACAATATTATAATATATACCTATTCCATTTACAATAATATAGTAAAACATATTTTTGAGTGAAACATTTAATAGCTCAATTGATATTGAATGTATTTTTAAGTACAGTAATTATACATATCCGAGACCTAACTACACGAAGAGTATCAGTAAAAGTAAATAATTTATTATTGTTCACACAAATTAGAAATAATTATAATAATATGTTGTACACATCTACTTAAAAATTAAATTGAGCATGTTAAATGGATGTATACGTTCGTTTTGTATGCATACATTTTTCTTTTCGCAACAAAAAATGATGATTATAATCTAGGTATACGTATATATTAATCTGCATACCGTAAAGCTTAATAGTGCCGTCTGTTTCGCCCAACGAATTTTTCGAAACACACTGGTACGTGCCGTAATCGGACAACGTTACCGATATTATCGTCAGCTTCATGTGCGTTTTGTACGCGTTATCCTTCAGATCTGTGTGGTATTTGGTGCCTGAAAAATTTCGTACATTATTTTTAGTTTTTATATAGACGTTATAATACGTTATTATGTGTGTACTTGTATAATATCGTGATGAAATTATCGACCGTTCGGATTCTAACACGACGATTATGCGACTCGTTGGTAAACAAAATAATAATAATGATAATAATGATATATTTAAAATAAACAACAATTTCGAAGACATTCCAACATAGGTATTTCGTTTGTCTTTGCGGAGAAGCTAAAACCATTCGTCGAAACTTCAACTGCGTAGTTAAGACATAATGGTAACGACCGACAGCATCCTTTCCTTCCTCGGAAGTAATAATCGAAAAACAAAACTTGTAGGAAACTCACTGTTACAATACAAACGATTGATATACCAAAGTCATGTTGTTCGGACTAAACTAGGTCCAGGTCCCCGGCACCGCCCATTCGACATTTGGAATTTAAACCGAGGGATTTTTATAACTTTGGAAGGAGCACAGACGAAGGGAATTGCTGCACAAACCAGCACAAACGAAAGCCCTGGGTTTAAATTCCGAATGTTGAATGGGCGGTGCCGGGGACATGGACCTGTCAAGACTAGTGCTGTCTGGAAGCTGCACGGAAAATTTACTTTCACGGCTCGTCAAAATCGTGCATATATTTTAAGCGGGAGGTATAACCGTATACGACATGAACTTAACAAGACTGTCAACACTGAAAATACTCGATCGTTTGCCAGAGCCAAACAATTATAAAACATATAATATATAGCAATAATAATAATCTATTATACTGATATTATTAAACCACTAACACGTAGTTACCACAGGATTTAAATATAACTAATATCAAATTATATTTGAACAATAATATTACAAAACTGCTTAGTTGGCATAGAATATTATTTATATACCTGTCAGTATATTGTTGTATGCAGGTCCTCTATTTTAACAGTAAGTTATAAGTTATAACGATGAAATTATGTTTATTTACTATGATAAGAAAATTTAAAATTGTAAAACTCTAACCGCAAGCAGAAAATAGTATGGAAAAAAAAAGCAAATGCCTTCAAAATCCGTACTCTATATATTACCAATAGGAGATTACAATTTTAAATAAAAATATTTTTAAAATACAGCTGTAATAGCATAGATCTCCAGAATTAAAGTGTTCACTACATTTAGTATGGGTAAGTATATATTATTCAATGTTTGTAGTTTTTATTGATTAAATTCAATTTAATCAGTAATAATCTGTCAGTTTGGTATTTAAATTAAATTAATAACATTTATGTACACCTTTATTTTACACATCAGCGATCTTAATGTGCTTTTATATTATTTAATGAATCATTAAAAATTGAAAAAAAATCTCTTTTTCCTCTCATAAATTATGAAATGTTTTTTCAATTCGTTATTTTTTATCGATTAACGTATTTTTGACATTTTAATTATTAAACTACATAATATTATATCCTGTAGTATATACGTATAGTATAAATCAATACATTTTTAATAAAATAATCATTTAAAGTTTCAGTAGATTTACTTTGAACATGCACAAATAAAGTTAACCTTAATGTTGTATATAGTATTGACGATGGTAACAGAATATCTATCGTATAATAATATAGGTAAATATAAATCATGAAAATAATAATAAAGAATCATAATGTATATATTAATATACTGAGTTTCATGGAATAATATTTAAATATTTTCCACATATTTTGATAGATATACATTGACAAAACTGTACTTGATACTTAAAATAGAATATTGAGAATACGTATCAACTATACACAATATTGTGTATACCTATCTATAGTTATACTGTTCAAGCATAATGAAATAATAATATTTTAATGGATATTAATGTCCTATCAGGATAAATCATATTGCAATATAATTGTATACACTTTCCTTACGATACGATATCATTGTCTATTATAATAACGTCGGAAACGATTTAGTTGTACACGTATTTCGTTCGCAAACAGTCGTTCCCACGTCGGTGGGTATTCTGGCATTCATAATAATAATATTTATTACGGGTACCGTTTTGGTCGGAGTTGTATTATTCGGCGTCCACCTTTTGCGCCCAATTTAAAATCCCGTGGAAATCAAACCATATAGTAGGGTTCACTGAATCAGACTAGCACAGTTCTACGCTTAATGTTATTCAGTAAAATATAATATGAACAAAATCTATAATGTATATTATTATTATAGGTGCATAGGTAGTTCATTAGGCATAGAAATAATTCTTTCGCGAACGTATAGATGATGGATTCCAAAAAAAATAAAATCAAAACTATACACTAATACACACATATGAGATTATATAATATATGTTATATGTAGAGGTAATGCCTAATGCTTATCAGATCTTATCAGTCTATAAGTCCCAAGCGCGTACTTATACGTGTGCTTAAGCGTACGATGTTTTCTATTCTATATATATTTTATACTAACCGTTTGATATGATAGTCGTTTTATCTTTTGTCCAGTAATCGATTGATTTGGGATACGCTTCGGACGTACATTCCAAAGTGACCGATTGACCTTCTTGTGCACCGACGAGCTGATTTTGTATCCATATCATGGGAGGGACTGTTGAAAAAAAAAAGAAGAAAAAAACCGCACGCACACACAAAAAATAAAATAAATTATTATGAAATCCAATAATCCTGACGGGAAATCGTGGAATAATAATATTTACCACCATATACATTGTATACTGTACAGGTACACACTCACTCACTCTCTCTCACACACACACACACACACACACACACACACACACACACACACACACACACACACACACAATGGCTTATACAGGGTGTTTAAGGGTTTTTCGTATAAGCTATGAAAACGTTGTCGCGTTAGTCTAGAATCGAACACCTATTTCACGATTTACGAATGTGAAATTGCTTTTTGTGAAATCCTGATTTTGAAAGGCACTATTATGACACCCATTTAATTGAATTTAAAACATAATATTATGCCAATACAAGCTAAATGCACGACGAGAATATTGTCGCACGACAATACATTCTACATAGGTAGGTATAATAGTTCTATTGATATACGTCATGTATACATTAGAGTTTTGAGTTTTTTGGACTCCCGTCAGAGTGGTCTCACAAAAAGTCTCTTGGAGGAATCCGTTTTCCTTTAAAACACCAACACATTATAAGGACTTATCAATCAAGACCACCTAATTGAAGCTGCGGCAATGGTACCGTTGAACATCGCACACTTATGTGGGTTTTCGATTACATTCACGTAAAAATGAGATCATTCTCAATGTTTGTTCGGGTAACCCGGAAACACTCTGTATACTATATGTTGACATTGTTTGCCTTGCATGTGTGTGTTTGTGTGCACACATAGCTATAGTGGTTAATTAGTTTCACTCACATTGTATGACTAGCATGATGCGTTTGCTAACTGAAGGTGGAATTCCGTTGGAAGCTATGCACAAATATGCGCCCATGTGTAAACGGTTAACTTTTGATACGTTTAACCATGGCCCGTTCACCGCGGACACTGAAATTGATAAATTTTAAACACAATTAAAATAAAATATATTCATATCGTTCTACTCATAATTTAAAACGACAAACACTTCGTGCGTTATACATAATATACCTGCAATAGGTTATCCAGGTAGTTATAGATACAATTTTTATACAACCTGACCAAGCCAGCCAAATCGAAATATAAAATAATTGATTCAGTCACATTATTCATTGATTTGGTTGTCAATATATCTACTATTATATTTGTTATGTAGAAACTGTGGTACTTAGTGTATAATAAAATATATCTATACACCAATTAATTTAATTTTTTAGATTCTGAGTGGAACTATGAATGTATTGATTTTACAATGATGTGTGTTTTTATTTTTGTGTCTGTGCACACGATAAGTAGTCGAAATAATGCTTCGATTTTCAACTACAGTATCTTGTTCAATTGGAAAGTGAATTTCGTTAGTGTATTGGGGACGTCAAGATTTAACATTCCCAGTAATTTTCAAAAGCGCCAAGCAAAATTAAGGAAAAAACGGGAATTTTTACGCAAAATCGATTTTTCACAAAATTGAATTTGGCTTTTGGTGTAACTTTAAAACAAATGACCATAGATACATGAAATTTTCACTGGTTGTTTATATTTGCATTTTCTGTACACGATAACAGTTTCAAAATATTTTGATTTATTTTGAACTATTTTGAACCTAGACTAACATACCGTCTCCACTCAGATTCGTTTTTCTTATACAATGATATATCATTTAATTCAAATTTAATACCTACCATCCATTATACAGTAACATCATTGTAACCTATCGTACAGCAGAGCACCTTTTTTTTTTTTTTATTCTCCAAGAACACGTTGCGGTGTGGGAGCCCCATACTATATTATAAAATATAATTATTGTAAAATTCACAGATCTGATAGGTTAATTATAATGAATTCATTGTATCATTTTACACACATAATAGCTCTATCATACATATTATGGGTTTGACGAAAATGTATTCAGTTTGAGTTTATTCATAGACATTTTACAAGTGAATTCGCAGATTGTTTTTTCTTCACAAAATGTTTGATAATTATGAATTTTATTTTTTCATTATATTGGAGTAGATTGTTTTTTGATAGTTATATTGTCAGCATTAATTTTTATTTCAGTATCATAATATCATAAAACAATTTTGTTCGGTAAATATAGATTAAGTAGAGATTTTATACGATTTAGATTATTGAGATAATCCAGGAGATAAATGTTTTCTTTTATTTTACTGTTTAGTCCAATTGTTATTGATATATCGTCCGTAGAAGTTATTAGAAGGCTTCCGATAATAGGTTTTTATATGGAGTTTGGTTGATAATTTTACTTTGTTTTTATTGATATGTTTTTTACACATCATTCGAGCAAATATAAAATTTGTTACCTAATGTATAAACAAATGATAATTATTAGTAATTATAGATCATTATAGTTTGTTAATTTGAACTTTGAATAAGTTACCATACGATTTTGATTTGTTGAAGGGCAATGGCCAACCCCGTGAAGAAACACAAGATTCGTTAAAAAAGCATAATATTTTTGCAGTTGTATTGACACTTTGAACAAAAAATGACTTTTTATAATAATTATAAAAGAGTAAACGTAGAGCGACAGTCAATGTCAAATGCGGAACAATGACTACATTAAATTTATTCAAATTAGAATTTTTTCATTTTTTTGTACCCCAGCAGCAGAAAACAGAGATCACTATTATAAACAATATCGAAAGCGATAATAATATAGCATTGATATTTATGAAAACACCCGCAATGATAAATTGGGATTCATGTTGAGATACTTCCACATCACCCCACCTACCTATTCATTTTATTCATTTCCAGAGTCTCAAGTTGCCGAATAAATTCAGAAAAACATTTTATTTTCCCTTAGCCTTAAATATATTAAAACATATTGCATACCTACTGTTTTAAATATAAAATACAAATGTATGCTATAGAAAAAATAGGAGTTATATTTTTACTGAAGTATACTACTCATAATATTATACAGCACTTATAATTTATTGCTTTTTAAATACAATGTTAATGGACTTTTGAAGGTTGTCCAAACATTTTTAAAGATTGGGCTTAATAAAAAACTAATTGATTTGTTCTCACCATCAATTCGTTGTTATTTTTCTCGCATACTTCACGAAAACTTAAGTCTTGCATTAAATACATACCTACTATTACCTATCATACTATTACTATGATTATCAAAAATATTAGAATTTTAACACACGAAGACCTTTTCCAAATGTACATTGAAACATTTTACACAATATATTATAGTACCTGTGTATTATACAGAGTTCTGTGCGTAAAATACGATTACATTCAAGTTGTACAGTCTGCTGAATAACAATACACGCGTAATACACAAAATATAATAATATAATGCCATTATAATCTATAGGTATAATATTATGGACGTGAGGCATATGTTTTCAACTTTTAGATATCACATATAACGTAATTTATGCAATAAACGTTTTAACTTAATACCTACCATTTCTGGGCTGAGTGCTGTTTTTCTAATCTCCATGTGCATCATAGATATTGCGGTGTTATTCGTTTAAACATAAAGCCCTTCAATGATATAAGCTCCCTTATTTTTATAATATTATAAGTGTTCATTAAACTGTTTGGCGTGCACGTAGATATATTAGCATTGAAGCAACGGTTAAAATGTATTTAATATATATATATAATTTATTACTACTACATTTTAATCACAAATTATAAACATATCGTAATTTTTAACATATTGCAATAATTATTGCGACAAATAAGAATAGAAGGAGTTATAATATTTTATATTTAGTAATAAAATATTTAATGTTATAACCTATACGCTGTTTTTTTAAAGAAGAATTTTACTATTAATTCGTTTATCATCTGACAAAATCAGAAATAATAAAATGTTGAACATATATTAATGTTTTTAGAATTACTTTTTAAAGTTAAATTATTATGCCAAATAAAGACAGTCATACCAAAATTGAACCTTCTATGTATTAACAATTTCGTCTAGTCTGAAGAATAAACCTATACCACATACGGAATTATAATACTTAAAAAAAACATGTGATTGAATTATGTATGGCGTATGCCAAATGTGAAATGTAATTTAAATTTAAAGACATTTTAAATATATTATATTCATTCAATTAAGAATTGTTTAAAATGAAGAGACAGTGCTGTTATAGAAAATATAAAATTAATAAAATATTATATGATTTAATTATCGCTTTATTATAGCTTACAATACTTGTAATCTATAGATATATAAGATATATTATCTTTAAATTTGAAACTTGAAATTTAAAACCTTTTTTTGATATTAACTTATTAACATACTAAATCGAATTATATAAATATTATGAAGCTATATGTTACCAATATGTTGAAGAAATAAAGGTACGAAAATCCTATTCGTAAAACTGCCAATACAATGTAGTCTCGTTGTAAAACTTTGGAATCCAATTCACGACCATTCTAGAATGTCTATTTTCTTTACGTGCAAAGGACACATATAAAGGGACAAATGTATTTTTATTTCCTAAAACATGTCTAGAATAACGTTTGTCCTTTCGTTTTTCATAAACATTTCTTAGAATTATCATAAGACTTGGCCCGTAGTTTATTATGGTCCTTAGTTGAATGTGGTCCACGAGCACAACAGCGTATTAGTCTATATTGATTATAATGTTGTTAATGCTAACTAAAAACATATTAACTGTTATTTTTATTTTTATTTGTATAATTACATGTAATTGTCAATTACTAAGCTTGTAGGCTGTCATGTTAATCGTTATAACTCCAGTTATAGGGTTTTGAATTAACAATTTATTCTTTACTTTTATTTTTGTTACTATATCTTATCTATTAAACAAATTTTTTTATCCATAAAAATTATATTAAATTTAAAATACATGTGATTAAACATAAATTTTCCTTTATCATTCTAATTGTTTTGATCACTTTTGTTAAGATAACGCAACCTTTAAAATGTTTATAGTTAGTTAGTTGAAACAACTAATTCACTATAATATTTATATTACTGGGGATAATGACTTTTATAATAACTAATTAGAATCTAATATTAATATCTAATATAATATAATATTTTTTTTTTACGTACAAGGCCTCCCCTACAAACATCATTGGCCACGGTTTGTGTATTGCATGAAACTAATATAAAAGTTTAAATATATAGATAATAAGGTAAATAAATACATAAGAGGTACAGTGGAAGTCTTAAAAACTAGATAAAATGTACATTTTTTTTTTGCCTATTTTATATTTATATGATATACCTACCTAATATTAATTCGACCAGAGTGTAATATTTAAATTTTAAATATAATATTTTAAACATTGCATACAATATTATACTAAATAAAAGTACCAATGCCTAGCTAATATTATTAGCAAATTGCCACATTATTATCTTTTGAGCTCTTTCATTCTTTTTAGTTCTCCTTTTTTTCGTCCCTCTGGATATTTCTACCTTATTATGCAACTTTTCACATCTCTTTCGTTCCCCATAAATCTTCGTGTTATTAAACTCATACGCCTTCACTTTTATTCTATCCAAACATACAAATCCCATATACTTTCCACTTATTTCGTTTCTGCTTTCAATTTTGTTTACAATACCTGTGGATATAATATAGGTCCCGTTTCAATCAAAGTCAAGATACAATTTAATGTTGAGTAATATATATTTTTTTTTTTTTTTGCTTCAAAACGTAAAAACCAAATGCCCGTACCAATTTAACACTATTTTTTCCCATGATTTGAAGTTGTTTTCAGAAGTCCAACGGGATTTACCTAGGTAGTATATACAAATGAGTTTAAAACTAAAAAGTTTTAGGGTCATCTGGTAAATTATGCATTATTGTTACACCCATTTGATTAATAATCCAACATAAACATTATAAGAAGCTGTTTACCCGTAGGCGTATTCAATGTTTATTCTCCTCACTATGTTAAAAAATGTTGTTCCCATCTTGGCTAATCATAAGGATTTTTTGTAATATTTAGCTTATAATATTAACACACCAAAGTTAAAACCACAGTCACTATACACTCACTACGTCACTGATTATAATATTATAGGCACAATACTCTGTTGTTTAATTTTTAGTTACGACCATTATGAAGTTTAATCATTTTAAACAGTTTAATAATATACACTATCAATCCTATTAATGTAATTATATGTTGTGTATACATTTGCCATACGAAATACAATAATAATATATTATTATAGATAATATTACACAGATTTTTCCCCACCGCCATGTCATGCTTTTCAGATGTTACGAACAAAATATGACCAATAATAGTATGACCAATTTTTATTTATCCACTATCTAATACGGTAACCGCAATACCGGTATAATAGTTCATCTATTTCCTTTCCGTCGTTGAAAGCCGTTAACTTTTGACTTAATCTGGTTTACCGTTATTTGGCTGTCTTGGAAACTTTAACACATCGAGAAACTATTTTCTAGTTTATCTATCGTATTGGCTAATTGTTTCTCGTTGGATTCATTGATGTACAGCGTAATTCATTATAATAACCAAATAAATTTAGGCATTATAATGTGAAGTAAAAACGGATATAATTTAAGTATAAATATATCAGTAGTTACATTTATTTTGTAACGGACGTGTAATGTAGAAATAAATATAAATTATTTGAAATTAGTATCATTTGTACAAAATTATTTAAACATTTTAAACTTCTTTTAATAGATAAATTAAAAATTAGCACTAAAAAACTCATTGTATCAATTATCTAATGTACATTTGAATTAAATATTAATAAACTATTTAAAAATTAGTTCATGAAAAATATATAAACCAAGAACCAGACGATTATAAATAAATAAAATGCATGACTTGAATTCAATATTATAAAGTACTGTATCGTAAAACTAGAATTAAATCACTATCGTGTTGGTAGGTATTGATAATTACGTTTTTAAGTGGATTTGTTTTAAATGGTGTAATTTTTCGTTAGAGTTTAATTGATTTTGTTGACATTTACAATGTATATTTAATGATTTTCAATATTTTTCTATATAATATTATTTTAGTTAAAAATATTCATAACCTAAAAATGAATATTTTTTAATTTCGTTATGTCATTATAACGGTCTAGTGAAATCAGTTGTAGAATATTATTTGGTAATATGAAATGCTGCAGCACGTTGACTAAAATGGGACTTTAGAACAAGTTATTAAATGAGGTTTAGAAGAGAAAGCCTTTGGGAACGGTAGATGATTTAATTTTAGATGGGATAGCACGGTCTCTAAATTCATATTCTTTAGTAGGTATTTAGTATGAAGCCAGCAAAGGTTTAGATGTATATATTTTGTTTGTACAATATTTAATTACTTTATTGTGTGTCTTTCTAGATTCACACGAAACGTCCTTAAATATTACATGAGCTTAAGAATATTATGTTTTAACACCGCCACGCACCGTGATGTCTTACATATAATTACACGAATGAAAATATAATCAATTAAGTCTTGAAAATTAGGGTTAGAGTTATTTGTAGTGACTGATAAGAAAGAAGATTACCTTTTTTAATGCAGGTGCACCCTATGTGTACAATCGAAAAGAAAATTGCCATACATTTATCTGTTAATTATAAGTGTTTACTTAAATGTTAATCCTAATAAGTAATTATGTATGTAACTTTGTTATGCAGCTAAGTACAAATTCGTGTAGGTAATACAACATTTAATTTATTCTTATTGCGGCCTTTTGGCGTATAGGTGTTTCAACTATGCCAATAATAAACTATTCATTTTCTAAAAGTTCGTAAATATTTTGGCATACAATTGATCATTATTATCTAGATTAACATGGTAATAATATAATAATAGAGCATGTTTTTTATTAAACATTCAAATGCAAGAATTATTCAAATTTTTAAATGTTACCTATTCACAATAATTTTTGATCCGTATCTGTCATTTTAAATCGGTCTACATAATATAATTTATTATGTCCGTTTTAAACTATAAACAAACTTGACTATACGCACCTATATTATATAATCCAAAAATCATTATGGAATACACTCTATATTGGTTTAAACTACATTTTGCTGGACTGGAAATTATAATCCCATAGGAGATCATAATATTCTATAGCGAATTTGCGTGGGATCATGAAAGAGATTAAAACATATGATTTAAAATCAAAACCAAACTCATATAAATCTCAACTAAATATCCATTTATACGTATACAGAACATGTTGTTAGGCCACTATATAAACACTGTTTATTTATTGTAATAACTGTTAATAAATGTCATAATACATATCATTCAGTACGATGGAAATGTTTAAATGTAGACAATACGTATATTATAGGTACCTACACTAAGTTGCTGAGTACAGTGTTAAGTATATTGTAATGGTCTTACAGCTTAGGGGTACGTATATTTATACCGATTATGGTCAATCAAAATTATATAATATACGTATAGTATTATAATTTATAAGCCCAAGTTGTTTTGAACGGTATAATGTTTGTTTGAATAGAATCGCCCATAATATTTGAATCCAATTTACAAATAAACATATTTAAGACACTTATTATAATATACATTTGGAAACAGTTGTAGGCCACTAAAAAAATAATCAGTTTAATGTAATTCCTCTCATTTCTGTAAAGGTTATTTGTTAGTAAAAAATTCAAGTCTTAAATACAACAAATTTATTTTATTGTTGGTGTTACATTATTACATTATATTTCAATATTTGATATTTAATATTGATATTTTGTCCATGCATTTATAATAAATACTAATGTCTCAAAGATAATTTTTATTTGTTAAGGTAGAATGATATAAGTATATGTTATAAATAATAGCATAGGTTCTTAGAAATTAAATAATTTTGTATAGAAACGATAACATTTAGTTTTAAAATAACAATTTCAACTTAATTTTTAATTGAATTAAAATACATAAGATAATATAATTATTATGACGATACCTATATATTTTACAATTATATATATAAGTATATAACTGTCAAACTGTTTGAACTAATATAAAATATTAATATCTTTATGAACATTTGTAGCTATATAGTATATTATATATAATAATATAATTTTAAAAAAGTTTGTAATATAATAACAATGTTTATACAAATAAATTATAAAACTAATTTATTTCAGACACTACCTTTTCAAATACTCTTCGTTATGATCAAAAATGCATGATTTGTAATGGGTGTACTTAAAAAGAGATTTTTGTATTAGAATGCAATCTTAACGATACATTTAAGTACTGTTTTTATTTAACAGCTGTGAATAGTTATAATTAGTAAATATAATGTTCAATTTTAAAATAAACAAAGCACTTTCTTTTTTCGTAATAGCTTTAACAGATTTTAAACCCCAATTATATTAAAAGTATTTTGTAGAATTATTTTTACATCTTACCAATTAAAATAATTACATTTATGAATAGTATTATAATATAAACATAATTCATAATTCATGGACTCTTGAACAATTTTTTTTTTTTATGAAAAGTATCAAGTTAAGTACATGTTTGTTATATCATGGTATAAATATTAAATGTAATCATTATTTCTAACACCTTACATTTTTTGAATAAATATGAAATTGTCCAAATACTTATCACACAATTTAAAATTATATATAATAGATTTTCTTCCTCGAGAAAATTGACTTAACAATTATCGTTTGATAAATATGCAATCCTATAATTCCTTTCAATTTAAAAATATTGAGTAATATTAGTAGGTAGAAAGATAATTATATAATATAATATTTTATGTTGAAAATTGGGTAGGTAGTTATTTGTTTTTTTTTTGTTGAGGAAATTTAAAGTAATTTATCATTAATAATAAAAATGAAAAAAAAAATTTTAACAAAAACCTAATGAGACGTAGAGAGGAAGAAAGTTTTCATTCAACGCTATTTTTGCCCGTCAGCTTGTGTTTGAAATATTTAACTACATTCATTTTTTGATACGTAAGGCCTCGGACTAAGTTTCCGTCATGGCTAATTGGATAGCAATTAGCGCATGCACTTGACTTCGAAACGAAAACTGGGGAAATACCACTTGAGAAAAAAAACAGTTAACGCGTATTATATAAGTTGATAATATATACACCTCAGTTCATCCAACGACAACCGTGACGACGATCCGTATGCAGCATATATTATTATAATCGTGATGTTTTTAGCTCGCTAATAATATTTTGAAGTACATATTACTGTTTGCTTTTTTGTTGTTGACAGACACCATAACTACTCTACAACAGTGTTATTATAATACAAAGCATGGGTAGTGAACTCAAAAATTGTCCGAGGCAAGCGTTTTATACAACACCCATCCAATCATGACCTACCCCACAGGCATCCGCCAATATTGCTACCTACCCATGTCGTATGTATGTATCTGTTTTAAAATTTGCTATAAACGGGATTAATTTTACTTTGAAATAAAATAGCAACACGTCATATTATAGTCTTCGCTCACTGCAACTCGTGATTTAGCCAGTGTTTGGAAAAAACGTCGTTCATGAACCCACGTTCATATATGGTGAATGATACGTGAACGTCACTCGTTTTTTGCAAATAGAACGTGAACGTGAACGACATTTATATTTTTAATGAATTTGATCGATTTTTAAGAAGTTCAATTATAATTCCTATAATATATCTTTGATTGCAAAATATATAAATTCTATACGTGAAATTCCAGTGTCCCCGGCTAGACATACTACAATAATATTATGATTTCCACCAATTTGTTATAAACCTAATCAGTTTATCATAATAAGTTCCCTAGCTTCGATTAATCTTATCACTAGGAAATCCTTATCAAAAAATAACTCGAATAACGTGTCAGATAATAAAAATTAATTCAGATACTTTATAAATTGGAGATGCTCTAAAGTCTAAATTTTATTTTTATTTTTTGGTAAAGTCGCATATATTTTATGGGTTTTTAATTTTTATATTGACTGCAGGCTAACGATTCATAAAAAAAATTAAATGAACGACCCAATGAACGCGTTCATTTGAAAAAAAACACGAACGTGAACGTGAACGAGATCCTTTTTTAAGAACTGAACGGGAACGTGAACGAGTTAATTTTTTTAGTGAAAGTTCCGAACACTGGATTTAGCCACATTTTTAAATACCTCTATCACTCATTTAACCGTGGTTAACGGTTATACCAATATCGGTGTTCGCTCCCCAAACAGTTCTAATAATTAGAATAATAATTATTATTCTCCTTTTCCTGCCAATGTCTTATCGAGGCCCGGGCAACAGCAGCAATCAGCTGGCTATCCGGTGTGTGTATGTGTGTGTGTGACGACCAGTCGGGGTCATGCGTTTTCCCACCGTAGGCTTGTGTTATCTAACTGAAAGCGGGCAATGTGTGTATCCCAACGGTCACATTTTTCATATTATTATTGTTTATGTACTTTAAAGGTTTTTCTTCGTTCACAGAGTTGTGTGACGTTTTCAATGTCACCAAAAGTCTATATTTCGTCGTATTAAATGTTAAAGGTGGTACTGATCGCATGTTCGTGAATTATGTGTTTTTTTCATTGGCTGTTCAAATTTCATTCGTTTTCGTAAAAACCTCATATTCAATTAAATACATTCGTTCTTTTTTTTTACTTCGCCTGTCGAGCTGTTCGATCAAAGTCAACCCCCAGCCAGAGAATATTATTTTATTCATTACTAAATACATTCGTCCAACACATTTATACATATTCAATCATCTTGTGCTCGTTTCCTGTGAATTGCTTTCTGTAAGTATCGTTCAGTAATTTGTTTTATTCGACCATTTAATATTATTCCCCAATTCAGGGCGCACAACGAGATACTTACAGAAAACATGTGAATTTTATGACAGTGTACATCACATGTGTTCAGTGATTTATTCGTTTGAGCTGGTGACCCGTTAGTCGTATGTTCTCGGGATTGCCACACATTTAATTATTATAATATTGTATTTTGATTGTGCAAACGTGTGCATCCTGAGACGGTAGAGTTTGGTTCAAAGCCGCTAACGGACACCAGTTCTCCAGGTAACCAGCTGACGAGGTGTCCTAAATTATTATTCATTATTATTATTATTTTTTATGTGCTAATCAAACACTTCAATGTATTATTTGCATTTGCAATTGTATTTCATTCATCTAGTGGGTGCCAAGTAGGCATCTCACATTTGTTATTATTATTTATGTATAGCTAAACAAGCATTGTTATATTATACTAAACCAAAGTACCTACCATCACTTAGAATTATAATAAAATTAATTATTTACCATATTGGCATTAGGTTTGTATATTTTAATTCCTTTTTTATTCATAGAAGGTCATTAGTGTGAAATTTATATTTAACTAACGCCTTGTCGCGAAGGCACCCTTAACTTTGATTATTATATTTTATTTTTGTTAAGAGTCGAACAATCGGTATCGATCTGCAGTTCGTTTTCTGTATTCGCTCAGTACTTACCGTGTCTATCCTAAGTATAATATTGTGCACCTTCGATATCACCTTCTTCCATACCCACTTCCGGTAGTTAAATCGACTTAATTGCTTTCCCTTATACTTCTGTTGGTTTAACTATGGAATTTTATCGATAACACACAATGCTTCAACGGGCTGAATAATAAAGGTATTAATTGTATAATATTATACACTAGCATACTATTATTATGTGTTACACGTATATTATACTTCAGTTCCTTGAATTCTACAGAGATATCGATTTTAGTGAGCAGAGCAGTGCCATAAAATGTTATTATGATTTGTCGTCGGTAACCCACCATTATTATTATCATTGCAGTAGAGAGAGGTAAGAAATAACATAACAATGCTATTGTTTTTGTTAAGACGAAATTATGACTAAGGCATAAATTACTGATATGAATTAATTCGATAAACGACTAAATTATTTGTCACACACAAATAACAAATAATAATTGTACAGTCATTTAATATTATTATAATAATGATACGAATATAATGCATACTTCTTAGTCTAAAATGCGCATACATTAAAAACCAAAGTGTGGTGTAAGGCTTTCGTTTAGAATTTAATAAGAGTAAGTTGTTAATTGTTATACCAACTCTCAATAATATGACGTGTTCAATCATTTTTGTTATCCGGCGTGGCCTATAGGCAATTTCGGTACACCAGCGTGTAGGAGGCTTAAAATATAACGTAACAACGGAATGACCGTTTTCAGTATTTAATATTGTTAGAATAAAAGCGCCATATTTACATTGAACAAATTTAAACTATGTGTCCCAAGAAAAATAATGAAATAAAGAATGTACCTACTGATTTGTAATACAATCACATAGGTATATTATATGAGTGTAATATAAAACATAATATTAAGGAAGTTGGAGATGGTTGGTCTTTTCCATTGAATATATTCGATGCTGTGGCCTAGCCAGGGGTTGGGAGTTTTTTGAAATTGTTATAAAAAAATTGCCTGTTAAAAATAAAGAAATACGTCTATTTTCGTTTTAACGATGTTTCATATCATCGTTTCATAATCGTTAAAAAACCCCGCGTACAATGACATAAGATACACCCTGTATATTACACATATAATGAAATGTGCATATTTTGTTCTTTAAATCAATAATATATAAAAAAATGTACGTATTGTGTTAGAAAACGATTCGATTACATAATTAATTTGATGTTTCAAAAATAATTGTAAAGCAAAATTAATTCTCAATTTAAAATTAATTTACTGGTTTGGTGTGAAAATACCGATACGATTTTTATTTAAATGATAAAAGAATCGTCGAGTGCTAACAATAATGTTGAATCTATCCAATAAAATGTAATATGTTAAAATTGACAGTTCTAATTTATTAAATAAAACAGTGGGTGATATACAATACCACCAGCTATTAAGTGAATTATACATAATAAATGTCGATGATAGTCGTGCATACCAATAAAAGGTAGGTAGTTGATAATCAAAAATATATTTATATCAATATAACAAAACAATTCATCCGATTATAGGTATTGTTTATGAATACACAATCCGTGTTATGATAGTCACACACGTTATATTATATATAATTATATTATTTATATTTAAGTATATTTTTTACGCAGCGTGTAAACTTTTAAAATTATTCGTATAAGCTAAAATGTCTGTGTTAGAATCTGTACCGAAATTCAGTAGACAACTTTCAGTTGTTCTTTTTAACAACCCGTCGTGACATCCGACAGACTGTTATACCATTATTATTTTTTATTTATTTCTTTTTCCTTTATAAAAAAAAAAATATTTGCTTAAAAACTATATAATCGCCATGAAACGTTGAATGTAACGTGTTAGTAGCTCGTAATAGGGATCGAACAGCCGTAAACAATTACAACTACGAAGCGATTTACAGGTGAGAACGTCTATACGAAAGAGATGTCTAGAATATTAGAGATAATTGTACGTGTTCGAGAGAATTAATAATAATTGGTTTCCGAGAAGGTATTACACGCCCTCACATTTTATCTACGTCAGTTCGAACTTTGATAGATCGTTATTATTACTTGTAACACCTCCTCATTTAGTAAATTAATGAATTCCCTACAATAAATAAAATAACTATAATTATATGTCATATTATGCCTATCAAAATAGATGTTATTGTCATCAAAAGTGTACACATATTATGTATGTGCGTTATGTATTATTTATTAATAATATTCATTATTTGCTATGTTATATTATGTAATTTGCGAAATATGGTATGATGAGGAGATAAGTTTAGAAACCCCTATAAGAATATAATTATTTTAATATTTTCCAACATGTTCGTCAAACAAAATAACTGACAAAATCTATATGTTAGTTTAAAGTCAAATACTTCACGAAAGTTAATTAATTTGAACGTTATTGACACGTCTATTACATCAGTTAGACAGTAAATCGTATTTTTATGAACTATCATGTACTTACTAGTATCAACTTATAAAAAAAATTCACTAATTAAACGAAGAGAACTAAAATTTAATTGGCAGAAATTATTTACTAGACGACCAGTGGGGCAGAAAGAAAATTGACATCTTAGGTCAGTATTTAAGTAAATTTCAGGAAGATGAGTAGTCGTAGAGCTAAAGTAAATTAAGTGTTTTTTCAACGTGTATATTGCAGAATATATTATTTTTCATTAAATTAAATAACCGTTATTGAAATTACTAACTGGCACAAACAAAAAAATATATATACGATATGGATATAAAATCAATAATTAATTATATTGTATCAATAAATCAATTGAATATTATATTATAATTGTTATACTATAAGTGATTAAATTTATTGCGTAGGTTAATTTTTATTCATAATTGTCTATCTCGAAGTGCAATTAATAAAAATATTTTTAACATCGTTGCTGTACGAATTGGTAAAAATTTACTTAACTGTTCAATTACAATAATGTATATAAATAAAAAACTGATCTCAAAAGTGTATTATCTGTACGTCATAATCATCGGATTATTCTCTATAGTTTAAAAAATATCTTAAAAAATCTAGAAATAGTTCAAACGAATAGGAATAATAATATTAAATATAATATATAATAATATAGTTAACTACTAAATTATTTTTTAAAAAACTAAAACGATTTGATATAATATAATTCTATACAATAATCTGGCCTTTATTAAGGTTAAAATCTAAACTTAAAGTTAATATTACGTCAACCAATTTCTTTATTGAAAATTGTCTCATACATTATTACCTGAGATAATATGTAATTAGGTAACTAAAAATATGAGGGATGTGTGATATTACAATTCATTATTTCATAAGGAATCCACAGCTATTATAGTTGGTTGGTTATATTGTATGGATTAATTTATATTTCAATACTTGATTTAAAGCTCTCGTCAAAATAATTGAGTTACGTTTGCACGTACGATATGAAAATATGATTTGTGTGTATGATGACGTTAAGAATTTGGTATAAAATACTGCTCAAAAATAACAGACGGACGTATACATTGGTGATTACGTGCCACTTTCACGGACAAATGGACATATTATATAAAAAAAAAATCAAAATTTCAACATCCTACTCGTCACGTTTTGTAAACGGGCTTTATCAAACCCTGATATTTTATTTCTGCTTTGGCAGCGGAAAAGGGTAATTGATGTTTGACGCTCACTTTGGGTCATTCTGTTAAATCCCCAATGGATCTGCTGTGTACAATCCATAATAAAACAGGTCATACGTTATATACTTTTGAAAAGAACAACGTCTGGTGAAAATGGTTCAAAAAAGGTGACGTCAAACATATTATATTGGTTATTAGGTGTACGAGTTATATTGCTTTTGAACTTATCACTAATGATATTTAAATACATACCTACTAATAGCTTAGAGAAATATTAAGGTATGTGTCTGTGACCTGTGTGTAATTTTTTTTTTAATATTTAAAAATATAGATTAATCTGGCATGAATAAAGACTTGGAAATTCTATACGAGAGTTACAACAACAAATAATTTGCACAAAACCCGTTTGAAGTTGAAACAACAGAGATCAGTGAATACCTAACTGTCAACATTTCAGAGCAGAGCAGGAAAGACTGGAGAGATACTATAGAATGTTTACCCTGGCTCAAAAAAGTAGTAAAGCATGGAGACTGCTAAAAAATCTTAATGCAGAGAATAAATCCCAACTTGAGCACACTAATGTATCTGCAAATGAGATAGTCCATCAGCTAATCATGAACGGTAAAACAAAAATAACAGAGAAAACTTCAAAAGATTAAAAAGAATAGATGATGAAAACAATATGTTTGCAACCCCAATCAAAACATCGGAGATTAACACGGAAATACGAGAACTTAAAAACGAAAAATCCATACAAACCCTACAAACTCGACAAAAACACAGACATGTGCCTTCCACCTACGAAATCGAGAAGCTAAAATAGAGCTTAGTATTCTATGAGAAGGCGTACATCTATAATATTGGGACCATACCATGTATCTTATACTACACTTAGATCGTAGCCTAACGTATAAAATACACTTTGAAAGTGTGAACAGACGAAATCCAAAGTAGCTGCAAATAAATAACTTAATACGAAAGCTTGTGGACAGTAATGCGACTGCGTAGAATTGCAGAAAGACCGATAACTGCTAAAATGCACGAATGCACCACACAGTTAACAAATTACAAAGAATCAGCACGATAAATTGTTATGTTGAGAAATCGATTTCATAAAATAGTGTCAGAAATAGGTATATAAGGGTTGTCAACAACACGAAAAAAAAAAGATCTCATAATATAATATGCACAATAATAATATGGGATGGTTGAAATTAATTGGATATAATTATACAATGTGAAATAACTCGACGAAAGTAGCCACCCAGTAGTACGACATCCATTGGCTATTATTGGTTGGTTTGTTTTTTATTTTTTATTAGTTAAATCTACATTATTTTTGCTTCTTGCGTTTTGGAGGATTTCCAGGAATTACATTAGTTGATAAGTTATGGATTAAGGGATTAGTGTGATGCCAAGGTAAATTATGTTGAATCTCTTACATCCTTTTTTTGCTTCTTCCTGAAGAGTATAAGATATTTATTAGAGTGAAGGGTGTGAATAAAAATGTGTGATCTGGAGGGTTTTTTTTTCTCAGGCTAATGTTTTGAAATAGTTTTTCGCAGATTTAAGATTTTGGAATTTCTATATATTTTTAATTTCGAGGCCATTTATCGATATTTTATTTAATAAGGATCTGTACATGTGTAGTTTAATGTTGAAGTTAGTGTTTTCATTATAAATTAGTAGGTTAGAAAATACTAAATCGCAATAAGTTTAGATTTATATAATTCAGTTTTCTCATGGTCATATAAATAAGGGACATTTCCATTAGCTTTTCTTGTTGGTGTAATGTGTTTTTTTTTTTTATTGAAGTACTTGATTCATTGACTACCAAATACTTATGACCAACGCCAGACTGAGCAGAATTATTGTCTGAATGGTTGGTTTTATGCAATTTATAACCTGGATTGTATAATGTATATTAAGTCAGTACCTAGGTATAAGATAAAATTAGTTTATGTTATAATAATAACTAAACAAACTTAGCAGGTACAATGTTCAGTTTAGAATGTCAATCTTTGTTACAATTATTTCCATACTGTTTCTTTTTTTAAAATTTTAACTCTGTTCAGGCCAATTTTAATTCTATTTATATCATACACTTAATTAGACCTTTGTTTTTCCTTTATTCGATTTCTTTAACAGACTCAAGCACATTTGAAAATTTGAATATTTTATGGTTTCTTGCCCCTAAGTACAGTTTAACGAAAATCGTACCTTGATCAAACTTCGTAATAATATTTTACGATCGTCGGTGGATTTTAACATAGCGTTACCACAAGTCTCGGGGCAACCATTCTCGGAATCACTACCGTTTTCAAGACGACCAGTCATCTTCAAACCTTAATAAACGTATTTTCTATGCACCCGCTGTCCACCCACCGATTCAACGATACAATATTTATTATATTTATCACAACCACACACTTTCCGTTGTGAACGCAGCTGTTTTTTTTTTTGGCTCGAACTCGACGAGTGACTGTCACCGATTGCGTTAGTCGTGTGTCTGTTGCCTGCACTTATCCAGAAGCATTTTTTTTAACGACAACTGCTTTCCACCACACCTCGCGAGACTAAATGCTTAAGACGGTGCGATAACGATTTCAAACGTGTAAATAGCAGCAAAGTACAAGACGCAATGCCGATAATAGGTATAATATAATAACAATTCGTTTACAGTGCGGACTTAATACAACAATAATAATTGTACAGATTCAAGTGTACGAAGTAATAAGAGTTTCAGTACATTAATTGTTTAGGAGTTGTCCATTGTATCGACAGTAAGTTTTAGGACATCTAATAACAGTTATTCGAATATAACAGTTACTGCAATAATGTCGTATTTTGTACGGATAATAATCCTAATGTTAATATATTGATATTATATTTTTATATGTTATATAAATATATTAACAAATTTCAATAATTTAAATTATTATACAATTTATATTTATTTTTTTATAACATTATGGTGTACTAACCGATTTCATGAGATATTAAGTTTATCTTTTAACTGTGAAAAACGGTTTTATACCTCCAAATACATTTTTTTAAATAACCATCTTGTCCATTTGCACATACACGTACCGTTAAGTTTAAATTCTCAAATGATACCTACAATATTTTTGATTTGAAAAAGTAGCTCATACCCATATTCATGAATCATATTACAATGTGAAAATTATCGGATTTATTTTTGTATAGTAAAACAACATATTATGTTTTATGTGACTGTCAACGCCCATCAAATTAACACACTTGAGACTAAGGTATCCATGTGACGCATCAGCTAAATGTTCTCGGAAATGCTTACACTATAAATTCCAATACGTGTAGTTTAAAAAATGTGCTCATTGCATTTTAAAAACAACGTTAATTCAATGCTAATATAATTCCTTGTTTATTCAAGTCTAAATTCTTTCGTAAACGACACGACAACCCCAGTCTATGCCCGAGAAAATCATTTCTCAGGTGTTTCAGAAATGTGCATTCATCTTAGCTTATAATAGTCAGTCACGGTCATTCTTTCTCACTCGTCTATCTTCTGAATTCCTTTTCATTTTTTCAAATTATCATTTATTTAATTTATTTATTTACTATTGCCCACATAATATGAATTTTAATTTTTAACATCTACTCTGAAATGTTTGTAAAAACATATTATTTAATTTATGATTATTCTACTTATATAATATATTTGTTTAATCATGCGTTATTCATATTATTTATAATAAAACCTTTGTATATTCTACATAATCTTATATAATAAAACGCTAATAACGCGTATAAGATCCGCGGGGAGCGCTCACGGCACTCCGCGTTTCTTCCATGACGACCAATCACAATACTTCCCGCGCGTTCGCTATAAATTCCGCTCGCTTATCTCCCTTTTCCTTATCGATCCTAATATTTTCGAACATTATTATTATTATTAAAAAAAAACCCGTGTTATTCAATTTTTTGACGTGATAATAACGTCTTATAAATCGATTACCCCGCGACCGTCGGGCGGAGTGGGGGGACCCATTAAACGAGTAATTATTTTTGACGAAGTATAACTTAGCCGGTATTCGACTTAGAGACCCCGTACCAATGGGCATCTCAATTTTTTAGGCCCCAGATGAATTTTCAACATTAGGGAACCAAAGCCCCCACCCCCCCCACATTTTGAGTTGAGTATAACTCGGCCGGAATTCAAGTTAAAGACCTCGGACCAAGGGGGAACCCATTCTTTTTATGAATACTACCGTTTTCCGCTTTAGGGGACGGGGGCACCTCCTCCCCCCCTTTTTGGATTTTGCTTTTTTGATGGATTTTGGTCCGGGAGAGTACTAACACCCACCTCGCCAAGGGGAAACTCGGGGTTTTGAGTTTTTGATAGGATTTATTGGGATTTTCTTAAATATTGTTTTTATTGATAAGGAAAGTGATAAGAATTTTATTTTATCGCCGCGAGCACGGCGACGCGGCTTAAGAGTCATACATTTGCCTCGGAATTTCATCTGAGTAGGTGGCTAGGTTGGTTAGGCGTTAGGATAGGTGACTCGAGGGTCGTGGGTTCGAAACCGCCGTCCGGGATTTTCGGTTATTTGCGGCGGCCGTATTAAATCGATTTTCTTATTTTTTCGGTTTTTTTTTTCGTCACATTTATCATTTTTAACGAAAGTGTTAATTTTTTTTTAAATTTGCATTATATTATTATATATATTATTATTATTCGTTTGACGATATTTATTGGGCAAAAAAATTATTATAATTAACATTTACCGACGCACCTACATGTTTTTTTTAAATTTGCATTATTATATTATATATATTATTATTATTCGTTTGACGATATTTATTGGGCAAAAAAATAATTAAAATTAACATTTAATTAATACTTGATTTTACCGACGTACCTACATGTTTCTTTTATTAACACATTATAATAACGTATAACTAACCTACGTGTAGTACCTACTTGATATATTACAGTTTTTACGTGATTCCGATTTGGTTAAATACTGCTACAGATTATAAATACTATATTAAAAAATAGTACGACTATATTTGCCGTTTTTTTCGAAAATTCGAGTCCCGGGGTGGAGTAGTGTGTCAGAAACGAGAGTAGGTACCGTGTAGGTATCGCTATATACAGGCATATATACATGCGCCTCGAGGTTCGATTTTTTTCGCAAATCTCGCGTCTTGAACGTCCGAAGGTGGCGGACATGGTGGTCCGCTCAAACGCCCTTAAGAGTCATAGATTTGGCTCCTAATTTCATCTCGGTAGGTGGCTAGGTAGGTTAGGCGTTAAAACGGGTGATTCGACGGTCGTGGTTTCGAACGCCGGCGGGGCCGTGTTAAATCGAATTTCTTTTTTTTGCGTTTTTTTTTTCGTCACATTTATCATTTTTAACGAAAGTGTTAATTTTTTTTTTTAATTTGCATTATTATATTATATATATTATTATTATTCGTTTGACGATATTTATTGGGCAAAAAATTATTATAATTAACATTTACCGACGCACCTACATGTTTCTTTTAATAATACATTATAATATAACTAACCTACGTGTAGTACCTACTTGATATATTACAGTTTTTACGTGATTCCGATTTGGTTAAATACTGCTACAGATTATAAATACTATATTAAAAAATAGTACGACTGTAATATGACTGCTTCATTTGCCGTTTTTTTCGAAAATTCGAGTCCCGGGGTGGAGTAGTGTGTCGGAAACGAGAGTATGTATAGTGTATTCATTTATAGATACCTACGTTTAATAGGATAGTATTACATTTCAATACAATTTGTTATTCACCAATATAATTATCTATTTGTTAATTTGACTTAATTCTCATAATTAAATAAATATACAAGCAGTCCTGTAAAGTATTTGAGTAAAAGTATTCAAATACTTTTTTAAGTATTGAATAACTTTTTAAATACTTTCAGCATGAAGTATTTTGAATGGTATTTTAAATACTTTTTTTTGTATTAAATACTTTTTGGTATTGAATACTTTGGTTTTTTATTTCGAACATTTTATTTTTATTCGAAATAATTTTAGAAATTTTAGAATGAATTAAGAACACAAAATAGGTAGTATCACCAATGGGTGGTTTCTTCCCTCAAAAAAAAAACATACGCAAATACCCTATGCACATTTGCTTATTGTTCTAGGTAAGAACCGATTGTAAATTTCATGTAAAATAAAAAAAAAAAAAAAATGTAATAAACATTTATTTAATAAATAATAAATAAAAATGATTATACATTTACTACCTATGTGTCTATATTACAATAATTAGAAACTCACTTTAAAAACCAAAAGTATTTGAAAAGTATTCCAAATACTTTTTCAAAGTATTTGAGTAGTATTTGAAATACTATACAATTAAAGTATTTGAGTAGTATCTTAAATACTTAAAAAAAAATGTATTTGAGTACTTACTCAATTACTTTTCAAAAGTATTCTTTACAGGACTGTATACAAGGTAGGTATATTTTAGAAAATATCCAATCAGAAAATTAGATTTTGTCGACTTATTTGTTATAACCGCGAAAACATAACAATGATTACATTGATTACAGTGAAGCCTAACATAAAACACCTGATAACTGTTCTCTATAATTATCAACAAATACAATTTTATTACCTCCTGTATACTTTTTCATATTTGAACGGCCGTTTCGAGCACTTTTCGCTGTAGGCGGATTGTCCGTTCGGGAATCGGATTTCACCCGAGATGACTGATAACTAGACACTCAAACTCAGAATCCGAATTTCCGATTTCAACACACACACACCAGAATCGGACATACACGCCCGGTGCATGGTCTGCGATCCGACGTAGTCGGATTGCCTACCTGACTAGCTACTTGCATACGAGCGACTTACACCCCCACTGCATCCGATCCGCCACAGGTGGATTGTCCGTTCGGGAATCGACTTTCATCCGAGATGACTGATAGCTAGACATTCAAACTCAGAATTCGAATTTCCGATTTCAACACACATACGAGAACCGGACACACACGCCTGGTGCATGGTCTGCGATCCGACGTAGTCGGATTGCCTACCTGACTAGCTACTTCCATACGAGCGACTTACACCCCCACTGCATCTGACACTCGGGAATCGACTTTCACCCGAGATGACTGATAGCTAGATACTCAAACTCAGAATCCGAATTTCCGATTTCAACACACATACGAGAACCGGACATACACGCCCGGTGCATGGTCTGCGATCCGACGTAGTCGGATTGCCTACCTGACTAGCTACTTGCATACGAGCGACTTACACCCCCAGTGTCCCCCACTGCATCCGACACTCGGGAATCGACTTTTACCCGAGATGACTGATAGCTAGACACTCAAATCCAGAATCCGAATTTCCGATTTCAACACACACACACCAGAACCGGACATACCCGCCCGGTGTATGGTCTGCGATCCGACGTAGTCGGATTGCCTACCTGGCTGGCTGTGTCGTACGATCGACTTGAATCGCGTGACTTACGACTAGACACTCTTCCGAGTTCAAAAATTACCGCTTAACCAGTGCTGCCAACACGACAAAACACAATAACCGACGACCCCCCATTCCCGCCGCAGGCTGGATCAAAAAACCCAGCATCGCCGACAAAGATGCACCACCGCCCACACAGTCTTTCCGCCGTAGGCGGGATGACAAACACCGGAATCTAGTATTAATTATAAATTATTATTTATTAGATATTTTTTTTTTTATTATTATTATTTAAAAATACGGCTCAACTACCGGGGTAATTGGCGTTTCAAAAAAACTTATTACAATTTATTTCTAATTTATTTATTTATTATATTATATACTTAGATAATTGTAAATTTTTCTAATGTATATACTTTATACACTGTTATTATTATTCAATACATATATCCTTAATTGTTGGATTATAATCATTGTGTATAAAACAATGAAGTTTGAAAATTATAAAAATTGTTATTTTGAAATATTTAATGGTTACCTTTAATATTATATAATTATAATAAAACCTTTTATTAAGATAAAGTAATAATATTAAACATTGTTTAGCCAATATTGCGCTTGAATGAAAAACGTCGAAAATAACACAGCTTTCAGAGTTCGTTGTACAAAAATTACTTAAATGCCACTATATTAATTTGAAAATAATTAAATAAGTTGAAGACATTTGAGTAAGGAGTTTTGAAAAGTATTCAAAGAAGCTAATAAATTGTATTCAAGTACTATTTTATAATTATAACAGACCGTAAATGTTTTATACATTTTACTATAAAACGAATATGTCGTTAAATCAAAATATCAAGCTAGTTGTATAAATTAAGATATTATAACATTAAAATAAGTAGAAATAATATACATAGCTGATGAACTGAAATTAATGAAACCTATTAAATATTTTAGGTTATTGTTTTAATCATTTTTTTTCCAATAAGATGCAGCCATTGATTTTTGATACAATATATTATTATACAACTATCAATTTAGAATATTTCATGAGATAAATAGTATTTACTTTGTATAAGTTAGGTACCCAACAGAAAAATTATACATACCTACATAATATTTTAAAACCCATAACATTTTGTTTAATGTCTAAATCTGAATCTTGTGAGTATTAATATAATAATATCCTATGTCAAAGTTAGATATAAAATTCAAATTTATATAATATTATAATTCAAAAGTTGTAAAACGGAAGATAGACTAGATTTAGTTATGTTTCGGGAAAAAACCAAATACCAATAAATATATAAATTTTAAGTATTTTCGCGTTTGATTCAAACTCAAAATAATAGTATGGACGAAAATAAATGTATTGTTAATCCGTATTTTGATATTTTACTTTTAAGAGCAAAACTGTCTATGAAATGGAAAGTTCTCACACGACAGTTAAATATATTCGGTCGCAATGAATAAACAGATTTGGATACAAACCAAATCGTTTAACATTAGCTGTCCCGTTTAGGCGTTTCAGGCCGTATATTGCATGCAGCCGTTACACATCATGTATCCTATATCCGAGATGACTAATCATGTACGACCTTTGTAAAATAATATATTAAAATGTATTGAAATATTATTAGGTGTACATTACATTCACGGTGTGCCTATACATATATTGTAATTCCATCAAACGCCACTCCTCGCAACGACTTAAATATTTATCAACACGACACCGAACCGGCTCGCAATGGCATTCAAAACACAATGCTAAAAATGTAATACTCTCAAAGTTCCATTAATCTCGTGTGAGTCTACGGTGGCATTGCCGATAAATCTACGCCACGAGCTGATTTGTTCTGCAAATTAAATAATAATAATAATAATAATAATGATGATGATGAAAAAAAAAAACAGCAAACAGTTCGTGGCAAAAGGATGACTGTTGAATAAATGTCCATTACCCACCTGCCAAATACCTATTCATAATATTATATAGGTGACGTATTTTATACTTAAACGGTATATTTTATAAAATTTAAATTTAAAATTTTTATACCGTGCATTCTTTATGCACTCGTATAAATAAATGTATAATATATATAGGAAAGCTGTAAAAATATCGACCGAAAGAGTCCGTTTTGTTATATTATGAAAAAAAAATAATAATAATAAATAATAATTCGTCTCAAGAACCATAAAAACTGCATGGTTTTATAGTATTTAAATTGTTCGTTATATTATTATAGTGGATACACAAAGATATAGTTAGGTAATCGAATAACTTTGAACTTTTTCCGGATAGTTTTCTGTGTACCATATTATATTCGGTATCCATTCTTCCACGGCGGGATATCCAGAGGCCATAACTATATAATACGGCTATATAACTTTTGATGTCGTTATTTCGGTTATTAGTCAAAAGTCAAGACTAAAGAGTATTATTATTATTATTATTATTATCGTCATCATACGGTCTTGATATTGTTATGAAAATATGGCTATAAAGAAAGAACGCCGTATACATGCGTTTGAAACGTTAAAACAGCGCTCGTAACAAGCTCACCGTTGTTACAACGGATGCGAAATCGCGCCAAGATGTATTTTCCATTGTCTCATTAAACTATATGACGAGAGGACTCGAAGAGCAGAGCATATTATAGTAACGTGCATGTTAAATAATGATCGGTTCAACTTAAGAAGACATTGTGTTACGAAAATCGATGGAGTAAATAATAACGTATAACATACATTAATTGACTATACGTGTCATATAATAATAATATTAATAATAATAATATGCTATTTCTCCCGCAGCAGTTTACATAAACACAGTAATCGATATTAGATAATATATAATAATATGTAGTTTTTATTTTCCAAATAACTTTAGTAAAAAATAATTTATTTTTTAAACAAAACGCGTCCCTTACATTACATAGGTATGGTATATTACAATATTGAAATAGGCCATACTATAGTTTACTAAATTACTTCCTGAACAAAATAAGCCGAGGTTTATGTTAGGTACATATTTAACTATTTTTCAATAATATGATTTCTAGCATATTATATTATATTGAAAACGATTTGTGTTTATGTGATACACCGTCGATATCAATAAAGCTCGTAGCGGCTCTTACATTTCGAACGATTTTAACCGGCGTTCGAACAATCGTAAAACTACATATTATTTTAATCTAAATAATAATATATTGTATTCATATTTTTACCCACTACTGGTAGTAAATTATTAAGCGTATATTTGTCGTAAATGCTTTTTTCTAATCTATAGTCAATGGTAATTCATAAATGTTGATACATATTTAGTAATTTTTATATAAGGCTTCCTATTAAAATTCATCGAATTGTTCAAATAATAGCGATAGTGAATTAAAAATTATTTAACAAGTATGTCTATTATATACGTATTTTATACTTTGTGTTACATAAATTATAATATGATATTTTACTGTTGATCTATAATATTATTGGTACTATTTATAACATATTTTGATGTTCGATGTACTTACGTAATGGGAATGGTCTACTAAAATTGTAGACAGTGCAAATTATTTTATTATCAAACAATATAACTACTTATTATTTTGAGATAAAGTGTAGGCACTAGGCAGTAGGTATAGGGTAGTATAGTATAGGATACTGTAGTGTTTACCTAATGGTTATTTGTCACGATTCACGTAGAATCATATAGTTATAATATTATATTAATAATATCTAATGATATTTTCTGTATGGAAATATTACTTGTGTCTGTGTGACGACTGATAAGTGGTTATAACAAAATCAAACTCTCTTAAGGGGCCTCGCTATTGCCGTTAATTTTAGATGAACAGACATAAAATATTTACTTTGTAAAAACTAAATTTTATATTAATGTGAAATGTAATTGAAAACTTGAAAATTTCAACTTTTTCGAATCATAGTTAAAATTAAAATTAATATTAAAAGCGGGAAATGTTTGGTACGATCCACAGACATTTTTCTGCTGAATTCAAATATTTTTTCAGAATCAAAATCACACACCATTAACTAACTTTAATGTTGTCAAAACAAATGTATGTTTTTGTAAAATGCGCATGTAATGAAATTGATATGGTTATCGAGATATTGACATGTGCATGTGAGTACAAGAGAGGATACCCTCATTTAATTTCACTCACACTAATACTCATTTACAATTAACACATAGATCCCGGGCGGCTATGACAAGATTAGAAATTGCCTAAATGTCGCCCCTTAAATAATGACCGTAGCGAGGCCCCTTAAATGTAAGTGTATTATTGAGCTGTAGAATACGTTTTTACTTCATCGTCAGTGAACGCGATCGTACAAGATGTATTCTAATCCTTTTACTAAGAAAACCTTTTCAAGATATAAGTTATGCCCGTACGGGTACGATAAA
The DNA here is from genome assembly GCA_949089665.1 of Macrosiphum euphorbiae. Lineage (NCBI taxonomy): Eukaryota > Metazoa > Arthropoda > Insecta > Hemiptera > Aphididae > Macrosiphum > Macrosiphum euphorbiae. Next base: position 21,776,698 of record CARXXK010000001.1, read on the forward strand.
GGAAGAATTTCAATATCACATTGAAAATGAAATAAAATTGTTTTCTGATGGCTATTATACTTCCAGAGTCCATACCACCGTAATTATTTTTCTATTTATTTTCGAATATACTTTTCGGATAATATTATACGTATTAAATATTTCCAACTATCATCTGTAAAATATTTTACTCGTACATTTAATGTATATTTTAAAAATAATAGTTCTCTATTTCTTTAGCAAGTGGAAATTCTGTAGCAGACATGCTACCATGCTGTTCATTATTTAGTAAGTCCCTGTATAAATTATTTTCAAAATTTTCAGAGTATTTTCACCAGCTCTAATTTTGTAACTACTACCTAAATGATTGTGAATCGGTTTTGTTTGCAAAATATCATTGGTCCTATAAATACGAATTAAGTACAGTTGATATCCCGCAATGGATCCTATTCTAATACTTTAAAGAAAATGGTCTGCAGAATATATTTAATTTATAAAAATTTTATTTTCCCACCTGAAATCTTTTCTTTTGATAATTTTTGTACTCAGATATGATTTACTCAGGCCATTATTTTACCTTTTAGTTTTTTTTTATTAAAAGTTTAGTATAAAATATAAAAAAAAAAAAATTGTTATTCGGTAAAATTTTAAAGTTTTCAGTTTTCTGATGGTGTACTATTAGTGAACCTTATGTTTTTTTTTAAATTTTTATTAACAAGCTACTGAAATTTCTGAACTATTAATAAATTGAAAAATAATAATGTTTCCAATAAAATATTATATTTTTAACCATGACAATATTAATTTGATAATTTCTAGTGTTCTATTCTTATAGATCAATCATATTTATTATGACTTACCATCTGTGTTGGGGCTTAAGGAGATCGAAAGGCCACCTTCCTTTCTCCAAGTGATACTGGGAGTGGGAAATCCAGACGCGGCACATTGCATTGAGACATTACCTCCTTCCCTCACCGCCATATCGGTGCTGGTCGGGTAGTCCAATATATCCGGAGGTACTGTAAGTTAAAATAAATAATTATTTCCATGGTTTTATTCAAAGTAGTATTTTGTATTTTCCCCTTTTTTTAGAATGTTGTGTTCACATACACAAAATGTTTTTTTTGAAAAAAACGTTAAAACTTTGAATCATGTTATAACATCAATATACAATACAAATCATTTGTATTTATTGATTAATTAACAAACAAGAAAGCTGACTCACAATAAATTGTTGCTTGACCCTATATAATAATATATTATTTGTATTATAGTTTTAAAAAATAATTGTAAATGAAAAAAAAATCTTTTTAATGTTCCTTAAATGTATTTAACGATTAGTTTATATAATACGCAAATATTTAATATTTTAAAAAGAAATTTAATTAAAATATTATGCTATGTGAAAACTATTATGAATAAGGGGTTTTCTGTTTCGATATTTATTATTGTTATTACTATTAATAGTAACTTTAAACTATTTTATCTATTTAATTTATGGGTCCACGTAAAAACCTGGAATGTAAAAACCTGGACGTTTCAAATCTGGACGGTACAATTCTGGAACGTAAAAACTTGGACGGTACAAATCTGAAATTTAATAATTAAAAATCTATAATATTCTGGACGGTGCAGATCTGGACGGTAAAAATCTGGATGGTACGAATCTGGACGGTAAAAAATTGGACGGTACATATCTGGAATTTAATAATTAAAAATCCATAATATTCTGGACAGTACATATCTAGAATTTAATAATTAAAAACCCATACAATTCTAGACGGTGCAAATCTGGACGGTACAATTCTGGAACTTAAAAATCTGGACAGTATTAATTTGGAATTTAATATTTAAAAATTCATAAAATTATGGACTGGTCAATGCAAACTTTGAAATTTGAAATTTTTAAATCCGTATGTTAAAACTTAACCTAACCAGTAACCTACCTAACCTCGAAAGTAAATAAACCTGACCGAAATTGTTTTAAATTCTACAGTTTCTCGTTTGTAACGTTAAAATTTTCTATTTTGGTACCTATATTCTCAAACATATTTTTTTTATGGTAAGTGTACAATACGTTATGCGTAGTATAGTTGTAATTATTAAAGTGTACTTGTTCTGCTAGAAATTCGCATTTGGATATGAACTATTATAGGTACTTGTGTTAGTGTTTTTAAATGACTTGTAAAGATATCTCAACATAATATATGTACCTTCATTCGCAGCTACTGGGTACATATTTATATTTTATGTTTTGAGATAGAATACCTAATAGAAACATTGTTTTTTGTACTGTTTTATAAAGAAAACTTACACATGTAATAGATTTAGATTGTAATCACTAATCATTTACATTTTTTAGACCATCATTATAGAAGTACACGGCATACCTATGGGCTATGCTAAGTAGTAGCGTATCTAGAATTTTTTCAAGGGGGTGGATATACCATATACAATTTTTAACCCTAGATCACACGCATTTACAATATTCACGAGAATACACGCACACGGTCTTTTTAGTCACACACAGTATGGCGCAAACCATGGTCAACTAACCAGTCACAATGAAAACATAATAAACAATCAATTTTGTTTATCGAGCAGCAATTGTTAAAAATACAGTTAAAAAATAACCCATACTTGATTTTTTACGATCACGCACACGGTCTTTTTGACCGTATATTAATACGTAATGCCTGGTAATGAACTTTGAACACTTCTATATTACTGACATCAGATCGTATACATTTGGGAGTTGTATCTAATTTTAGTTTATCACCTAATTAGAAGTTACTTAGGTTGGATTAGGTTAATATTTTATATTTTTGAAACAATGAACAAAATTCTAAAATCCCGGTCTTTTTGACCGTGAAGCGTGTGCTCTAGGGTTAATAAACATTCCATATTATACTATATTATATACCTACTTGTTGTATTATGTACAAAATTTGGTCTCTGGGGAGATATGATCTGGGGCCTCATTAGATACTCCAATGATGGTAAGTAATATTATACTATTACTATATGTCTAATGTCTATATTGATTATATTTTTAAATATTTGTATACTTTATATTATTCTTAAATACTACTATATTTAATTTTGCTACTGTATATTTGATATTCAAATAAATAAAATATAGTTTTTAAATTTTACAAGAAAATTATGGCTGAAGTATTTAAAATTGTAAAAAGTATTATAGTACACAGCTAATATAGGTAGGAACTTAAATCACTGAAAAATCAAATAAATTAATACAATATTTTATGTGTCTATACAATTTTTATTTCATTTGGTATCATATTACCGGCTATTAGAATCTAGTATCAACTAAGTGACTATCTAGTAACTAGATAGTCACTTAGTTTAGTCCTCATACCATGAATTGTAATATTTAAGCAATATAATTCACAGTAAGGGCAATACAAACCATAAATCATAAATTTATCACATTATAGGATAAAATATAAATTAATACTGTCGCCATGTCTAAATTCTTGCACCTTGACGTGGTACCGTGCAAAATCTGTTTGAATTCAAACAGCCTTTGCGCGGAAGCCGCGCCGCGGTTTCTCAATCAAACCGACGACAGACGACGCCGGCGCGCAACACGCGCGCCTGGAACCGTCGGCCGGCCGTCCAGCGAACCGGATTGCCAAGGCGCGCTCTCTCGTCTTCACGACTCCGACCGACACTGACCGCCGCCGTCTTTTTGCACGAACTCGCGGATTCGATATTTCTCTTTTTTGTGTATTAGATTATATTGAATATTGACATTAACTACTGAACCAATAAAAAGTCACAACCATCACCTGTCAGTGCGTTATTTGTTTCTTTTCTTTCGTATTTTTGTACTTCGCTTGTTTGTTTTCCGACTCGACTGCTCACCGTCGATCACCACAAGCACATCATCACCCACGCGGCCCACAAGTACGCGTCAACCTAGGTACGCCTAATCCAGGTAATATTTGGTACTTATACATAACTCAGAGATCAATAGTAACATTAATCCAAAGTGATGACTTCGATATTTTGATTCTTTTTAAAAATGTGTAGTTAACCAACGTCAAATAAATTACCTACGGGCTACGGTGCTTTATAGAAACAAATTGAATACATGTACTATAATATTTATACAATATGTTATACTCTTAATAAAGAATTAAACGAAGACGAATAGAAATGTCTTTATTGATTTTGGTCTAAAAACTTAAGTTTTTTATTTCGATTTCCCAAAATTTACCTTAAACTTATGTAAACCGTAGTTAAAACCCATTATGTGCAAATTAACAATCAAATTTTCTACCCGTTGGATTAATGATCCCGCAAACAACTAATTTCGACTTTGATACAGTCTTTTCTACATTATAGGTATTATAATCATTTAAATAATACCGAAAAAACTCATTAACTTATTATTAAACTCGTATAAGCCAATTTTAGTTATTTTGTTGCAATTCAAAAATATTATTCATGATTTCACGAGGACTTGAAACTTTTATGTGGGTACCATATTTGATGTAAGTACCTATATTAATATATTGGTATATTTTAATATATATCATGGCATAACCTATCAAAATATTTAGATACATTTTAAGCTATTGCTAATTTATACCATGATCCTATTCACAATGTTCTATGTGTAGTGATCCCTCACTAACGCTTATATTTTGAGTTTGACGACGTTGATGATTGAGTAGGAGAAAAGGTTGCAGAGTTACAAGTTACAACGTTATAATTTAAGTAATTTATTTTAAAGTTAATAATAATATAATGGTATTACATTTGAATATAGAAATTTGAGGACAGAGCGATAAGCGTCTGCCCGAGAGATTAGTGGTTAATACTAAGTACTTACAAGTATGTACGTCGTACTAGCACTGAGCTAATTCTAATTTAGATACAGACGGAGACTCGTATATATACAAAGTCTCCCTAGGTTATTAGGTACACGGTAGAGACTCGGAGGTGGATCAAAGGAATACCGGCGGTATGCAAGGTACCGGCGTAAATGTTAAAAGTTGTCGAATAAACCTTGAGTTGTGAACTGGTTTATTCGGCAATATGTATTATTAGAAATCGTTATGCGATTTTTAAATATGTAATAAATCCTCAGGGCGTGGTATAGTCGTTGATCAATATATCATATAGTGCAAAGTCCTTATGATGTATAATTATAGGAAAGCGACTCTGTCGGTTTACTACACTCCTCCCCTCGAAGCTGGAAGTCCCTGACTTCCGAAAAAGTTTTAATTGAAGTTAAACTGTCTTGTATTTGGATAGCTTATTGGGCTATTCCTAGGCGTAAGAGGATATTCGACCATGTCGACTGCTCTAGGTGCTGTAGCTAAGCTTTCACTTTCTTCATCTTGGTTTGGTTCCTCTTCCGTGTTTATTTTTTCGTAACATTTAAAGTTATTGTATTTGGATAAACATATAATGATAATTGCCATAAAAGTGATACTTGTGATTACGTAAAGTACGTAGTCGTTTACTTGCTGTGTATTCTTTAGTTCGTTTATCTTGTGATCAACCTTGCGTTGTGTTTCAAGTTGTTTCTTTGAACCTGACACGGTATGTAAGTCATCCATGTTATTTGTTTTTACGTGGTAGTCTTCCATCAAATTATTGTTGTCGGTGTACGGCATATCTTTGATACGTTCTATAGTTGACTTCGGGTTGAAATCCATATATTCAGATTTGTAGTCTACTTTTCCTGGTATAAGTACGTCTCTTGCGGCGTATCCTTTGCAAGTTTCGTTGAGTCGCAAAATGCCTACTCCCCTTAGTGTGTGACTTGTGGATTCCTTGTCTTCGTCGCATGTAACAAATACTACATCATAATTAGTTACGTATATCCACTCGTTCTTGAATCGTTTCTTGTGGAATATGGATGTTCCGATTTGGACGTGCATTACTTCACAGGTTGATGGAACTTTTATTGGATCTTGCAAAAGTTGAACTTCGCATGCTGGTCTACTTGTACGCGGGTATAAAGGATTACCTTCAGGACATAAAAGGAAGTCTCTAGCGTGCTTACAATGTGTATAGTAAAATTCATCATACATGGCATAGTGTTCTTTAGTTTTACTTATAGCTAGATACTTATTACTAGGTTTAACATAGAGACAATCATTCCCAGTACAAACTGGTACAGGTATTAAGTTATATAGAATAAAATCATTTTGATAGATTAATGGTAACGTTAATATAAAAACTAGGTTGTCATTAACATAATATATAGCTAGGTCTGAGAGCTTTACCAATTCATAGATATTTTGTATATCTAGATCGGTGGGTAAGTCGGTGCCCCCAGGTAACGATACTTTAATGTCTTTTATGTGCTCTAGAAGGTCCCGTGGTGATATTAAGCTGGTATGGATAATCCCTAATTTCGCTTGATGTATTATTTCTAATAAAGTATTGGTTTCTACTAGATGCTTCATTAATAATAAATTTATAATTAGAAAGTGTTTTGTTACATAATTTTTTGTTTGTTGGTCCCTAGATACGTTACTATTTTCGTTTATTAAAAAGGTCATATTGTAGTTTTCGTGTTCATCAAATTTGTTTTGTAACTTAACTATTTTTATTTGTTCTTTAACTAATTTAGTTTGCGGTGCGTTATGCGTTTGTTCTATATTAAAATTAAATTTTCTAATGCATTCCAGATTACATATTCCGTATATTAACCTGGCTGCTTTTGTTAACATGCCTAATGTACTTCTTTTAGATACTGTATGTTCTATAGAGTCTAATACTAGTTCCTTCTTTTTACGTAAATCGTTTACTATGCTACTAGCTGTTTGCATTAAATTGTTACAATTGGTATCAACATTATTTTTGATACTTTCGCATATTAATTCGGTTTTGTTCATAACATCGTCAATATATATAAATCTTTCTTTGTATTTAGCAAAATTAATATACGTGGTTAAGTCCCATTGAGATGTGATAAGTTTCAATGGTCCCCGATTTTCGTAGTATAGACCGGAATGTTGTGTTAATTGTTCGTCGGTGTATCGAAATCGTCCCGACGTGAATGGTATAGTTAGTAGTATAAGTCTGAAAACCGTTTCAGCTTATTAGTCAAGGTAATTTTATGTTAAATGTATTAGATTTAAAATTAACCTATTCCTATATATATAAGTGCAAATTAAAAAAATAATATGAATAATCTTATTCCCAAATCCCAAATAGAAAAAATGCATAATTGCTATAAAAAAAAAACTATAATTGTAAAATAATAAAATAATATATTCCGTCACCCTATATAGTGTTTACTTTTATAAGTAATAATACCTAATAATATAGGTAATAATAATAAATTTGTACTATTAACGTTGTACGGAACGTGGTCATAAAGTTTCTTCGTTTGTCCCTAAAATAATAATAAAAGAATTTGGTAGAAAAGAAAAATTATAATAAGTAGATAAGAAAAATGAATTCTGTAATAATTTATTCGGTATTGTCATCGTCGTAATAACGTTTTACGTTATTTTTATGTATACGATACTCGCGATTTCCTTTTTTAATTGTAATATTTTCATTGTCATGTACTAAGAGTACCTCAAAAGGTCCTTGCCAATTTAAGCTAAGTGCATTTTTCTTGTTGTGCTCCTTGATAAGAACTTTGTCACCTACATGTAAATCAATGACATTTAGGGTCCTATCGTAATAATTTTTGTTTGCCTCTTTTTTCTTTATTAAGTTATCTCGAGCGATTTTATGTGCCTCTTGCATAATTCGTTTAAGATCGAATACATAATCGTCGTAATTATATTGTGGTTCGGGATTTTTATTGAAAGCTGATGGAATATTTGGTTTCCTTCCGAATACTAGTTCGTAAGGTGTAAAATCAGTAGAAGTGTGTACTGTTGTATTATAACAAAAAGTAGCGTAACACAATAATCTATCCCAATTACTGTCTTTGTCTACGAAGCTACGTAAATAAGTTTTTAATGTTTTATGAGAACGTTCTAGAAAAGCGTTGCTTTGTGGATGCCACGGTGTAGTTTTAGATTTTTTTATATCCAACAGTTTGCACATGCTTTTGAATACATCGGATAAAAAATTAGTTCCACAGTCAGTCAAAATTGACTCTGGTATACCGTATATACAAACGAAACATTCTACGAACGCCTGAGCTACCGTTTGTGCGTCTGTGGCGGATAACGCTATTGCTAGCGAGAAACGACTTAGTTCGTCTTGTAGAGTTAAAATATACATGTTTCCTGTCAGTGTTTTCGGTAAGGGTCCTACTATATCCAGGCAAACCCTTTCGAATGGTTTAACTACCGTGCTAGTAATTAACATTGGTTGCTTCGTTTTTACGTGCGATTTATTTTTCTGACATAATTCGCAATGTTTAATATAATATTTTACGTCTTTTTTCATGTGACGCCAGTTATAATTAAGTTTTAATCTTTTTACGGTACGTGATACTCCGGAATGTCCACCCAAAGGTGAATTGTGGTGTTCATAAATGATTTGTTGTTTTTCTTCTGACGTTAATTGCTGGCCTACATATATTTTTACTACGATGTCGGTTGCTTTGAAAATGTGTCGAAACATCGTGCGAATACGCGGATAACCGGTTAGTGAGGTAGGTCCGTCTAATTTATTGGTAGAGAATGCATTTATTTTATTCGACATGCAAAATGTTTTTATATCGTTTATAGCTAAGTAAATGACCTCGGCGTTAAGTGGTGTTGTATGAGTTGGCTTTAGACCATAAAATACGATTAAATTCGGTTCACTGTCGATAGTGTAAAACTTGTTTGTATCCGAAAACTGGATTTTGTTTAAATCTATGTTTTTTATTACTTCACGTACTGCCGGGTTTGTTATAATTTTATCCTCAGGAATCATTATGATTACGTTTTCTCTTTCTATGGCCTTGACTAGGTCATCGTCGACTTCTATAATTTTTGAATTAAATATGGGTTTGCTTTCCGCAGCTCGGAACGTGTCGAAGTCGGTGGTCATACTAGTTGGACCGGGTTGTATCATACGAATTCGTGACAGGCAATCTGCGTTCGAGTGTTCGGGTCCGGCCCTGTACGTAATATCATAATCGTAATCGGCTAGTTGTAAGCGCCAGCGCATTAACTGCGATGACGCGTCCTTAATACCAAACAGGTATGTTAACGGTCTGTGATCGGTTATAATATTAAAATGTCGACCATATAAATATGGTCGGAAATATTTCACGGCCCAGACGATGGCTAATAATTCTTTCTGAATAACGCTATAGTTACACTCGGCTTTATTTAATGTTCTACTCGCATAAGCGATAGGCTGATCTTTAGGGACTTCCCCTTGTGATAAGACTGCTCCTATTGCATATTGGCTTGCGTCTGTCATTAAGTTGAACTTTCCCGCTTCCCAGTCCGGATAGACCAGTAATGGTGGGTTCATTAAAGCTTTTTTCAGTTCTTCGAAACTATGTTCGCAATTATCAGTCCATTCGAATGGTACGTCTTTTTTAAGTAAGTAAGTTAATGGTTTTGCGATTTTCGCAAAGTTATCGACGAAACGTCTATAATAGTTTAGTAATCCCAAAAATGATTTAATATCTTTTGCGTTTTTTGGTCGAGGATATTCTTTGATACATTTTAATTTGTTTGGGTCCGGGGAAACTCCCATTTCGTTTATTACGTGTCCTAAGTACAATACTTCTTTCCGTAAGAAAGAACATTTATTAGGCTGTAATTTGAGTTTGTGTACGCGCAACCGATTGAATACCTGTTCTAATTTCTTTTGGTGGTCCTTTAAACTGGATCCATGTACTACAATATCGTCAAGATATGCAGTGCACATTTCCTCAAGGCCCATAAGTACAGATTTCATTGCGCGTGTGAACGTAGCTGGAGCTGAGCTCAGCCCGAAGGGCATGCGTAAAAATTCATAGTGACCGGATTTCGTAGAAAAAGCTGTTTTATGTGTGTCAGCCGGGTCTATATGTATTTGATGATAACCGGACGCCAAATCTAATGTACTGAAATATTTGGATGATCCTAGAGATTCTAATATTTCTAGTAAATTTGGGAGGCCGTAAGCTTCGTTCTCGGTTACTTCGTTAAGTTTTCTGAAATCTACGCATACTCGTAATTTGGGTTTCCCTGTCGGATCTAAATTTTTCTTCTTCACTACTACTAGTGGAAAATTAAAAGGTGATTTAGAATCGCGTATAATATTGTTATTTTTCATTTCTTTAATTTGTTTTTCGATTTCGTCTTGGTACGCCCAAGGTAAACGATATGGTCGTATATTAATGGGTTTCGTGCAACGCGGCGTGTTTATAGTGTGTGTCACGATTTCCGTGGCGCTTAAATAGTCGCCCGGAAGGTAAAACAGGTCCGCGTAATTACAGCATAGTTCAAGGATACTTTCGCTTTCCTATTTATTTAAATCGTCGGTCTTAATTTCGCGTTTGATCTGTGTTATACGGTCGGTTTTTTTTTCATCTACGAACGATGCAGTTAATACATTTTCGGTATACGGCTCCCACTCGATATGTTGCGTGGTAAGCTCGTCTATTACAAAAGGTTCTTCCGAAATATTTATTACGTTACTAATAATGTTATTTTTATTGACCGGACTTATGCTGTTCGCGATTATCACGTTTTCGTTTACGTCTTGTTTTTTAATAGTAATATTCTCGTGACTTATATTTTCGTCGTTTTTTATAAGTAGTACACAATTGCTACGCGGCGGTAGTATAATTTCTTTGAAACCAGTTTTTTCGGGTATCGTTAATAAATTTCGGCTATAGTCCATTATGACTTTATTTTGTTTCAAAAAGTTACGCCCGATGATGCCTGACTCGTTTATTGGGAAATCGCCAAAAACGACGTCGAATTTAATAAGCACCTCTACATCGTTAATTTCCATACTGGTTAGAATTGTGCCTACGGTGAATATCGGAATTTCGTTAATGCCTTTAATTGTGCGTTTCGCGGATTCGTTTACCACGACGTGTCCCTCTAACGCGGTTATTTTAATAAGGTTCATTTCCGCGCCGGAATCAACTAATAATTTAATTTTATGAGGTTTGAAATTATCCGATGCACATATTATATGTTCCTCTTCGAAATTAGCTACAACTCTTACATGATTTTGGTTGATTTCGTTTACTGTACGACTGGTACTAGGAATTTCACTTTCCTTGTTACTCGTTTTTTTACTCTCGTTATAAATACGCTTCCTACAATCTTTTATATTGTGGTTTGTTTTTTTACAGTACGAGCAGAATCTAATTTGACCTTGGTATTCGTGTTTTACTACACTGGTTTTATCGTCACGACTGCTAACGGGATTTCTAAAATTTGTGCTGTATGAGGTACCGGCATTACTGCGGCACTCGTTTGCATAGTGACCCATTTTGCTGCATTTATTGCACTTAATATTTTTTTTATTCGCGTTATTTTTCCCGTAAGTTTTTTCTGAATTAAAACGTCTATTAATGTGTTGGAGGTCTTGTTCCTCCTCAATAACGATAGTAATGGCTTGCTCGAGAGATGATACAGCGCGTGCTCGTAAAAATGACCTAGTTGCTGGTTTCGCCCCGTTAATAAATGCAGTAAGTGCCAATGCTTTATGCGATGAAGCTACAGCTGCGGCTGCTGCTGGTTCTAGTCCTAATGTTAACGCTCCTACCAATTCGTGATAACATTTTTCGGTTCGACCGGCAAAACTACGTACGTCCTCGTCGGATCGTTGTCGACTATTACTAAGTTGCGATTGCAAGTAATTAATCGAATGCGGTGCCCCAAAAACGTTTCTAAGGTGGTTTTTAAGCTCTGACCAGTTTTCAAATTTTCGGTAACGAGTGGTCTGGCATGCGTCTCCCTTTAATTTAGATAATATATTGTGAAATACTACGGTTACAAGATTTTCATGGATATTTTCCATTACATAATTACATTCGGTTATATATGAGGCTAGTTCTACCTCGGAACCCCCGCTAAAGTTAGGTATGCCGCGCAAGGCGGAGTCAATTCCTAATGTTACGCTCATGACTGTCGTTTGTAAAGTTTGCGGGTTATATTTAACTACTGCCCAACACCTTGGACTCTCAGACATATACTATATAATTGTTTAAAATGACAACTTACAGTGCAAAATTCATTGTATTCTTGTCTGGTCCTAACTGCTTGCGTGCTGACGGCTCTGTGGACTCGTCGTTGATGCTCCGCTTGGCTAGTTGAGTGAAGTTGGAATGTTGATTGAAGTTGATGGCTTGGCTCGGCTTGCTTCCTTCCTAGGTAACAGCAACGTGAATAAACTCGAGGTCCGCTGATGTACTCGACTCCAGGTTGGTTGCTGGAATTCTTCCTTCAGGTGACCCCACACCTGACACCAAAAACGTGTAGTGATCCCTCACTAACGCTTATATTTTGAGTTTGACGACGTTGATGATTGAGTAGGAGAAAAGGTTGCAGAGTTACAAGTTACAACGTTATAATTTAAGTAATTTATTTTAAAGTTAATAATAATATAATGGTATTACATTTGAATATAGAAATTTGAGGACAGAGCGATAAGCGTCTGCCCGAGAGATTAGTGGTTAATACTAAGTACTTACAAGTATGTACGTCGTACTAGCACTGAGCTAATTCTAATTTAGATACAGACGGAGACTCGTATATATACAAAGTCTCCCTAGGTTATTAGGTACACGGTAGAGACTCGGAGGTGGATCAAAGGAATACCGGCGGTATGCAAGGTAGGTACCGGCGTAAATGTTAAAAGTTGTCGAATAAACCTTGAGTTGTGAACTGGTTTATTCGGCAATATGTATTATTAGAAATCGTTATGCGATTTTTAAATATGTAATAAATCCTCAGGGCGTGGTATAGTCGTTGATCAATATATCATATAGTGCAAAGTCCTTATGATGTATAATTATAGGAAAGCGACTCTGTCGGTTTACTACATATGGTAATAGTTGGTATTGACTAAAAAATGAATAACAATAATATTGGTATAATGTATTATGTATAATATGATATAGGCATATATTATAATTATTTTAATAAATACATGCTACTATAATAATTAATTACCTATAAACTAAATACGATGTATTCCGCAAATAATAATTCAACTCACCTACCGTATATTATTAGTTATTACTAATTACTAATAAATAAATATATATAAAAACTATATACTTGATGATATAGGCTGGCCTGTCTCCACTCTGTATCGTTGTTTTTTATCGTAATGATTTGTCTTTGAATTCAAATTTAACACATCCATTAGTCAACTGCAGTACCTACCTACTTGATCAATGACGAGATACACTCGACTATCGACAATCGACAATCGACATTTACTGTAGTCTGTAAGTACAGTAACGCGGTTACTTACTTAATGGCTTTTTTAAAAATATTTTCCCTAATTTGACAATATTACAATATTATTTACTATGTCTGGTATATATTGGCATATAGTAAAATATTGGAGTTATTATTCAATTCTCAACACAATAACAATTGAAACACAGAGTTTACTGTTCGAAAATGAACGGTAGCATAGGTTATTATAACCATATAGTTTTTAGTTGTAAATGTTTTGATTATAAATTAGAATCATGAACTAAGATAGTACCTACCTATCGTATCTTAGTTCAATAATTTTAATATTTTGAATATTTTTTTTTATATTATTTTCTTATAATAAAATATTGGGAGTCAAATATTAATTAGATTTCATAATTATATTTTCATAATCACCACAGGTTACAGGTACCTAGAAATAATAAAATAGATTGCTAAGTGCTAACCCATGATAATATAGTTGAAATCAAAATCACAATTTTCATGAGAATTACAGATTTTGTCACCAGAACATTCAGGCTCCTGCGGTATTGCTTATTTTCATACTACCTACAACTTTCAATGAAGAATTTCGATTAATTAGATTATCAATTTTTGTCATTATTATATTATTATTATAAAATGATCAAATGTCTGTAGGTTTTTATACAGTTACTTTATTGGAATGAAAACACTGTACAAACTTTTCAAATTAAAATATCTAAAACCAATAAATAAGCTAAATAAAATGTATGCTAATTTCTTTTCGCATTATATGGCGAGTTATTTTAGATTCTGAGTGAAACGATGAATGTATTGATTTTACAATGATGTGTGTTTTTTTATTTTTTATTTTTGTGACTGTGTGCACGATATGTAGTCGAAATAATGCTTCGATTTTCTTCAACAGTATCTTTTCTGATAGGAAAGTGAATATAGTTGGTGCATTGAAGAGGTCAACATTTAAAATTACCAATAGTTTTCACAAGCAATGGGAAAAACAACATAACAATTAAGGAAAAACGGGAATTTTTTACTCAAAATCTGTTTTCCAAAAAATCGATTTTGGTTTTTGGTGTAACTCTAAAACAAATGAACGTATATACATGGAATTTTCACTGGTTGTTTATATTTGAATTTTCTATACACGATAACATTTTCAAAATATTTTGATTTATTTTGGACTGTTTAGGGACATTTTCATTTTCCATATTTTTTTAGTTTTTTTTCTAAAAATATCAATAAAATTTTTACAGCATTGGATATTCACTCGATTTCCTTATTTTGTTGTAATTCAAAAACAAATAACTATAGATACATGAAAATTTCACTGAATGTTTATATTAGCATTTCCTATACACCATACAATTTTGAAAATATTTTGACTCTTTTTGAGCTGTTTACTGACATTTTCAGTCTTCAATTTTATTATTTTTTTTTTCTATAAATATCAATAAAGTTTTATCGGTTGGGCCAAAAAGTGTAAAAATTTAATACAAGGCTCCTGATATATTGTTACAATATCAGTTGAAAAATATTTAAAATACATAGGCACAATTTTATTTTATAAGCATTTAAAGATCGAATTTTGACAAAATGTATCAAATTTAAAATTGAATAATTAATTTTTAGTTAATAACTTATAAAATGTTGAAGTTTTATATCTAAGGATTGAAAATTTAAAACATGATTCCACGTAAGTAGTTAATTCTGTTACCAGAAAATCTAAAAAATACATAAGCACAGTTAATTTTTATAGTCATTTTAATTTCAAATTTGGACGAAATTACATAATAAAAAACCTAGAATACCTAACTATTTTAGTTATTTTGTTGTGATTGTATAATATCATTCGTGGGTACTTGAAACTTCTAAAGTACACTTTTATACATCTATGATAGTATCAGGGTTTTTTGTTGATGTATAACGCGTTATAAGTACATAATGGATATTGTGATATGATTAATTTGGAATTTATTATAGGTACCTACCTATTATATGTCAATTTCTTTTCATAGGTACCATATATTAGTATATAATAATATGTCTTATACCTAGGTCCTAGACTGACATACCGTCTCCGCTCAGAAATTGTTTTTCTTATACAATGATATTATATCATTGAATTCAAATTTAATACCATCCACTATACAGTGACCCACTTGTAACCTACTGTACAGCAGAGCACCTTTTTTGTATTGAGCTAGGTATGTTTAAAAATACCGGCATACCCTGCGGAAAAAGTCTGTGCACGCCTATGTATAGTACCTACTAAGCGGTACCTATTTGCTTGGTCCTTATTTTTCCATGGACAACCGCCAGCCAAGTGCTAACGCAAAATAATATTAATATTTAATATTATTATTAATTATTATAATAGTCATTCGATATTGATACTAAAAATAATAAACATTTTCCGGTGAATGTGATAACTGATAAGAAAATATGGCATTATAATATAAATAATTTAATCCATGACTGAGGGTTATAAATAACTTCTAGATATAATAATAACATAATTATTGTTTACGAGTTTACAGTGTTTACACATACCATTTACCAGTTTTACTTAATAACCTAATAATATAATATCCCGCTAAATTTAACCGAGGTGACTTTAATAACTATTGTTATTAAGCATCGTGTTGTGTGCACTCTTGTCTTCCGGTGTTATATTCAATTTAATTAATTTAAAATGAAGCATCAAAACTTTTATTATGTAAAAAACGGTTCTAATAGTCGAGGAGTCTGGTAAGTTTTCCATGTTAATTTTATTACTTGAAAAAACTTGCAATTAAATGTTTATTTAACATGTTTGTTTATTTTATTATGCCTTACAAGTTACAATATACTTAATATGTTTTAGTTACTACAAATATAAATTTGCATCGAAGTTTGGATGTCCTGGTTCTATTAAAGTATGTGTCAATGATGGAGTAAAAATATATGAGGTACTTAAACATCATAATCATTTGGTGAATGACGAAGATTCGAATATGATTGATTTTAAAAACATTTTGAAACAAAGAAGTGAAAATGAAATTGGGTCACTAAATGAAATGTATGAAGAAGAAGCAAGATTGTAAGTCTTATTCAAATTAGTCTTTTTAAATTTATTTTTTAAGTACCTAGTAATAATTATTGATTATTATTAAATAGAAATCAGAATGCCGCGGCTCATTATTCATGGAAAACTGCTGAAAGTTTAATGAGAACTGAGAAGTTGTCGAAAACGATCATTACCACCATTACCCAACACACTTCGTGAACTCGCAGGTCAATTTGAGTCAAATCTTTTAAACAGATATCAGACTTGTGGTGAACTAATTTTTAAAGGTAATATTACTATTATAAATATAAATGTTAATTTAACTACTTCATTAAATTGTAGTTTTTAATAAAATCTAGTAAAAATTTCAATAAAAATTACCTTACGTAACATTATACATATATCATTATATATATTATATTATCTTACACTATGGGTAGTTTAATATGAAAATATAATCAAATAGTTTATTTATTAAGTTTTATACATTATATTAAATATGCACTTTATTATATTAAAAGCAGTGTAATAGTAAATGTGTTCAAAAAAAGTAGGTATGTCTAACTATTTTTGTAAATTATTGTTATTTAAAAATTAACTATCATCAAACGTTGGTTTTCAATCAATATTTAAAGTTTCCGTAGTTGCCTACCTAGATTTTTTTTACCCCTAAAGTATGGGTGGACGTATAGGATGAAAAAAATAGGTATTAAACTTATTTTATTTTAATGTAGTTTTAATATTTTTTAATTTTATATTTATAGGCTGTGTAGAGGATATTACTGGTAAGCATTCAATTGTATTTGCTTGCCAATCATTAATTGATCAAGCATTACGATTTGACGTTAATCAAATGCATGTAGATACAACTTTTAAAGTAGTGCCTAGTAAACCAAAATCCCATCAACTTTTAATAATACATTTCATGATAGACAACTATGTAAGTAATATTTAATATGAGCTAAAATAGTAACTATATTTAATATTATTATAATAGACATTTATAATTTTGAAATATTAATATTTATAACATTTTATATTCAAGGACATTCCTCTGGTGTATGCACTTATGGAAAAAAAGTGCCAATGCGTATAACTCTATACTAAATTTTGTAAAACAAAATATCTTACAACAATTCAGACCTACAATTGCAATAACAGATTACGAGACAGCATTGAGGGAAATGATTGTAAGAAACTTTCCTTCAGCCACTATTCTTGGTTGCTGGTTCCACGTAAACCAAGTTGGTTGACCTAATATATATTATTCTACAATAATATTATAGTACCTATCTAATATTTTAATCTTTTATGTATTGTTATTTCACATTTTATTATATATTTTTGAAAATAATGTTGGTGTTATAGTTTATCATCATAGTATAAATTAGTTTTATATTTCCTTTAGGCTGTGTATGAATAAACTAGGATATTTACAATTAATGAAAAACAACCCATGGGCAGTTAAAATACTCCGGATGTTAATGGTGATTCCTATGCTTCCTGCTCAACGAATTGAAGAAGGTTTTACTGAATTAAAGCGTTATGCAGGAGCACACAATATTGACTTGCATAGGTATGCTTTTTGATTATTATGAACGGTAATTTAACTCTAATAAATTATTATAGATTCTTATCACACTATACAATATTTAGTAGATGGTTTTTAGTAAGTTAATAAAAATTAGACAATCTAAATGTATTTTATTATATTAATTTATGTTAAGTTTCAAACAAATATATTTAATTTATTTTTTATTAATTATGTAGATATTGGTTAAGAAACGTAGGAGTTGAACTACTTTCTGTGTATAAAAAAGTTTATAGGACAAACAATAATATTGAATCTTTCCATAATAAACTAAAGCAAACTTTTCAAGTATCACATCCCAACATATGGGCATTTTTAGGTAATATGTGCTGAAATAACTAAAAATTATATTTGTTCGAACCCTCGTCCCTCATACATTATTAGTTACAATACATTTGTTTAGGGAATTTGTGTAAAATAAACACAAATTATTTAATAAAGTTAAATCAGTTGGAAAACGGTTTAGCTCTCACTCGAAATATGAAATCAAAGTATATAACAAACGATTCTAGAATTAGAACAGCTAGTCGTCAACTGCGTCAGGGTAGACTCAGCATTAAAAGTTTCCTTTTAAGATGTTCATTCTCCGTAGCAGGATATGAAGAAAGGATGCGTTTCATGGCTTTGGGTCAAAACAATATAGAACCTCTGTTGATGAATGATGGTAAATCCATTTTAACAGTTATTAGATTTAAAATGTGTTTAATTATTATTAGTTATTACTTGTTTTTTTATTTTTAAAAATAATCTTGACGTTAATGTAGATGAGCCTGCTAACAATGTAGAAGAACCTGTGGTTAATGAAGGCGTACATAACATAAATGCAGACAACTTATTTGGTAAGTGTGTTAAGGCTTTGGGTCAAAATAATATAGAACCTTTGTTCATGAATGATGGTAAATCCATTTTAACTTTTTTAATTAGATGAGCCCCCTAACAATGTAGAAGAACATGTGGTTAATGAAGATGTGCATAACATAAATGCAAGCCACTCATTTGGTAAATGTTGACTGCAATAAAGATATTTTAATTGATTTGATCTATTTTATTTTTATTTTTTGCTTATTTTTTTTTTTAATAGATATTGGTTCTGACAATAGTGATATTATGGTATTTGTAAGACGTAGAAGAAGGATTTTTAGTATCACTGATGATGAATCCGAAAATGAATCAAATCGTTGTAATAACTAGTTAATTTTTTAAAAGATAACAAGAGTACTTAACAATTTATCCTAATGTAGTGATCCCTCACTAACGCTTATATTTTGAGTTTGACGACGTTGATGATTGAGTAGGAGAAAAGGTTGCAGAGTTACAAGTTACAACGTTATAATTTAAGTAATTTATTTTAAAGTTAATAATAATATAATGGTATTACATTTGAATATAGAAATTTGAGGACAGAGCGATAAGCGTCTGCCCGAGAGATTAGTGGTTAATACTAAGTACTTACAAGTATGTACGTCGTACTAGCACTGAGCTAATTCTAATTTAGATACAGACGGAGACTCGTATATATACAAAGTCTCCCTAGGTTATTAGGTACACGGTAGAGACTCGGAGGTGGATCAAAGGAATACCGGCGGTATGAAAGGTACCGGCGTAAATGTTAAAAGTTGTTGAATAAACCTTGAGTTGTGAACTGGTTTATTTGGCAATATGTATTATTAGAAATCGTTATGCGATTTTTAAATATGTAATAAATCCTCAGGGCGTGGTATAGTCGTTGATCAATATATCATATAGTGCAAAGTCCTTATGATGTATAATTATAGGAAAGCGACTCTGTCGGTTTACTACACTAAGACTAAAACTCTTAATAAAATAAAAATGTTTAAACTCTGTAATGAAGGAATGAAGAAGAATGTGTTTTAAAATGATTTGTCCATTGATTATTTTTAAATTATTTTAGATGATGTTGAAAACCTAGAAGTTCCACAACATGAACCGCTTATTAATATTTTTGGTTGGACCGTTTTTTATTTACAATTTTCTATTGATATTAATTGATTTTTATGCAATTTATTTAGATGAATTCCGTACGGAGTACAATAGGGAGCTTGATCTACAAGGAGTAGAACCAGTGGTTGACGAAAATAATGTTGACGTTGACGTTGACATGTTGTTAGACAATGACCCAGGTAATATAAACTAACTACCTAATGGCTAATAGAATATTATTATATATTTTTATAATTTTATCACTATGCATAGTAAGTTTATATTTAATAATGATTTAATATTTATTAAGTATTTTCAATTTATTTTAGATGATAATGAAAACCTACTAGTAGACCCGCAACTTGTCGATGAGAATAATATGCATAGTAAGTTTACTGTTGAAAAATATGTTTTTATTTGTACACTACATTCATTAAATATTTTTATTATTATTTATACATTCCTTAACTAAATATTTTATTGGATAAACCAATGTTATAAGCATAAGTCTATATAGTTGTATATCTATTTAGTTGTATATTAGACTTATTCAGAATAGAATCCAAATTGAGTTAAGGAATTGATTCTACTTTAATATAATATTTATATTATATCAATTAAATATTATTAATTGGCAATAAAAATAATACAAATGTTGTATATAGAAATTAATATTTCATTAAAAAATACTTTGAACCCATTTATTTTAAGTAGGTATTATTCTAATCACTATTAATATTTGTTGTATATCTAACCTAATCTTAAAATATTTTTAAATTTACTGAAGAAAATGCCACTGTTTATGTATAGTTTTTGTTTTGTTTTTCAGTTAATGAGGAAGATTTTATCATTCCTGAAGATAGAGATTCCACAATGAATTTTCTTTGTCTGTTCCTAAAATTAAAATTAATTTTTATCGTATTTATTTTATTTATTATTATTTTTTATTATTTTTTAAATTGGTTGTATCGTGGTTTCCATTTATTATTTCTTTCTCCGGTTTCAAAAATGAATGTTCTGTTTCTATCCTTAAAATTAATATAATTATTCTAACTTAATATTGCTATATATTTATTGTATTTATTATTACTATATATATATTTTTTTTAATTGACCTGCGCGTCATTATAATATTTTTTAATTAAATGATCTCTAGCTATCTTATGCGATATTTGCATTTTTTTTTTTTAGATCGAATATATAATCGTCGTAATTGTAACGTGGTTCAGGTTTGGCCTTCGAGTTAATCGGTACCTCCAATGTACATCTGTAAACTAATGCGTATGGTTGAAAATTATTAGAAGTATGTATTGTCGACTTATATACAAAGAATGTAAAGGGTAATAAATGATCCCAATTATTTAAATTCTTATCTACATAATGCCGTAAGTACTTGGCTAAAGTCCTATGAGCGCGTTCTACGGGGTTACCCTGCGGTCTGAATGAACTTGTGTTAACCCAGGCCCGTAGCCAGACCAAATTTTCAGGAGGGGCAAAGCAAATTTTTGGGGGGGCATTATATATAAATGTATTAAATATTAATGCAATTTTCAATTTATTTACATTGATATCCCATTAAATTAACACAGCTATAATTTTCTATCTAATAGTAATAATAATAATAATAATAATAATAATAACAATAATCCATTTATAATAGAATATTTTGGGAATTTACAATGAAACATTTGTTTTAAAGTTACAAAACGAATAATACTAAATAATAAAAATAAAACTTATATTAAAGTTTACATAGATAATTATAATATTCATCATATTCACTGATGTTACGTGGTTAAATTTTGAACATTTTAATATTTATTAATACAGCTTCAATTTTCTATTATTCTGCTTGTTGAAGTTCGTTAATAATAGGTCCATGTTTAAGTTTTCTGTCCGTTTGGACTCAAATGCCAATAAAGTTAAGTTGGAAAGCCGGTTATGTGACATTGATTGCCTTTGAGGATTGTCAACTCTGTTTAAGCAGGAAACTGCAATTCACTGCAATTCACAAACTGCTGAGCTACATCCAAATACTTCAACTGCTGCTATCATTTCATATGTAGCTTTAAATGCTTTACGTTGTTGATAAAGCTCTAAAAAAATGTTCTTATTAGATATATTATTTTCTTTTAAATAATTTTTTACACAAATTATTTCTTCTTTTGAAGGAATATTAATTTTAAGATCATTAAATATTTTAAAATCATCGTAATTCAATTCGTATATGTTAGAAACAGCTTTAATAAGTTCATCATTTTTTTCAAAACGAGTTTCCATCTCAGATTTAATTATATCAATAACTTCATAAAATGTAGATAATAATGAAATATTAATATCGTCGTTGACATAATTTGTATAAGTACCAGATGATTCACTTAAAATATATTCATTCAATTTTATAGTAGTCTTTCTCTTGCGTTTTGGAGATTCAGTTTCGGTTTCAGGTAATAAATTTTCACAGTCTTTTAAAATTGCATTGAACACTTCTTCATTTCTTGATTGTTTTAAACTATTAATCACGCTATGAATAATTGGAATTACTAAGGTTAAACCAGTTTCCTTAATACGGCTAAAAAAACTTTTTTGATCTATTCTATTACCGATGAAAGTGTTATTAGCAATAAAATACATACCTACCTAAAAGTCTTTCTAATATTTTTTAGGGGGGGCAATGACTGGGTTTAGGAGGGCAATGCCCCCCCTTGCCCCCCCGTGGTTACGGGCCTGTGTTAACCTTTTCTATTTTTAATATTTTACAAACATTTGCAAACGTTTTCGAGAGGAAATTAGTTCCTTGATCCGTGAGTATTCTTTCTGGTATACCGTGTACACATACGAAGTGTGTAACAAAAGCTTCCTCAACAGTATTTGCCTTCTGGTCAGGAAGTGGAATTCCTAAAGTGTAACTTGTCAAATTGTCCTCCATCGTTAAAATGTATACATTATTGGACAGTGTAATCGGCAAGGGCCCTACTATATCCATAAATATTTTTTCGAATGGTTTATACGAAGTGGATGTAATAGCCATTGGTTGTTTTATGTGCCGATTTGATACCTTATTAACCTGACATGACGCACAATTCTTTATAAATTTTCTAACGTCTTCTTTCATACCCTTCCATAAGAATTGTTTTTTAATGCGCTTAATGGTTTTATTCACACCTAAATGTTCGCCTAGTTTTGAATCGTGAAATTGTGATAAAATGACTGTTTTTTCTTCTTCACTATATTCTACATTTGCACATATAATTTTTTCTATGTCTGTTTTTCAAAATATGTATTGTAACATTGACCTTATTTTTTCCCATTCTAAATCATCGTGATCGTGATCACCTATCTTGCCCATGGCTAATTTATTCAGATTGTTTTCCTTACAAAATAGTTTTAAATTTATTAGTGATACATATATACTTTCGTAAGTGGCCTTCTGTCGGTCTTTATTTTTCGTTACTAAGAATATTATAAACCTGTTTTCCTGTTTGAAATAGGGTGTGTCTCCTATTACTTTACTAGTCGGCAATATTGTACCGTTTCCAAATTGTTTTATTAACTGATAATTCGTTCCTGTTCTAAAATTATATTGCTTGGCAATTTCTGATACTATATTATATTTCTTTGATGAATCTATTAGTGTACCTATAGTTTCTTTTACATTAATATTCGTGATAATTTGTGTTCCTAACTTTTCGATATATTGTTCGTATGATTTGTTTTTTATTTCCTGAATTGAATATATGCATGTGAGAGTATTTACATTTGAATTTAGAACTCCGGGTTTGTGACGTATTTGTAATTGATTTGTGTTAGCGGCGAATGAATTAAATGTTATATGATTATTTTCTAAGGTTGAGAATATGTGAAATACTCGTGAGTCGGTTGTTCAGCGATAATCTGGTTTATCGTACGAGTACCGCGCCTCTCGTTCGACACGTTTTCGTTTTCCGAATTATTAACGTTCCTACTCTCATCGTTTCTCTTTTTATAACACGAGTCGATATTATGACCAGTTCGATTACAGTATGAACACGTAACTACCTGTATATTATAATTCGTAGGTGGTTGCGTAAAATTATTCCTATCAGGTGGACGGTTGTTATTGCCATTGCTCGCATAACCAGGTCTCGTATTATTCCTACATTGAGATGCATAATGATTACCATTACAATTATAGCATTTTATTGCTGGCCTATTGATTGGTTGAGAAAAATTGTTTGCTCGCGGATAATTATTTGTCCTTACAGGGTTATTTGGTCTAATGTTTTCGTTGTTCCTATTTTCGTAATTCGATCTGCGCTGGTTATAATTTTGTGAATGAATATTCGAATAATGGTTCCTATTTTCCTGTTCTAATCTTAGTTCCACCTGTTCCGACATAGCAAGTTGTTTCGCGATCTCCAGGGTTTTGGGATTACTAGATTTTACTATTGTTCTAATCGGTTCTACTAATCCTTTGATAAATATCGCTAGAGTTTGTTCCCTTAATATATCATATATAATTTTTGCTTCTGCAGCTTCTTTGCCTAATGTACTTACGGTACATAACTGATAATATAGTTTCTCTACTCTATGACAATAATCATTTGCATCCTCATTGTGATACATTCTAATCGAATTTAATTGAAGTTGTAACGACGATGCCGTGATTGTTACCTCAAATGCATCTGTTAAATAATTTTTTATAAACTGCCATTTCGATACATTTTTGTATTTAATCATTTCTAATGCTCTACCTGTTAAACGTGTATTAATATATTTTACTAGCGTTGGTGCACTGTTTGTGTCGACTAAACTTACTGCCATATCGCATGCATTTATGAATTGATAGATATCGTCTATTCCTGTGCATAGTGGAATTAATTTAAAAGCGTCTTCTAATTTTATGGTTACTGCCATTTTTTTAGTGCGTGTTATAGGTAAAAATACTAATGACTGATGTTCAAAACTATCTGTAACTTGGCTACGTGTGATTACTCCTGGACTTGGGTTTCTACTTGCGCCATCTCCTAACTGGGTATCTACTATAATATTCAACTGGGTTTTTTGTTGGGCTTCAAACTGGGCTTGGGCTTCTCTCTGTTCTAATAACTGGGCTTCTAACTGGGCTTCTTCTACTACACTAGTGTCATACAATGAATTAATTACTTTCAAGGGTACTTTCAAGATGTACCTTCTTTGTCCATAAATTACTTGGCTACCTATTTAATACGTTAATACTCATAATAATAATAATCAACAATGCCCTATAAATACAATAATAACTTCAATAATATGCCCTTTAATAAATTCAATAAACTTCAATAATACTTCAATAATAAAAATGCCCTCAATAAATCAATAAACTTCAATAATAATCAATAATAACTTCAATAAAACATGCGCTCAATAATAAACTTCAAAAATCAATAAATATGCCCTCAATAAATTCAATAAAACTTCAATAATAATCAATAAAATTTAAAAACGTTTTACACCATTATACTTATAGTCAACTACTTAGAATTATCTAATATGTCCTAATTATGTTGCATACGTCTATGTAATAAATTTAAATAATTATTCACTCACAATAATGCTGTGTTTCTGGTTGCTGATGATGCTGATGGATTTGTTGTTACCGCGAAGTGACTTATTTGTTTTTTTTTTTTTTTTTGATGGTTCTTCTTGGAGTTGTCTTCTCGGAAGAGTGTACAGTTCTTCTTTGTTGACGGTAGCCTTTTGACGGGTTGCCTCCTTTGAAAGAAATCCTACTTCGACTGTGCCAGTGTTACATGCGGCCCTTTAGGGATCCAAAAGCTTGTTGCACTTTTACAATAAAATGTAGTCAATTTAAATATAAATCAATTGTAATTTATTAAAACCAATAATAATTAATATAGTCGTGGTGAATTGCAGCGTCGTGAGTTGACTCGTTGTAGTAGTCGATAATCTCTGTGTAAGTTGTGTGTAATGGCTGGTGGCTAAGCGGCCCGCTCGGTCTTGGCGGCCCTGGTACATCTAACTCAGGCTGTCTCGCTGTCCCCTATATATATGGTGGCGGCTTCCTTTGAAGTGAGCGGCGCGTGTACAGTCGTCCTTGATATGGACCTCACGACTAAAAGTGGTATTCTAATCGTAAACACTTTTGGGTGTGGTCGCATTCCTGGTTGTTTTTATGAGCAAATACATGATATTACGTAATCCCATTACAATAATATTATACGCGAGTATAAAATTCTGTATTAAAAAAAAAAAAAAAGGTGGGTAAGTGGATGTCGCTCTGCTGTACTGTAGGTTACAAGTGGGTCACTGTATAATGGATGGTATTAAACTTGAATTCAATGATATAATATCATTGTATAAGAAAAACGATTCTGAGCGGAGACGGTATGTCAGTCTAGGTTTAAGACATATTACTCGTATATACTTATCTATGGTATTAAATTACATGAAATTTTCTCTGCCACTCACCGAAAATAACTACCCCATCGTCTGGGACGCGTTAATCGAACGTTATAATAATAAAAGGGAATTAATCAACGCGCACTTGGATGCGATTTTCCAATTTCACGTATTGACTGACGAATCCCTTCCAGATTTGCAGCGCTTTCTGAGCACATTCAACGAAAACATTGCAGCCATAGATGCTCTTAACATCGAGAATGTATCGGCATATTTGTTATTTTATATCGCGTCCCGAGTCCTCGATTCGACTACCATTCGATTATTTGAGTTCGAGCATCATGGTACCGAGTTACCCACATTTGAAATGTTGTCAGATTTTGTAAAGATTCGGTGTCAAGTGCTAAAGAATTCTACTTTAAACTCAACAAATCATAGTAAATCCCGTGATACGTTTAAAAAACAGGTTAAACACAAATCTTCATTCACAGTTTCCACCAATTATGCAGGTCCGTGTATACTATGTAAAGACTCTCATGCAATTTACCAATGTCCCAAGTTTGTACAAAAAAATGTTAAACAGCGTTTTAATTTTGCCAGGGATAAACATTTGTGTATGAACTGTTTAAGTAATTCACATAAAACGTCAGAATGTAGCTCAATACATAAATGTAAATATTGTGCTTCCAAACATCATTCGTTGTTGCATTTGGGCACCTCTAAGTCACACAGCTCATCCTCTACGATGTCACCGGCTCCGGCTACTTCTGAAATAACATCGCCGACTACTAGTTCACCAAATGACACACCATTTTCCGGCACAACAACCACCCTAACTAACGTTGTACTCGGCACTGCTGTTGTTCGAATACAAAATAATCACGGTGAATGGATAACTGTTAGAGTGTTGATTGATCCCGGGTCACAGGTATCAGTTATTACAAATGCTTGTGCATCGCGTCTAGGATTAAAACGTCGACAGTGTAAGACAGTCGTAACCGGTTTATCTCAAACGCCGGTGTCTACTACCAAAGGCTCGACGGATTGTATATTGATTCCCCACAACTCCATGAGCCCACAAATACCATGCGAGCCCGTGATTTTGTCCCGAATTACTGGGCTTATGCCGAATACGACTTTGCCGGCTAGAATTCGGGCAACATATGCACGTTATGGTCTTGCCGATCCGCAGTTTGACATTCCGCGTCAAATCGACTTCTTATTAGGCGCAGACATTTATCCATACATCTTGGGACAGTGTTCCCAAGTTGTACATACCCCGGGTTTGCCATCGGTTTATGAAACAATGTTAGGATGGATAGTATTGGGACAATCGCACATCAAATTGGATTCATCTCCGTCGTCATTAGTGCTTTCACCACAACCATCAATCAACGATTTAATACGTCAATTTTGGGAAGTAGAAGAACCTACAGTAGCGAACAAACTGTTTACTAGTGACAAGAAACCAAGACCATTTCTTACGCACGTCTCGGGATGAAAAGGGCCGTTTTTCCATAACTTTGCCGTTTAAAGAACCGATATCCACGCTAGGTGATTCTCGAGTAATGGCCGTTTCACGATTTCTCAATCTTGAACGAAAACTTATGAAAGACCCTGTATTATACGACCAATACCAAAAATGTATGCTTGAATATGAAAAATTAGGTCACATGACAGTGGCTACCGGTCCCGGAAAATATCATATCCCACATCACGCGGTGATTAAACACGAAAACAACAAAATTAAACTCCGCGTGGTATTTGACGCATCGGCTAAGTCATCATCAGGGATATCACTAAATGACATACTACATGTAGGTCCAAAATTACAAACGGATATATCGGATTTGTTACATCGGTGCTGGTTACATAAATTTATGTTTACAGCTGATATCTGTAAAATGTATAGGCAAATAACGGTAGTTCCGGAAGATCGTCAATTCCAACACATTATATGGCGCACTCACATTGAACGGCCATTACTTGAATATGAGTTAAATACGATCACCTACGGTATTACATCATCACCATTTCAAGCTATTAGAGTTTTGCATCAGTTAGAACGTGACGAAGGCAGTAAATACCCGTCCGTAGCTAATACATTGTCAGCCCAAACCTATGTTGATGATATAATATCGGGTGACAATACCGTTGAAGCGGTGATTAAACATCAACACGACGTAACGCAATTATTACTTGGTGCTGGTTTTGAATTAAAGAAGTGGTCCTCCAATTGCAATGAGTTACTTCAGAGCATACCACCCGAAGATCGCGCCACGAATATAACATTCGAGCCGAAAGACAGCTCCACCAAAAAAATACTAGGTCTCCAATGGGACCCAAGTAGTGATACATTTAGTTATCATACAAATACGTTGTCATTAACCAATACATATACGAAACGTTTAATATTGTCCACCATCGCGAAATTGTATGACCCCTTGGGAGCACTCGGACCAATTATATTTTGGGCTAAGTGTTTTATGCAATTAATATGGTAGGCCAACGTTCAATGGGATGATCGCATACCTCAGTCTCTCGCGGATACATGGAAACGATTTTCGGCGGAAATACCGTTAGTGTCACAAATTAAATTGAAACGCTACATTGAGTGTTCAAAAAATGGTATCTCACAATTATTAGGGTTTTCCGATGCATCGGAGAAAGGATATGCCGCTATTGTATATCTTCGACACGTGCACGACAATGGTCACATATCAATATATTTTATTACGGCGAAATCCAAGGTAGCCCCGCTAAAAATAACCAACCATAAAACTGAATTGACGATACCCCGCTTGGAGTTATGTGGCGCGTTGTTGTTATCTCAAACAATCAATCGGTTAATGACGACATTTAACAACACCGTTACTATTTCCGCAGTGCATGCATGGACGGATTCACGCATCGTTTTATCATGGCTCACCTCAGAACAAACGGAGTTCAAGATATTCGTAACCAATCGACTGGCGAAAATCGCGGAGCTAACTCCTAGTTGTAATTGGCATTATATTTCGTCCGAACTGAATCCATCAGATTGTGTTTCTCACGGTTTGTTTCCATCAGAAGCGATAACGAACAAATTATATTGGAACGGTCCGCCATTCCTGACATTGCCAGAATGCGAGTGGCCGGTTATATTTTTCGAACCAATTCTATCATCCCTACTCCCGGAGGTTAAAGAAATGGGTCCGAAAACTCTAACTAATTTAGATGCTACGTCACATGTCAACGACAAAGAATGGGTTGCTCGTTTTTCTTCGGTGACCCGCTTACAGAGGGTCATGGCGTATGTTTATCGGTTTATTCATCGTACTCGCAAAATTGGTATTATGAACGGACCGTTAACTCTCGTCGAATTACAGAACGCGCTAACACCCATTATTAAAATTACACAACAACAATATTTTAGTGAACTTATTACGACGCTCCAGAAGCCCGATACCCACATTTTCCCACGATCGTTGGCACAGCTTGCAGCGTTTTTGGATGATGAAATGGTTATACGAGTGGGTGGTGGGTTGCGAAATTCACAATTACGTGAAGAGAGCATGCATCCAATTTTGTTACCAAAGATCAGCGAATTAACTACACTGATAATAAGACATTTTCATATTAACCATTTTCACGCTGGAACACAATTGGTATCGTCACTAATAGGGCGACGATATTGGATATTATCGAGTAGGCTATCGATACGAAGCGTGATATACAAATGCGTGGTATGCGCACGACACAAAGCTAATACGCCGCATCCGTTTATGGCCGATTTACCAGCAAGCCGTGTCACGCCCGCTCGGCCATTCTTACACGTCGGAATTGATTTCGCTGGGCCGTTTTTGATAAAAGAAAGTCGTCGTAGAAACTCCCGATCGTCAAAAGTTTATTTGGCGGTGTTTGTTTGCATGGCCATTAAATCGGTTCATCTGGAGGTAGTTTCGGATTTATCTACGGATGTCTTTGTAGCGTCGCTTCATCGTTTTGTCGCTAGGCGAGGGATACCATCTGATATATATACTGACTGTGGTTCAAACTTTAAAGGTGCAGACCAGCAACTACGCCGATTATTCGATACATCCACACAAAAGGGCCAGTTGAGTAAAGCTATACTCTGTAAATGGCATTTTAATCCACCGGCTGCCCCTCACTTCGGAGGCTTATGGGAAGCAGCCGTCAAATCGGCAAAATACCATTTGAAACGTGTCGTTGGGGAGCAAATACTAACGTTCGAAGAAATGTCAACACTAACGAGCCGTATTGAAGCAATCCTTAACTCTCGCCCATTAACGCCCTTTTCGAGTGATCCACACGATTATCGTCCATTAACGCCAGGAGACTTTCTAATTGGAGCCCCGTTAACTGCCATACCAGAACCAAACATACTTTCTATTCCAAAAAATCGACTTACTAGGTGGGAGTTACTTCGTCAATTACACCAATCATTTTGGAAACGATGGTCAGCAGAATATCTGACTCTGTTACAAGGCAGAACGAAATGGACAAAACATCACCCGAACATACAACCTGATGATTTGGTACTACTCATCTCACCCAATCAACCTTCAACGCAGTGGGCTGTTGGTAGGATCGAGCCTACGCACATGGGAACTGATGGTGTGGTGAGGGTAGCCACCGTGCGCACCGCCAACGGGACTTTCGTACGACCTATTGTCAAACTAGTATTGTTACCTATTGATAAATCCCCATAAATTATTGTCCGCTCCTAATCTTTTCCTATATACATGTTGTGAAGAGTGATCGTAAAATAAAAAAAAAAAATGTTTAAACTTGTGATTTCTGTATATTATATTTGTATTTTGTAAATTATTAGCCCATGAGGCGGGACCGTGAAGAGGACCAGTAGACCATCAAGTATTATTGAAAGCTGGATTACCCTTTCAATGGCGGGAGTGATGTTCCGTACAGTTTGGCGATGCTATAATCGTCAACCGGTTCGCCGATAGCATCGGCTCGCGTATCGACCATACATGCGAGTCTGCCTTGACCCACCGGCGTACGCAGTTCGTCTCCGTGTTTAAAAACCGTATGTGTCCATGACCATTGACCATATTATTTACCCGCGCGCTTCCATAGTCCATACGCACATTGGTGAAATAATATTGCGCCTCCATACGCATATAACTTCGTACGACGTTCCTATATTACCGACCCGCGCTTACATACGCATATGGGTGATTAATATTCGTGCCTTCATACACATATACGCCGTGCTGCCTTTTGGTGTCGTAACCAAATATCTGGACACACCAGGGAGCACAATCATCAGCGGTCCAGTCATCATCACTTCATCTTCATCCTCACCAGGTCGCGTCCATCTGTGGTTGTGTGAGTCTGCTATACGCCATATAATTGTATTGTCTTTTGAGACTAATTATTAGTACCTATTATTATTATTTATTATTGTCGTTTGAGACTTTTTCCTATTATTATTACACTACTAACAAAACTAAACCATATTTGTTTGTACCATATATTATTTATAATTGTAGTACTTGCAAAATATCATTTCTCATTTTATACAATATTTATCGTTGTTATTATTGTATTCACCTCTCTCAATACCTCCTAATGACGCTGTAAGGCTCACCATCACCGGTAATTTATTATTTCACGCGTGGCCGACAATCTCTTAATATCATCTCGAGACTTGGTACGCATCAGTTACAATATCAGTTGAAAAATATTAAAAATACATACGCACAATTTTTTTTTATAAGCATTTAAACATCGAATTTTGATAGAATTTTTCAAAATCTCGAAAATTATTCATCATCGTAATTAATAAATTATAAAATGTTCAGTTTTTATAGTAAAGGATTGAAAATTTAAAACAAGATTCCACGTAAGTAGTTAATTCTCTTACCGAAAAATCTAAAAAATATACCATCACAATTTATTTTTATAGTCATTTTATGTTCAAATTTGGACGAAATTACATATTAAAAAACCTAGTTATTTTGTTGTGATTATATAATATTATTCATGGGTACCAACTTGAAACTTCTAAAGTGTACTATTATATATCTATGAGAGTATCAGGGTTTGTTATTAATGTTGATGTATAATGTGTTATAAGTACCTAATGGATATTGAGCTAATGTGATATGATTAATTTGGAATTTATTATAGGTCAATTTTTTTTTTTAATACCATAGATACGTATATAATTTGTCTTAAACCTAGACTGACATACCGTCTTCGCTCAGAATCGTTTTTCTTATACAATGATATTGTATCATTGAATTCAAATTTAATAGCATCCATTATACAGTGACCCACTTGTAACCTACTGTACAGCAGAGCGACATCCACTTACCCACTTTTTTTTTAATTTTTTTAATTTTTTTTTGTGTCTACGTACTCGATAAGTAGTCGAAATAATGCTTTGATTTTCGACTTCAGTAACTTGTTCGATTGGAAAGTGAATATCGTTGGTGCATTGGGGAGGTCAAAATTTAAAATTAACAATAGTTTTCACAAGCGCCGGGAAAAACAACATAAAAATTAAGGAAAAACGGGAATTTTTACGCAAAATCGGTTTTTGACAAAATCGAATTTGGTTTTTGGTGTAACTTTAAAACAAATGACCGTAGATACATGCAATTTTCCCTGGTTGTTTATATTTGCATTTTCTATTAACGATAACATTTTCAAAATATTTTGATTTATTTTGAACTGTTTAGGGACATTTTCATTTTTCATTTTTTTTTAGTTTTTTTTCTAGAAATATGCATCAAATTTTATTTGTTGGTTAAAAAAACTTGAAAATTTAATAGAAGGCTCCTAGTATATTGTTTCAAAGGCAGATGAAAAATATTAAAAATCGTTAGTCACAGTTTTCTTTTATAAGCATTTAAAGTTCAAAAATTGACATAATATGGAAAAATCACGAAAATTAGCAAATTATTTTGAGTTAAGAATTCGCAAAAATGTTTCTTTTTAAATCTAAGATTTGAAAATGTAATACAAGATTACTCATAAGTTTGTCTACCTTTATCAATAAAAAAAAATATCTACCAGACAGTCAAATTAAATTTTTATGAGCGTTTGAAATTCAAATTTTTACAGCATTGGATATTCACTCGATTTCTCATGTAGCGATTTCCTTATTTTGTTGTTTTTCATAAACGAATAACTATAGATACATGAAAATTTCACTGAATGTTTATACTAGCATTTCCTATACACCATACAATTTTGAAAATATTTCGATTCTTTTTGAGCTGTTTACGGATATTTTCATTTTTCAATTTTTTAGTTTTTTTTTTCTATGAATATCAATAAAGTTTTATCTGTTGGGCCAAAAAGTGTAAAAATTTAATACAAGTCTCCTGATATATTGTTACAATAGCAATTGAAAAATATTAAAAATACATAGGCACAATTTTTTTTATAAGCATGTAAACATCGAATTTTGACAGAATTTTTCAAAATCTCGAAAATTGTTAATCATCGTAATTAATAAATTATAAAATGTTCTGTTTTTATAGCTAAGGATTGCAAATTTAAAACAAAGGATCTTATAAATAGTTTATACTGTAACCAAAAAATCTAAAAAATATATCAACACAGTTATTTTTTACAGACATTTTAAATTCAAATTTAGACGAAATTACATATTAAAAAACCTAGAATAACTATTTTACTTATTTGTTGTGAATGTATAATATTATTCGTGGGTACTTGAAACTTCTAAAGTGTACTATTACATATATCTATGATAGTATCACGGTTTTTGTTGATGTATAACGCGTTATAAGTACCTAATGGATATTGTGATATGATTAATTTGGAATTTATACCTTATTATAGATAATATGTATATAATATGTCTTATACCTAGACTGACATACTGTCTCCTCTCAGAATCTTTTTTCTTATACAATGATATTGTATCATTGAATTCAAATTTAATATCATCCATTATACAGTGACCCACTTGTAACCTACTGTACAGCAGAGCAGTTGCGTCCGCAGGATTTTTCAATGGGGGGGGGGGATTGAAAATTACTTACAAATTTATTTTTATTTTGTCCAGTCTAATAATTTCATACGTTTATTTGAGGTATTTTAAAATGTTTGTGACTTTTCAACTTTTCTGGTAGAAAATAAGCTCTTATCATAATTCATAAGCTTCGATGCCCAGTGTATGTTTTTGGAAGCAAATTGGATCTAGTTGGTACTTTTAGGAGGTCAAAATTGAATCTGCTCAGTGCTTTTAAAAGTACCTAATTGGAGAAAAAAAATGAAAACTTATTTAAATTGTTTGGTAACAGTAGCTTCTTGACGTTTTATGGGGGGGATATGGGGGATAGATCCCCTCCCTTACCCATTTTTTTCCATGTATAAAGTACAAACTGCTGCAGTACTGTTGTTATTTATAATTTTGTTATCCTGTGGGCATGTGAGTGACATTACACAACATTTATTATTATTATATACCTTACATGGAGTACCTAACTAACAAAAAGTTGCAACAGCACTAAACAAATTTTGATATCCCCCTCCTCAAGAAAATCCTATATACGCCCCTGCTTGGTTATACCGTCCTCACTTGGATTGTATTTGATTGATTAAAATTTTTTTTTTTATAAATGTCAATAAAAAATTATTTATCCGGTCGAAAAGCTTAAAAATGTAATGCGTAAGTTTTTTTATTATAGCTAAAATATTAACGATACATATGCATTTAAAGTTCAAAACAATTTAACCACAGTTAATTTGTAGTTCAAAACTTATAAAATATAAAATATGTACAGCTAAGGCTAGACAATTTAGTACAAGGTCTTTCGTACAAGTAGTTCATTCTTTTACCGAAAAATTACAGATAATTTATGAAAATTGGTATGCAAATACAATGTTTTTTCAAAAATGAATTCATTCTGGTAAGTCATATATGAAATTTACGTCTTGCTTACTATAGTTGACAGTTTAAATTTGATTAATATTTTTTTTTAAAAGTAATAATAATACGGGCAATGGGGGGGGGCTTCAGCCCGTTAGCCCCCCCCCCCCCCTGCGGACGCCACTGCAGCAGAGCGACACCCACTTGCCCACCTTTTTTCTTATATTATTATTAATTATTCCGATATCGTAATAATTAGTTTTTTTATCATACCCAAATAGTTCGATAATTCAAGTAATAGGGCTTATTGAATCGGTTTACAGCAAAACTACCTATTATAAAAATTGTAGAGAAGAATTTTTTTAACAATCGTAAGAAGCCCGTTTTTCGATATTTTTATTAATTAGTTGAATAATTAATGGATAAAAAGTTAAAACCGTGTTAGTTTACCATGTGATATTGGACGATTAGAATACGATATCAAAAAACGGATTTCTTACGATTGTTAAAAAAATTGTCCTCTACAATTTTTATAATAGGTAGTTTTGTTATGAGCCGCTTCAATACGCCGTATTACTTGAAGAACAAAAGTATAGTTTTTATTAGTATAAAATTCGGATACGAATAGAAAATATAAAACCGAACCAAATTAAATAATATTTGTCACAAATATAATAATCGTTTTCTTCTCTGGGTATTTATAAATTATGTACAGGCGCACGGCTGCGATAGAAAACCTGTTTTGACCATGGTGCGGCACTGCCGTTAAACGCGCGGGGTGGTGGTATGAACACCTAGTATCGAGCGCTGCCGCTGGCTGTAACGGGCGCAGCACATGACGAGCGTAATTAAACGTTTTTTTTACCGAAAACATGGTTTCGTACTTCCAGGAATACGGCTTATTGAAACATTTTACAGTATAAATTCCTATTACAAAAATTGTAGAGGAGAATTTTTTCTAGAAACGTAAGAAGCCCAATTTTTGATATCTTGTTCCAATCGTCCAATATCGCATGGTAAATAAACACGTTTTTTTTTAACTTTTTATCAATTAATTATTTAACTAATTAATAAAAATATCGAAAATCGACGTTTCTAGAAAAAATTCTCCTCTACAATTTTTTTAATAGGTATTTATACCGTAAAACGCTTCAATAAGCCTTATTCCTGGAAGTACGAAACCATGTTTTTATGCCATATTTTGTCTACTGTGACATCCTCTTAAAAATTGAATAAATCTTAAAATTTAACATTTAATGAACAGGATAAAATAATATTTATTTTTGGTTTAAAACTCAACCTTTATTCAACCTTTATTA
Source organism: Macrosiphum euphorbiae (assembly GCA_949089665.1). Lineage (NCBI taxonomy): Eukaryota > Metazoa > Arthropoda > Insecta > Hemiptera > Aphididae > Macrosiphum > Macrosiphum euphorbiae. Next base: position 21,813,155 of record CARXXK010000001.1, read on the forward strand.
TTAATATTTATCTTTATTTTCTATTAATTGAATAAAATATATTTTATTTCAAATGGTAATTGGAAATTAAATGTATCTTATAATGTAACATTAAATAACTTAACTATATTAATATTTATTTTTTGTTAATACTCATAATTTATTCAACCTTTATTATTAATATTTATCTTTATTTTTTATTTATTGAATAAAATATAAATTATTATTTTCAGAGAAAATCGAAAATTAAATGCAAATTAAAATGTAACATGAAACAAATACAGGGTTGGGTTTAGGGGCCGGGCACGGGGCCTGAGCCCCTTTAAAAGATTCAATTACTAAGAGGCCCCCACAAAATAATATAAATTAGTATACCTTTTGGCCTTTTGCAGTAAGTTTTGCCGCTTCTTCATAAGTCAACTAAATATATATTCTTCAGTAATAAAGGCTATTAAGTCTTAAAACTAGTAAGTCAACTATAAAAATAATTTTATGTCAAACTTATATTTAACCCCCACCACCTTAAATTCAGTCCTGAATAAATATACTAAAAAAATATGTATTTAATACTTCAAAAAAGTATATTATTTTATTTTAATATTCATTAATAATGAAATCATAGGTGTATAATATGCTTATAGTAGTTACAATAATATATTATATAATATAAGTAGTATATATATACCGTTCCTGGCGCAGCACCTTTAATAATAATATATCAGTAAAAGATCACAATGAAAACAATGTGCAAAAAGATCAGAAAATTGAAAATGAAATAATAATAAAAATATTTTTCTCAAAACTTAATTAATAAAAATAAAAATCGAAATGCAATAATAATAAAAACATTTTTCGCAAAACTTATTAAATACAAAAACCCCCAAAATATTTTTCATAATACTTATGATATTAATAATTAAAATCGAAATGAAATATAGTGTATTAAAAATATTTTAAAAGAAATTGAATACCTGAGTTAAAGGAATTGAAATTTATAATAAAAGAATGGAAACTATAAATAATTTTAATAAGGTACAAGAAAAAGAAATGCAAAACGAAATAGAAAAATCAATATTAAATAATGAAATCTTTGTTAAGTTCTGTAAATATGAATACTTTAATACTAATAATAAAAAAATATTAAAATCATGAAATATAATCTAAATAAAATTCCAATTATGAAAATAATATGAAAGTAAATCTACCAAGCGTAGAAGATATTTGAATGATATGGAAACTATTGATTTTATTGTTGAAAATCAAGAACAATTAAACTTTTTACCACAACCCAGTACAAGTACCTCTCTAGATAATGATAATAATTTGGTTGTAGAAAACCATAATATTCCATCTCGCAGTGTAATTATTAATGATGAGAACTTTTCTAATAGTCTTAGTACTGATACTTTTACCTTTTCTTTTTTAAATATTGATGACAATAATGTAGACATATCTGATAATTATGATCTACAAGATGAATCATGCAGCTCTGATTCAGATGATGAATGTTTAACAAATGCTAGTAATATTTTATATGATAATCAATGTTTTATTCTGAAACTTATTGCTAATTGGACAATTGAACATAATATTACATTATCTGCACTATCTGCTTTATTAAAGCTTTTAAAAAATCATAAATGTTTTAGTAATTTTCCAGTCGATGCTAGAACTGTGTTAAAAACACCTATTAAACCTAATGAAATTCAAACTATTCAATCGCGATATTATTACCATTTTGGCATTGCAAATGGTTTAAAATCTCATTGTAATTTTTCAATTGTTAATGAAAATATAATTAAATTATTTATTGGCATTGATGGTTTGCCGTTGACAAAAAGTTCTTCTAGAGCCTTTTAGCCAATTCTTGCATATGTTCAGTACAGTTCTTTTAAATCTAATGTCTTTTTAATTGGTCTTTATTGGGGGAAAGAAAAACCACAAAACAGTAATTTATTTTTAAAAAACCTTGTTGATGAACTTAAATTTTTATCAGAAAATGGTATGGATACTTATGGTAAAAAAAAATGTAAAGGTAGATACATTTTGTTGTGATAATCCAGCAAAGAGTTTTATTTTATACACCGAAGGTCATGTTGGATATTATTCCGGTCCAAGGTGCACCGTTGAAGGTGAACGTATAAATAATACCATGTGTTTTCTAGGTACGAATTTTCGGAAAAGAACTCATTTAGATTTTATAAACCGTATCGATGATGATCATCATATAGGCAATAGAATATCAATTTTAACTGAAATACCTTATATAAATATGGTGGATGATTTCAGTATTGATTATATGCATTTAGTATGCTTAGGCATTGTTAAGAAATTGATTTTATTATGGTTGGGTATATTTAAAAAATCCCCTGTACATGTTCGCATACAAGGCCAAAATGTAAATATAATTAGTAATCGTCTTTTATTTAATAAAATATATGTAACTGTTGATTTTTCAAGAAAACCTAGGGAATTAAATGACCTAGTGAGGTGGAAAGCAACAGAGTTTAGGCAGTTCTTACTTTATACTGGCCCAATAGTGCTAAAAGGAATTTTATTGGATGAATGTTATAATCATTTTATATGTTTACATGTAGCCTTTAGAATTCTTTTATCTCCTAATAGTACTGAAAAATTAGTCAATTTTAGTGAAAAAATTGTCATACATTTTGTTGAAAAATTTGAAGAAATATACGGTCCTCAATTTTCATCTCATAACATCCATGGGTTAATTCATATAGTAGATGATTATAGGAAATTTGGCTCTTTAGAGGAATGCTCATGTTTTCCTTTTGAAAACTACATAAAGTTTTTAAAAAAAAATGGTAAGAAAACATGAGAGACCACTAGAGCAAGTTATTAAACACTATCAAGAATTTTTAACCTTTAGTGAATCTAAATTAAATAACAATCTAAATAACAATGAAATAATATACAAAAAAAACATGTAAATGGACCTTTACCTGAACTCTTAACTACCGCTCAGTTCCAAATAATTGTTAAAAATAGTATTAAAATAGATATAAAATCTGTTTCCGACTGTTATATAGGCTTTGAATATGATAAAAAATTATGTATTTTTAAAGTTATAAATATTTGTAAAGATTCTATTAATGGTAGAAATGTATTTTTGGCTAAACAATTTAATAAAATTTGTTGTATTTTGAAAAACCTATTAATAGCTTAAAGTTAGGTATAGCATTAGTTGATGAATTATCAGAAGATTACACGACAATTGATATAGAGTTAACAAAATTTTCTAAATATATGATATTAATTGATAATGATAATAATAATGTAGCATACCCTATTTTACACACTCTTGATGTTAATTAATTATCATTAGTTTTATTATAATTATAAATTTTATGTATATATTTTGTATAATTATAAACTAATTTCTCTACTTATTTAATGTATTATCTTTTTATTATTAACTATTACAAGTTGATAAAATACAAAATATTTGTTAATATTTAAATGATATAATATATGTATAGGTACACTTTTGTAATTTACTATGATATTTATTGTTTAACAAATATTATTTATTGTTGTATTATTATAGTTTTATAATGTCAACTTATTCAGTAGTCCACTTTTTTGGTGATGACTCTGTAGAACCTGTACCCAGTACCTGGTTCACAAAGAATAAAACTTGTGCGTGGCCAAAAAACAAAACTCAGATTAAGAAATTTGTACAATTAAATCTATTCCTAATGAAATTGAATTTGATTACCATGAAGCAAGAGTTCTTAAAACAAATATCAGTAAATCATATTATTGTTTAATAACAATAATTTCCTAACTTTTTAAGACTATATAATTTAATACATTTTCATACTAATATAGGATCATTTGAAGAAGCTAATCAATTGGCAGTAAAGGGGTGTACTCAAACTGATCTGTATCTGATATTGGTGACTTAAAAACTAAGAGAAAATTTAAAGTAAAAAAAAATAACCAGTCATATTATTCAGATTGTCCCGAGTATTCAGGTTATTATTTTTACTCTACCCTATTAAATAATAATATATCTATACATTTATTAATTTATATGACTTATCTGTTACAATTATTATTTTATATAGATTCTGATGATGAAAAATGCAATAACAGTAATAAATCAATGAAATATGCTGCAGGTTGGTCTCCTTCTCCAAAAAAGTTTAAAAGTAAGTTTTTACTTTTAACGTATTATAATAAATAAATATTTGTTGTATGTTATTATTATTAACATGAATTATAATATGAGCATATTTTTATTTAAAGCGCTGAAAAGTCTTTAACATTGAACAACTTGTTCAGTAATATTTGGTAAGATGTACTGCTATATAACTATATAATATATAATAATTGATTTTATTTTGTTTTGTTGGCACAATTATAATATTGTATAATAGTGTGGGGAAAGGATAATTTATAAGCAATGGTCTTTCAACATTTAGGGGTGGGTGCATTATGATGATTAATTTAGTAAGATTTATAAGACAGTTCAGATTGTAATACTTGCTCAGACTAGATAACTATTATAATCAGAACATAATATTACCATCAGGTACAATATAATAATATTGATATAAAAAACACAATTACATTATTTTATAACCTGCAAGACCAATTTATTAATATTTTGGAACTTGCAACCTGTATTAATGTAATTTAAGGTAAAATATAAACCTATCTATATAGTTGAAGCTATAGTATTCATAAAAAAAATAATAAATAAAAATAATATTTATATTTTATTGTGTATTTTTTAACTGGACATAAAAATTCAATGATTTATAAATAAAAGTCATCTGTATTTGTATTTATATAAATATAATTAATTTTAACTTAAATAATATGTATACCTATAATATTCATCATAAAAATGTAATTTATAACTAATGGCTGACATAATATATATATGTAATAAAATAACTATAATAACGTACCTATGTATATATTATACTAGCTGATCCCGTGCACTTCGTTCCCCGTTAAATGTACCAACTTTATATGACTCAAACTTTGTTCAATTCTTTATTTAATATTCGGTGTATGGTGTTCAAAATTTATCATAACTTTTCCGCCACCCTGAATAAAAATTCTGATTTGTAGCAGTACATTATCAGGTAGGCAATCTACCTGTGGTAGATCGCGGACCCTGTGCTGTTTGAACGTAAGTGTATGATTTAACTCTAAAGTATCAAAGTTATACCAAGTTTGTCGTTTTCACATAATTCCACCTACGGTAGATTAATATAATCAATTTATACAAAATCCTATACTAACCTAACCGTACTAATATCCGAAGAATAAAATAAAACAAATTTAACCCTTTGTAAATTAACCTATCTTCTTCCCAGAGGTCTAATCTACCCACAAACATTAATTGACCTGCAAAAAGCCAAAGAAGAAGAAGAATTGATAACTCCTTTGTTTATTAAGTTAGAGAATCGATTAAATTCCATAAACCTTCTCCGGAATGAGCTCTTCAATTAAAAAACAAAAATCATAACGATCGGTTCAGTAGTTTCCGAGAACATATCACTCAAAGGTTTTCATTTTCACATTTATATAATATATAGATACAAACATTTTATTAAAACTATTTGCAAATTTGTAAATATTTAAATGCCATGTTTTCACAGATTATATAAATATATCAGGAGGGGATATCCTCATAAAAATAATAATCTTTGGTCCTAACCAACAATTATAGTAAAATACGCGCTACTGTGTAGGTTCTGTTCATAGGTACTATGTAAAATTAATACTGATAAACCATATTTAATTATTTTAAAAATTTTCTGATTTAATTTTTAGATGCTATCAAAACTCAAGGAAAGTTTAAACAGAGTACTCAAAACGAAATGGAAGATATTATTAAGTATGTACTTGCTCAAGCTCCGTTTAACCTAAAGAGACAAATTGAAAAAAAAAAATTAACAATTATTTTTTATTATCTATCATTCTTATTTTATATAAAGTTGTATCATATTTTTTAAGCGATTCAAATATATTAAAGTAGAAAATAATAATATTATTTTATACAATAATATATTGAAATAATCTATACAAGAACAATTATTTTTTTTTGTATTTTTTTTTATTGAGATTGGGTTTGTTTATTTTTTATTTTTTTTTCATTTTGAGCACATCATCTCTATATATACAGTGTGTAGTATCCTAATTCTTATTTTATATACAAAGTTGTAACAATTTTTTTTTGTCCAGTTTATTGAGATTGGGTTTGTTATTTTTTTTTAATTTTTTTTTTAATTTTGAGCATATCATATCTATATTATATACAGTCGTGCAATTAAGTATTATTTAAAAAGATATATCTATTAATTATATTATATACAATATGCAAAATTCATATGAATATATTCATTTAATGTGTATATTAACTATGTTATTTAATGAGTTTTTCATTATATTATAATATAAATTAATAAAAATAAAATTTTGAATTATTATTAATTACAGTTGCTTATTTTATATTTATGTAATATTTGATTCTCCTAGTATTCAACGTAAGTTAAGTTTGATGGTACATTTATTAATCGTTAGAATATCACAAATAAATATTAATATATAAATATTATTTATTTTCTTCTTATATTAATAATCATCCAAAGGGTTCAACCAATATTTATTAGAAATTATATTATATATAAAAATCTATTATCAATGAAAAATTATACATTTATTAATTATTAAATAGTTTTTTGAAATATTTATTTAACTTTGTATAAATATATCATTGCTGTGTGGGTATGTTAGAAACATATTTTCTAAAGCTCTGCCTGATGTAAATACTCTGAGAAAATGGTGTACTGCTGTAAATGGTTTGCCTGGTATAACAAAAGAGTCCTTAAAGCAATTTCTATAAAAGCTGAAGAAATGAAAAATCTTGGTAAAAAGTTGTATGGTTGTTTAATTATGGATGAAATGAGCATAAAACAGCATATTCAGTGGACGGGTACAATACATCAATGTTATGTGGACCTGGTGGTAGTACAGAAAATATGGATAACCTACCATACGCTAAGGATGCACTTGTATTTGTAGTTGTTGAAATACTTCTTGGAAAATTCCGTTGCATATTATTTAATAAAAGGTATTGCTGCTGAAGAGAAGGCAAATATTTTAAGGTCCATTCTTATAGAACTTCAGGATACAGGTATAATAATAAAAACTTTAACATTTGATGGTGCAGCTGACAACCTTGCAATGGCTTCTGTGCTAGGAGCGAGTCTATATTATCCTGATTTAAATGCTTATTTTGAGCATCCTGTTACACAAGATACTGTGCATATTATATTGGACCCGTGCCATATGGTAAAAAACTGCTAAGAAATACTTTGGGAGACTGGAGTCTACTTTTTAACACTAATAACAAAGCAATTATAATAATAATAATAAAATATAATAATAAATGTTTATTGCAACATCATAAATATACAATGGTTAAATAGACTATAAATAAAAAGTTGCAACTCATCATATAAGCAAATAAGCTTGAAATGCTTAAATGCGGATGAGTTGAGTTCTATTAAGGTATAATAAAGGTGCACAATGTAGGTAAACAAAAATAAAATAAATGGAATTATTTAAAAAAAAATGGTTAACATTCAGAATGAGAGTGGTGTTCATGCAGCTACTAAAATAAAAGCACGACACATTAGTTACTTTAAGGAGAAGATGAAAGTCAGTTTAGCTGTGCAAATGTTCAGCAATAGTGTTGCAGATACAATGTTATTTTGTAAAAATGATTTGCAGATGGCAGAATTTGATGGGGCCGAACCAACTGTTGAATTTTGTCGTAGGATAAATAACATTTTTGATATATTAAATACGAGAAATTATTTAAGTAAAAGTCCATACAATCAACCAATTAGTAACTCACAGAACATGAAATAACAATTTATATTGAAGATTCCATTGAATATTTAAAATTCTTCAGTGCTTAGAAAAGAAACCTAAAACAGGATTGCGTTCAATATTAACATCCGAAAAGCAAACTGGTTTTATGGGTCTTATTATAAGTCTTAAGTCTTCTTAATCTAACAACAGAATTAATTTAAACATTTAAACTATCATTTATACTATCATACAAATTTAGCCAAGACCATATAGAAATGCTGTTTTCAGCTATCAGAGCAAGAGGTGTATAAGAGCTGCCTATAAAGCAATAATTATTCATGCTGAAGTAAAATCATCTAGTAATGCTAATTGCATGGCATTATATGACACTTCAGTACTTCGCATTTCGAGTGTGGAAAAAAAATAAAGAGGATCAACAAACAGGACTTTTAGATTTGCTATGTGCTGCTAATGGACAAACAACATAGGAGAAGATGTACTGACTGTATATCAACACAGTGCATTTATAGATGACATAGTGGCTTACATAGCAGGTTTTTTTGTGAGAAAATTGAAGAAAAATATTCTGTTTAGTTTGTGCAGCTGAGTTAGAGTCAGAATCATCAGGGTCTCAACTTTCAAACGGAAAAAATCGAGGTGGCTTGGTTAAGGGAAGTAACAGTGTGATCCAGATTTGTAGAATTGGAGAACGGATAGTAAGGGAATTTAAACAAATAGATAAACCTAATACAGTCAGTAAAATAACACTTTCAGCAATGAAATATATAAACATAGAAAAATACTTCATAAATTTGTCAATTCACATCTTAGATCAGGAACCACTTAATAACCATCTTCTACAATTAATCAAGAATATTTTAAATTATTACATTACGATCCGTCTTCATCATATCAACAAAAGTACTAATGAAATAGATGATAAAATCAGGTCATACTATACAAAATTAATTTTATTTAAACACCAGTAATAGTGTTTTTAAATGATTTTACAAAATTAAATATACTGTTTTTTTTACCTTGTTTGTAATGAAGATAAGGTTTAACCAAAAAATCTTTGTAATATAAATTTTGTTTCTAGAGTATCTGAGTATTAATCAATGTAGATTATAAACCTGTCGTTAACATACATCACAGTGAAAACAACAATAGTAATTTAATTTCGATTAATAGAGTAATATAATATTATAATATATTGTATATTATAACTATGTATTTAAAATATCAAAAGTCATAATATTTAATAACTTATGTTTATAGTGTTTAAGTTTTCTTATCAGTAGTCTTATCTAAAGTAAAGCCAAAGAACTTGTAAGATTTTTATATAAAGTCGCTGATAAAACCGTAACTCAGTCTGTCTCCCTCGCACATATGTTGGCTTCAATGTATTATACGTACAACACCTATCATTCCTATTATATTATAAGTCTATGAGAAGAAATACAGCTATCAATTTTGATTACATATTAACTATTGATTAACTTTCTTACCTGAAATGAATGTACACATAAAAAATGTGATGGATCTTAAGAACCCTACGTGGCGATAATGAAAAGTGTAGGGTCATTAGATCCTTTATTCAATTTTAAGTGTTATAACCAATTATGTAAAAATACAATATTTAACTTTTTATATAAATTACACACTCGTACATCAGATATAATAAATAATAATAAATTTTATTTTTAAATTAAAAAAAAATTACATAATAATATAACATGCAATATAATATATTGTATTTTATATATAAACAAATGATTATAACTGTAAATTATGTCTACAATACATTTTTGTGTTTTTTTATAAAGCAATCTTTACATATTTGTAGTTTACATCCATCGCAATAAGTAAATACTTTTCTTGTTTTGTTTTGACCTTCTTATCTACCAAGATTTTCCGACTTCTGCACATAACACGGCTAACACATTCTTTTTTGTTGTGTTTTAAGCCCTGTGAAATAGGTTGAGGAACATTTGGTTTATACATATAGTAGCTGCTTGACAATTTCTTCTTTGAAAGTAGTTATTGTTATGGATTTATTCTTGGTTACAGACTTAAATAATGATAATGCATTGACCGATGATGTGGATAAAAGAATATCATGGGCCACTTTTTTATACCATTTTATAGTCTTCTTCAAAGGTGTACTGTAAGATGACATTTGATCAGAACGATCTATGTAGGATTTTCCTGTAATATAATCTTCGACAAAGAGGGGCTTTTTTATTATCCTGTCCCTTTTTTGTATTTCGATGACTTGGTCAGAGTGTTTTGTTGTCAATAACATGTGACGTTTATCCCGCCATTTAAGAATAATTACGTTATTCTCTGTGAAGCAATTATCTCTCCTTTTTAAAATTTTTTTTTAACTACGTTTTCCGGGTTATGCTTACGATTGGCCCTCAGATTTCAAACCAAATGTGTATTTTCTTGGTTAAGTTTTTCAGCTAACTTAACACTCGAATACCAATTGCCAGTATACAAGGTTCGTCCAAAATTAAGATATGGCTCCATTAACTTTAATACAATTTTATAAGACACGTCAGTTTCTCTTACTGCTTCTTTCCCGGCATAAATGTTATAACGCAAAGTATAAAAGTCTTTTGAACATAGTTTGAATATCTTAATTCCGTAACGATGTCTTTTATTCTTCAGGTATTGTCTAAAGACTAATCGTCCTATAAAAGGAACCACACTTTCGTCTATACACACTTTGTCTTCAGGAATGTACCATTTATTGAAATTGGCTACTAACATATCAACTAGGTGTTGTATTTTGTTTAGTCTACCATGCTCAATAATTTCATTATTTCCACAATGAAACATTCCTAGAATCAACTCAAATCTGTTACGACTCATTACTTCTGGCACTTTAGTTTTATAAAGGAAATCTGTTCTCCAGTAATCTCTTAAATTTGGCATATTCACTAATCCCATCCATATAATAAGTCCAAAAAAGTTCTCACCTCAGTACGGTCAATAGGAGTCCATTTTTTCAAACGAGAACATTTTGATAATCTACGCGAATTTATTATTTGGTGTGCATGACGATTGGTCTAAGAAACTAGAAAATCTAGTACATTTTCATCAATAAATAATGTATAAAAGTCTATTGAAGCGCAATATTTCATTGAATCAATGATATCTGGATTAATACCAACATCTAAATTTAGTGGGTTGTAAACTATTGTATTTAAATTACCAGTTACTGGGTCCTATATAATTTCATTGTTTGGCATACAAACATCAACATCATCTTCGAACTCATCGGCTGTGAGTTGAGCACATTCGTCGATATCATTTTCCAAATCATCATTGTCACAATTCCCTATATTTTAATCTTCATCATGCTGTTGATTTGGTAAATAATCTGGATCAATATCGGAATCATCGACCTATATTTTACAATTAAATATATTATAATTTTAAACAGTACAGTATAGTTTATTAAAAGATAATTTAAAGTTATTAAAGTTATTTAGGTAATTTAAAAATGATTTCCAACAGATATGTAGTAAGCAATATTAAAAATGTAAAAAATACCTTATCATTAGAGATAGGATATTGATGACTAAAAATGGATAAAAAACGATCCCCGAAAACATTGCAGTTCTAATTACATGTATTTAACAAACCAATGGTCCAAAAATTATGCTTATAAAACACTTTCTTTTAACTTATAAACTACAGAAATATTATTGTAAAAACCATACTGAATTGGATATTAGAATGCAGCAAATATACATAAATTACATAAATTAATGAACATTCAACAATATTTACAATACCAGTTTTTTTTGTCATACTAGTTAAATTCACACACTTCGTGTGATACCAAGTTAAACAATAATCACAACTTATAGTATTGTTGGCACATTTTTTTTTTGGCAAAGTGGCCACAGCCATGAAGAATGACAAAATTTTTTCTGAGCCACAATTCTCTGTACTTTTGACCAAGCAGATAGTGAAAAAATTATTTTACCTAAAAAATACAATTTAGTAATTTTGTGTAATTATAAAAATAAATAAATTATGGAATACTTACTTGAAACAAATCAACCAACTCATCAATTATATTATTTATTATGATATTGTATTTATTCAGATCAGTGTCATTTATTTCAAAATTTGAACTTAAAGACTGGTTTACAACATCTACGGTACAAAACCATGACAATATTAATTTATTGCGTTCATTGTAGTGCAATAATTTAAAAGGTTTTTTAAGCAATACTTTTCTACTCTTTTTTAAGCCAATGACTGTTTGTAGAGCTCCCTTAGGTTTTCCTCTACGTTTAGTAGTAGGAATTATAATGCAAGAAATATCTAAAATAACAAATTGAAAAAAAAATGTAATTTGTTATGACTTATAAATCATCTCATAAAATTAATAAAATTAAATAATACCTAAACCTGTTCCTTGTTTAACATAATGATGTTTTACACGATGCAGTTCAGATATCATCTAGAAAATACATTTAATACATGTTTCAAAAAATAATTAAATAGGTACTCAGTTTCCCCTCACAAGTGTTCTCTTCACGACAGCAAATAGTAATAAAACACTTAAAATTAAATCTCAAATCTATCTGACCTTCTCTGTACAAAACCACGAAACTCATGGCATCTTTCTCGTCGAACCACAGCTCTCCACTCCCCTTATACTAGGATACTACTGGTTGCTGGAAAATGGCGTGACCATAGACTACAGCAAAAAAGAAATCTCTCTGCTCTCTGTCAAGGATAAAATACCTTTTTGTTTAATGGCAGATCATGATCCCAATGGTCTCATCAATGCGTTAAAAACTCTTAACATCTCTGAGGATTCTCCTTTTTTGCACGAACACCCTTCAAACTAAATATATGAATCTCTCCCTTTTGAAACAGAAAAAAACATAGCCCTCAACGATATACCCCTCATTAATTATCAACAAACTTTAATGACTTTTTTAATACAAAAACACCAACCTATATTTCAAGATAAACCCGGTCTTCATAATTTTTTCTCCTAAAAATTTAATTTCAAACCTCACGAACCATACAAAATAAAACGGTATCCAGTCCCGTTCTCTCGTCGTCCCGCTGTGCAGAAGGAAGTCGACAAAATGGTTCAGTGGGGGGAGATCAGATTCCCCATATAATAACCCGTTAGTTACCGTTATCAAATCCGACGGCTCAATACATTTATGTCTAGACGCACGTAAGCTTAATTATATTATTCTAACTACGCGAGATGCGTCCCCTCCCATAGACAATATACTGGCAAAGTTCAATAATAAATGCTTCTTCTCTTCGCTAGATTTTTCAACAGGTTATTGGCAAATCCCATTAGACCCCGAGGTACGTCAGTACACTAGTTTTCTAAATTATGGGCGTTCCTATCAATTTTGTGTTGTCCTTTTTGGATTAAATATTTCCAATGCTGCTTTTGGAAAAGGCCTCGAAGCTGCGTTAAATAATTATTAATTACCGTTTCCAAACGATATTCACACGTATGTTCATGATATCTTAGTATCATCTTCATCTTTCGAAAACCATATAGTACCTTAGAGTGGATTTTTCACAAAATATCATTAGCAGGTTTAACTTTAAAATTTAAAAAGTGTCACTTCAATAAACAGCATATTAAATTCCTAGGTCATTTTATATCTCCTCAAGGTATGGTATTGGACCCTGTTCAAAGTGGTGTGTAGGTAACATAACATGGTAGATTGGGCAATTACCAGAGCGCTCAATAAGTATGATAATAATACTACTCATAATAATATAGCAACTTTTGATGTGATAATAATAATTATAGGCTGGAAAATGTTGTGAAGTTACATAGTTTTTGAACCTCCGAAAACCACCCACGAATCTCTGTGGTTTGAGGTCCGTGACCTACTAGCGAAGCCGGATTATGAAAGACTCGTACATTATCGATCGGAAACAGCTGTGAATTTAAATACAATTAATTCTAGAAAAGTAATGTGCAATATAGCTCAAGGATCATTCAACAACCATCTTCAAAGTCATTGGATTTTTGAGTTTTTCCATAGTGAAACGTCAGGATCGGAAGTAGTACAGTCACCACTAAATTGAATATATTACAAATTGAATAAAACAAATATTGATACGATACCCGTTCAGTTAGTTGATCAAGATCATAATCCGAATTGCAATTTTGGTGAGACATTAACAATTGTGTTACATATTAAACGTTACGGGTCTTGAGATGGGATTAAAATTCAATATAAACCCACTACGTCGGATCAGTTCAACTAGTCATAAGACTAAAGTGCTACCAGTAACATCAAATAAAATAAAAAAATTAACGTTGCAGAATAAAAAAAATTTACATGCTCTGGGTTACATGCTCTAGGTAATTAAAGCAGAATGCCTGAAAGTGATATTTTATATATAACTTCACAGTACGAAACGGATTCTAAAATTACAAAAATTGAATATCATTCATACACACCGTATACTACATAATTTAATAAAAATGATGAAATACGTATATCAATCCAGCAAACGGATGTCTACCCATATCTACACGAACGCTTTATTTTTAAAGTGAAACTATCTAATAACTGTTACTCTTACCTCTTCGAACAAATACGATTGGAAATCAATATGATAGAAGTAGATAGCACACGTGTTCTTGTAACCACTAGCTCGTTGGAAGGATACTTATCCGGTACACCAGACAACTACAATTGTTATGAAAATTCTGACTGGAATTTAAAAAACGCGACGCAATTGTAAAATGAGAGGGGTGAATTTAGTGCTTGCACTAAACCTTTGAAATATTGGTTAGGTTTGTTTGAAGACTATAAAAGAATATTGGTGAATTCTAGATTCTAATTAATATTAACTTGAAGTCATAGCGATTTAAATTCTTTAAGTTACTGTTTCTGAAGGTAAAGTCATCGTTGATGTACACAGATATACAGAAGCTAAGGTAAATGAAATAAGATCGGATATATGTAATAATATAATAATATGTATAATTGATACGAATAACTATAGTGCTCCGAGGCATAATATAAACAATATGCTATAGAAATATAAAATGCCTATTCAGCGTCTCCTGTACTACAGTGTGAATAATTTTGCTTATAATCTACATAATACAGAGTGTGTTGTTTGCATTCAACACTTCCCCTTAAACAATATACCCTAACTTATAATTAATATATCTAATTACCAACATCTCCCTGAGTTCTTGGAATCTTGGAGTTGACTTGGTCAATATGTCAGCTAACTGCTCCTTGCTTGGCACATACTCCAGAGAAAACATAACTTCACTGAACTTCTCACGAATGTAGTGATAGCGAACATCGATGTGTTTTGTTCGCTTATGGTATTCTGGATTTTTCACTAGTTTGATGGCGCTTTGGTTGTCTGCATACAGAACTAGTGTATCTCCCTGTGTCTCCGGGAGATCACTGATAAGTAGCGTCAACCAAGTAAGTTCCTGTATCTATTGGCTCAGCGCCATGTATTCTGCCTCAGTAGTCGAAAGTGCTACCGATTTTTGCCTTTGTGAACACCATGCCACGATTCCATCTCTCATCATGAAAATTAATGATGATGTTGATCGTCTTGTTATTGTGTCACCGACATAGTCTGCGTCACACTATATACACTAAATTTGGTGTTAATCTAGAATCATAAATTAAACCATAGTTAAACGTTCCCTTTAAATATTTAAATATACGTTTCACCGCATTCCAATGAATTATCAGAGGCTTTTCTAAATAACTACTGACAAGATTTACTGCAAATGTTATGTCAGGCCTTGTTGCTTGGCTTAGATACAACAAACTTCCAACTGATTCTCTGTATGGAACTTCCTCTGTATCCAATGGTCCTGACGGGTGTCACCGGTTTCCGCCAAAAATGACCTTTCCGTTTTCCGCCAATACCTTTTTCCGCCAAACCAGAAAAAACGTCATTTCCTTTTCCGCCAATTATAAATTAGGTATTGAATTTTAAAGTTTAGGAACCCTTACGTAAAGATTTAATAATTGCACACTATAGAGTTAAAAAATAATAATATTTTTTCCAGTTATTACTTATTATATATTAGTAATGATATTAGTGTACCGACAAAATAAGTCAAAAAATATAATTTTATCATAACACTAATTAGGTAGGTATAATAGATATAAGTATTAAAGAAATGATATTTATATTTGCATTGTCTTGATGACAATATGTCAATATGTCAGCGCTTGATTAAGTATAATTTTTTTAATACTTATATCTATTATACCTACCTAATAAGTGTTATGATAAAATTATATTTTTTGACTTATTTTGTCGGTACACTAATATCATTACTAATATATAATAAGTAATAACTGGAAAAAATATTATTATTTTTTAACTCTATAGTGTGCAATTATTAAATCTTTACGTAAGGGTTCCTAAACTTTAAAATTCAATAATTTATAATTGGCGGAAAAAGGAAAGACGTTTTTTCTGATTCGGCGGAAAAAGGTATTGGCAGAAAACGGAAACGTAATTTTGGCGGAAACCGGTGACACCCGTCCTGACAAATTTGGATCTAATGAGTGTTGTGGATTTGTTGGAATATGCAGGACGTTGGCTTCTTCCATATTGAACCTCTCCAAAATGCGCTTGCAATATGAAGATTGGTGTATGAAAATTGAACCATCAGGTCTCTGATCAATTTCAATATCCAAGAAATGATCAAGTTCACCTTCCTTCGTCTCGAAGTTGTCCTTTAGGTAGTTCACCATTGTATCCACCAGCTCGTTGTTTGTTGCTGCGATTAGTCCATCGTCTACAAAAATAGCGACAATTAGTAATTGATTATTTTATTGCTTACGAATACACAAGGGTCTGCTTTTGTTTTCTTTAGGTCAAAGTTCCTCAGCATATTTTTGAAGGTTTTGTTCCAGCACCCGGGTGCTTATTTCAACCCATATAGGCTCCGTTGAAGTTTGCATTCTAATTGTGTTCCATCTTCGTAACCATTTGGCTGTTTCATATAAATGTCTTCTTCAAAATCTCCATATAAGAACGCTGTTTTTTGTATTTTTAGAAAGTTTTTGGAAAGATAGCTCATTTAGACCACCACAAGTGAAGTGGTATTTGTTATCGCACTCAGAACAAACAATTTCGTCTTCCGAAATTAGTGTGTCCTTGCACTTTGAACAGTTGGACATTATTATTTTAAAATTTAGAACGGTGGGTAAATAATAAGATAAGACAGTAATATACAGTACACACTACACACGTCGTATCACGACGAGCGTAGAAATGAGACTGGACTGAAGGTTTCTTTTAAATCTATTGCATGAACTTGTGCACATCCGTTTATTACTAATCTAGCTTTAAATCGATATATTTCTCCATTTGTTTTGTACTTGGTTTTATATATCCATGCATTATTTATTGGATTTTTATCTCTTGGTAAATCTACTAATTTTTAAGTTTCATTTTTCTGCAACGATAACATTTCGTCGTCCATCGCTGCCTTTCAATCGTCTGCATTTCTACATGTCGTAGCTTCTTTATATGTTACTGGGTCATTACATGATGAGAAAAATGCATCTCTATACCTCGTAGGTTTTTGATTTGTGCTCTGTCCCTGAGTATCATCTGTTGTTGATCCTCTACTTCTACTGGCATCTGTTTATCATCGTCCAGTTTTTCTTCGTCGTCATTGTTAACTTCCTCATCTTCAGCTTCACCTTCCTAATTTACTTCTTCCTCTTCTTCTTCATTTTCTTCTTCATTCATAATTCTTACTTCTGAAGTTGTTGACGGATTTGTGGACTCTTTGAATATTATATCTCTGCTCAGTGAAACTTCTCTTCCACCAAAGTATATACGATAACCTTTCGTTTCTTCTGAGTATCCAACAAAAATACCTTTTCTTAATTTTTTATCCCATTTTCTTCGTTTTTCTTGCTGTATATGAGCATAAACTTCTGTTATGAATTGGTATTATTAAACATAGGAAGTAAGTAAGGATGTAGCAGTTAGTAAACAAATTAGAAATGTAGTATTTATAAAACATTTAGAATTACGAAATGAAATGATTATTGTAAATTAGTGTAAACAGGTACAATCCCGAAACTGCGAGTAAGACTTTTTTTATAGGAGGGATTGTCTTACATAAGTTTAGATATAAGGAACATTAAGATTGTAAGAGGATTAGTGGAGAATGGACAGTGCCATTGCCTGTATATGTTCAACTCAATAAACTTTATAACTGAAAAGACGTGTGTGTGTTACTTTATTTAATAAATCTATATTCAAACTCTACAAGTACGAGGCTACGGTCAACCGACTTGTAACATTGGTGGCAGATCAAAAGAACCATTAATTCGAACGAGACGCATCTTTCAATCAGGGCGAGTTAAATTGTTTTTGAAAAAGTCAAGGTACATACTTCCAGTCAACTACGGATCATTCCACTCAACTACAGAGCATTCCATTCAACGACAGAGCATTCCAGTCAATTACATAGCATTCCATTCAACTACAGAGCATTCCAGTCAATTACTGAGCATTCCATTCAACTACAGAGCATTCCAGGCAATTACAGATCATTCCAGTCAAAGTCGAAGCATTCCAAACAAATTCACCATTCAACGGTGCCAAAGACAGTAGAGGAACAACTTCAATAATGTTAAATTTATTGGTATTGTAAGTTGGTTTTTATATATATTTTAAGCATATCTATAAGTTTCTATCCATATTTTTCTATTTATATTTAATTGATGAGTGACGAAAGTGCTAGTATTAATAACTCAACACAGAACGATAGTAAAGACGAAACATTTATTCCAGATAGGTCATTTGATTCTGATGATAGTAGGCAAGCGACATCTAGTAGGCATAGCGATAGTAACCAAGTAGAAAATACAGTAGAAAATACAGTGCAAAATCAGAGTACTTTGTTAGGACTTCAAAATCCTGATACTGGTAGGAATACATTACATTTGCCAATACAACGTAGACGGTTAGGAGTACCAGCAGAATTAAGTTCAAACATCGTTAAGGAAGATATTTCTTTTGATAGTAGTACTCAGTCGTACAGTTTTGTGCCGAATTTGGATCAAACATATACAGAATTAGTAGATATAAATGTAATTACTTCTTTAGAGGCGGCATTTCGAATTTTACCAAAGTTTGACAAGCAAGACTCTGAAGGCATACATCATTTTATAAAGTCGTCAGAATTAGCTTTTTCGTGTATTAGTAAAACCGTATTTACTGGGAAGAAAATTCTATACTGGGTGATTCTTTTATCAAACAACACTCATTATTTCAAAAAGTGTAAATTTTTTTGAAAATATTTTTTTACATAGTTTCAAGTCGCTTATAAAACAACGTTTTTATTAAAAAATTATATTTTTAAATATTTTTTATCCTTATAATTTTTTAAGTTTTTTACTTTTTTGAATAACAACATAGGGTTTTAATTTTATATTCCAAAGCAGAATATTTTTCTTAGTATTTTGATACATGAAAATTGAATTTGGGTTGAGTAGTGTATGAGTTATAAATATTCAAAGTTTGAAGAGCGGTGAAGTTGACAAACATTTCGCGGGGTAACCCCGAACCACTCCACTCCGCACGTCTTAATATTTTTGAAGTATTTAAATTATTAAAAATTTCCAAGTTCAACACAACACCATATGGACCACAGAGTAATGGAGCATTAGAGCGAAGCCATTCAACATTAGGGAATTATTTGCGACATTATGTCAACAAAGATTCAGCGAATTGGGATGAATTTATTCCATATGCAATGTATGTATATAATACAACAGAGCATGAAACGACAAAATTCCAACCGTATGAACTACTTTATGGATTTCCAGGGAAAATACCTACGTCATTAAAGAAGACACCCGAACCAAGGTATAATTATGAAGATCATAATTATGAAATTAAGCAAAAATTTCAACAATCTTATGAAATTGAAAAACAACGTATAGTAAATTCAAAAGAAAATACAAAAGGACGATATGATAATAAAGTTAATCCACTGAAATTGAAAATAAATGACAAAGTTTGGCTTATGGAATAACAACAAAAAAATAAGTTAGCACAGAAATGGCTAGGACCATATGTAATAGCAGAAATAAATAGTAATGAAAATGTAACAATTGTCAGAGGACAAAAATTAGTTTAAGTACTTTTTATATAGGAGGGATTGTCCTACATAAGTTTAGATATAAGGAACATTAAGATTGTAAGAGAAGGAGTGGAGGATGGACAGTGCCATTGCCTGTATATGTTCAACTCAATAAACTTTATAACTGAAAAGACGTGTGTTTGTTACTTTATTTAATAAATCTATATTCAAACTCTACAAGTACGAGGCTACGGTCAACCGACTTGTAACACTTCGCTCCGAATATTTTTAGGTTATTTATATCTGGTGTTTCATTGAACCATAATTCGTAAGGCGTTTTTCCTTCTTGGCCTGTATTACCTGTACGGTTTATTGTATATACGGCTGTATTCACTGCTTCTGCCCAAAGCGTCTTAGACAAATTTTTACTGTATAGCAAAATTCTGGCAGCTTCTACAATTGTTCTCATTGACCTTTCCGCTTTGCCATTTTGTTGAGGTGTGTATGGTACACTCGTCTCGTGTTTAATTCCAAATTTATCCAATATGGTTTTAAATTCAGCATTTTTATATTCCAAACCACAATCACTTCTTAAAGTAACTACTGAAACATTCAACTGATTTTTGAACGTATTTAAAAATAATTCAAATTTATTTTTTACTTCCGATTTTTGGCTCATAAAATACACATACGTGTAACTAGAACAATCATCTTTGAAAATAACAAAATATCGTTTACCTCCAAGTCAGTTTTCCTCCATAGGACCACACACATCACTGTGGATTAGCTGACCTGGCTTTGTAGTTTTAGTAGTACTCTATGTGAATGGCTCTCTGTGTTGACCATAAATGCAACCTTCACAGAAAAAATTGTTCTTTGTGTCTGTAAATGGGTTAACTTAAAATGTTTTAAGTAACTCCGAACATATTGAACATTCTGATGACTCAACATTTCATGCCACTGTAGTAACGTGACATTTTTAATCTCAACATTTGCTTGGTCAGCCTGTTGTAATGGCCTAGTTCTCAGAAGCATTGAAAACCTTTTATTCTCACGAGCTCTAAAATAGCAACTATACGATTTTTTTTTTTAAATATTACTATCTTTCACCATTTGTATACCTTTATCGAGGCATGCTCCATACGAAAACAGATTTACCTTGAGATCAGGTTAAAACGTTCAATAAATGACTGTCAATTCATTTATCACCAATTCTCGCTTGAACATTTATATTGCCTTTACCAATAGGGATAATATATTTACCATCGCCAATACGTACTGGTAACTGCACTTCAAATGTCTCATAGTTACTTAACCATTCTCTTCTGCTGGTCATGCGATCGCTAGCACCTGAATCCACATACCATTTTTCTGACTCACTGATTTCAATGTCCTTTGATTGTACCCCAACCAACGCATTTCCTGAGTTTGATTCGCTCTTTTTTTGCTTTTTGTTCTTTTAAGAAAATCCGGCATTCACGCTTCCAATGCCCGGGTCTTTTGCAATAATTGCACTTTCCTGGTTTTTTTTATCGTTGTTCCGTTGATTTTCAGAATTGCCAATTTTCGTGTGTTTTTCTTTATTATATGTTCCAAACGATTTCTTTGCCGAAAACGCACTACAACTTGCAGACATCATGTCCTTGAGTTTGCCTTGTTTCCTTGAGTCTGGATGACAAATTAGACAATGTTTTATCCACATTTGGTATCGAATCCCATACGCTATAGAAATGTATGTAATTTTCTGGCAAAGTCATTAATATTTTAGTCATCAACATCGAGTCCGATATTGGTTAGCCCAACTGTTTTAATTTTCTACTAAGACTCTCCAATTACGAAATATGAATCGCCATATTGTCATCTGGGTTCATAACATAGCTGTAGAACTTTTGTTGAATCAACGTTACACTCGAGTCCGACTTTTGTTCATATACACTAAGTAACTTGTCCCACATTTCCTTAGCCGTGTCACAGTTCATTATGTACTGCAGTGGTTGTTCGTCCACTGACGTAACTATATACTTTTGAGCCTTATTGTCAGCTTTTTTAAATATTGAATAATCAACATCATACCTTTTTCTTGCATCATCTTCAGTTTCTCAGCTAGATTTTGTAAGAACGGGTTTTTCGATTTTCCAGTCACAACGTCAAATATATCGGCTGCAGTCATTATGACTTTTATTTGGAACTTCCATGTTTCCCAATTTTCATCACCTGTTAGTTTATTAATTTTTATAGATTCGTTTTCCATAATAACGAATTATCTGTACTCTGTCTGTACACTATAAACGTAATAATAACAAACACAGTTTCTGCGCTTCACACAATCGATGCACTTACACTACACCGCACTATACTTCACGAATTATTATTGCTGTACACTGTCTGTACACAAACAAGCGACCCGTAAATAAATAATTAATGTATTAAAACATACACGACTTTGTTATCAATACCTTACTACTGGGCTCATAACCTGTTGATGTACACAGATATACAGAAGCTAAGGTAAATGAAATAAGATCGGATATATGTAATAATATAATAATATGTATAATTGATACGAATAACTATAGTGCTCCGAGACGTAATATAAGACAACGACTAATTGTCCTACAGGCTACTACATAGAAAGAATATGCTACAGAAATATAAAATGCCTATTCAGCGTCTCCTGTACTACAATGTGAATAATTTTGCTTATAATCTACATAATACAGGGTGTGTTGTTTACATTCAACAGTAATTTTAAACAAAATAACCTTTAAGGTCCCACATATAACGGTCGACGATGAAGACAGGTTAAAATTATTGAAACTTATAGAAAAAGAAAAAAGTTTGTTTATTCCTTTTAGATCTTTTGAAACTTTTGAACATCCTGAACTCGGAACCACTAAAAAAGTTGTATGGAATTTGAAAACTACTGCTTTAAAATTAGAAAAAACACGATTTATCATAATTGTAATACAAAAAGGACGCAAAACTGTGTTAACGAAATATTGTAGTATATTCGATCATTGTAATCTAACAAACGTCAAAGTATTTCTGAACTCAAAAGCTTATCCATACAATAATTTGAATTTAGATTTTTCGAAAAATAATTTCACCTTATTGTATAATATGTATACCTACATCGTTTCAAGAATCGTACTATGAAAAAATATTCGTAACCCGATATTGAGCCCTTCTACTTTTCTATCAAACGCGCCAATTATAGTTATCGATACTTCAAAACAGAATGATTCAGCCACAGCCTCAGCAGTGGATGTTCAATTGGAAATTGAAGCTTCAGATTCGCTTACAGGTGTAACTGCTTATTGTTTATTAATTCATGATCGTTTTGTAGAATATTTATCTTTTACTAGAGAAGTAAGAAAACTTGTGTGAATATATTTAAGAATTAATAAAATAATAATAAAAAAAAATCTATTATTACATACTTTGTGTTCTGTACTTTAAATAATGAATTCATTTTAAAAATAAGGTTTGTTGGAAAAAAAAACATTCAGTGTGTACACTAAATATTATATTTTTGAGTAAGCTGAAAAACCGATTTTGAGTGGACAATCTCCCTGTAATTTTAAAATACGGTAAATATTTTGCTGAAGCGGAGAATTCGTGGACAACAAATGTGAAATCTCCCTGTAAAATGCTATACAGTAAATATTTTTGTGTGAGTGGCAAATAGGTGGACACAGAGTGGGAAATCTCCCCGTGATTTTCACCGTTGTAAAATCATTGTGTTCAAGCGGGACATCCTCGCTTGAACGTTGTGCAATTACCGAGGTGAAAAAAAAGAGACTGTGAACATACAAATCTATACTACTATAACTACTACCTTTAATTACGAATCATTACAAAAGATTATAATACATAATACTAATAATACAAAGAAGCAAACTATATGTATATGCAACTAGAATTACTACTTTTCCAAACCTTTATTAATTATTAGTTAATACACTTAATTATCATTATAAGAAATAAAAAAACAAAATAAAAACAAAAATTAACATTACCATATATTAGACACTAACCTTTATATACATAATACTTAATTAAATAAGTAAAATACACACAACTAGAATTACTATTTTATTAAACCTTTATAAATAACTACAATATAGTTTACATTCAAAATATCATTAAAATAATAAAAAAAAATTAAATCATAAAATCTTTTTGGTTATTCTTAATTTGATAAACACATTAGACAATGACCTTTAATTAAAACTTAATCAAATAAGCTAATTGAATAATTTTACATCTTACAATACCTATTATACTTATTTTATTTTACTAAAAACATTAACCACCTTAAAAAGTAATACATTTTATTATTTAAACATAAGCACTTCAAATACTACAATAAGCTTTTCATAACATATTGAATTATGAACAGTATTGAACATATTTAATTTTGAATCACAACGGAATATCATACTTAATAATATTTTATATAAATGTATGTATTACGTTATACAGTGAGTTCCGCTTAATGTGATCACTGGTTTATAGAATCAATTGTTTATTAGAATCAAAAATGAAAATCCCAAACCAAATTGTATGCTACTAATGTTAAATTGACCTTTTATTAGAATCACTAAGTACCGGATAATTGAATCACTTTTATGAACAATCTTATCGTTTTTATGGTATCTCAAACTGATTAATTTATAAAAACCATTTTATTTTTGAATTTATCAGTATTACTGTATGTATATCGTTGTACATTATGTCAATCAATTATCTTTGTATGTCGCGGCGTCGTGTACTTGTGTCATTTAGTTTATTCGGTTTATTGTTCATGATCAGACGTATTTTTTGAAATGTCGACCAAACGAAATGATTTAACTATAAAAGAAAAAAAATATACTCGTTCGTTTCGATAAATTGGATAAATGTTCTCAAAGAGAAGCCGCAATAGCTCTGAAAATTCCTCAACCAACGTTAAACAAAATTTTAAAAAATCGTAAGGAAATTGTTGAACATTGTTGTAAATGCTTTTTAGAATCAACCGGTTAATAGAATCAAAATGACCTGCACCAAAGTGATCACATTAAGCGGAACTCACTGTATCTTAAATTATATAAAAAATAAAAATA